>CM019070.1:152138727-152718727 GCA_009667805.1 Leptobrachium leishanense | reverse complement strand
ACAACATGTGGAGAAATAAACCGGTGCATCTCCACTAATCCCGTGTGTATTAAAAAATACAAACATTCTCACAAATATCCGAGGAATCAATAACAACGAATATAAAAGACGCATAATAATAAAAATAATAATAAACAAAAGATTGGTGGTTATACAATTTTACACTGTCCGTGGGGAATGCACAGTGAAGTGAGAGCTACATAATCGAATAATGATAGCTAGATATATATAGATACAGATAGAGAGATACAGAGAGATATATAGATACAGATAGATAGATACAGATAGATACAGATAGAGAGATACAGAGAGATATATAGATACAGATAGATAGATACAGATAGATACAGATAGAGAGAGAGAGAGATATAGATACAGATAGATAGATAGAGAGAGATATATAGATACAGATAAATAGATACAGATAGATAGAGAGAGATATATAGATACAGATAGATAGATACAGAGATATATATAGATACAGATAGATAAATAGATACAGATAGATAGAGAGAGATATATAGATACAGATAGATAGATACAGAGAGATATATAGATACAGATAGATAAATAGATACAGATAGATAGAGAGAGATATATAGATACAGATAGATAGATAGAGAGAGATATATAGATACAGATAAATAGATACAGATAGATAGAGAGAGATATATAGATACAGAAAGATAGATACAGAGATATATATAGATACAGATAGATAAATAGATACAGATAGATAGAGAGAGATATATAGATACAGATAGATAGATACAGTAGATAGATAGATAGTATATGTTATAACAAACCTGAATGCCATATCAAAATATGTAAAAAATTATTGCACATTTCTAATCAGATTTATTTATTTATTTTATAAAGTATTTTAGCAGGAAGGATACATTGAGATTTCTCTCATTTTCAGTATGTCCTGGGTTCCATAACATTGAATTGTTACAGTCATTACAGAAATACAAAGTAATAAAATGCAAGATATTAAAAACAAAACACAAATACACAGATTAACACAGAAAATAAATATGTAGGAAATATAGTCACTGTGTTACATGTTTACAGGTGCATTGTGTATATAGTCACTGTTACATGTTTACAGGCGCATTCTGTATATAGTCACTGTGTTACATGTTTACAGGTGCATTCTGTATATAGTCACTATGTTACATGTTTACAGGTGCATTCTGTATATAGTCACTGTGTTACATGTATACAGGTGCATTCTGTATATAGTCACTGTTACATGTATACAGGTGCATTCTGTATATAGTCACTGTTACATGTATACAGGTGCATTCTGTATATAGTCACTGTTACATGTTTACAGGTGCATTCTGTATATAGTCACTATGTTACATTTTTACAGGTGCATTCTGTATATAGTCACATGTTTACAGGTGCATTTTGTATCGAGGTATGTTAATAGTACATCTCTAAAGTGACTTTAGACTGGGTGAAGATTTGATGGTTATTTTAAGCATGTAAATTAATTGTCTCACATCATCCAAACCTTTGTGGTTATATATATGTCAGGGTACCCTTTATTTTTATCTAAAGGAAAATAAAAAAAAATTAAATGGAGTATCTGTTACTGCATTTTTCTAAGGAAATATGGAATTTTAACCAAAATTGAAAGAAATAATATTCACTCTTCTGTTATTTTTGTTCTGTTAGATTTTACATGCTCATTTTTGGTAACACTGGAAAGGTTAGACTCTGGCCTTTCTAATGACACCTCAACTGACTATGTAGATTTTATGGAACTGTAGATACGCAGGTATAAAATGTCAAAAGGTCCAATGTAGCTTCTAAAATGGGATTGCCTTTGAGGGGGGACAAATGCCCCCATGCCCCCTCTCTGATTCCACCAGTGTTTGCACCACATTTTTAGAAACACAGTGGTATGGAGTACGGGCAGATAAGGAGCGAAAATCAGTTGGGATGGGGGGGGTACATTTTCGGGAATTCTCAAGAAAGGGAAAATTTGAGCTTTCTTAAAATTTGTCTCCTTGAGGCTACCCCAGGATCCCAGGCCGTGCTAGAAATAGCGTCAGGGGCCGCGGTGGGATACGGCTCTAGGGAAGCAACGGAACAGTTTATCACGGACCTTTTAGTGATTCCATGTGGGTGGGATACAAAATAAAATAATTTCCTCGGCGACCCTCCTAGACCTTTATGAGAAGCCTTTCACATGACATTGTGTCTTGTTTACAAGGTTAGGACACTATATGAGAACATAATTCATGCATATTATGGGAACAAAGACATATTCTGGCAACTTCAGCGTAGAATTATTTATAACGCATTAGAGCAGATGCCTGAAGGGGAGAGACAGATCATCGTTCTGTCGTTCTCAGGAGGAGTAAAGTTACATGTAAAATCTGCGACCCCTTTAGATCATCGTTTACGATGTTGACTGGTTTTATCGATAAGTGAAAATCAGGGAACATGGTGGTGCATTGTGGGCTGGTTTATCTTGTTTGACAGACGAATGGTCCAAACTAGACAAGTGCATTCTCTTTCACCCGAATGGATTTTTGGACAAATTAAGAGTAATTCGAAAGCATCCAAAATTCCGAATCAGCCGAAAACGATAACATTTTATTGGGTCCACAGGAACATTTTCAGATCAATTCAAAATCATTTTACTACCTGAAAACGATTTCACTCTTTATGCCACACTAACCCTAACCTTAATCCAAAGCAAACAACAAAAGCAAGGACTGTAACCCAAACAAAACACATAACCCTAACCCAAACACTAACCCTGACCTTAACCCACATCAAACATAAGCAGGAACTGTAACCCTAATAGTAACCCTACCACAAACAGAACATGTAACCCTAACCCAAACACTAACCCTAACCCTAACCTTAACCCTAATGCAAACACAAACAGTAACTGTAATCCTAACAGTAAACCTAACACAAAAAGAACAAGTAACCATAACCCAAACACTAACTTTAACCCTAATGCAAACACAGAGTAACTGTAATCCTAACAGTAACCCTAATACAAATAGAACAAGTAACCATATCCCAAACACTACCCTAACCTTAACCCTAATGCAAACATAAACAGTAACTGTAATCCTAACTGTAACCGTAACAAAAACAAAATAAGTAACCCTAACCTAAACACTAACCCTAATCTTAACCCTAATAAAAATATAAACAGTAACTGTATTCCTAATAGTAACCACAACCTTAACCCTAATACAAACATAAACAGAGACTGTAATCCTAAAAGTAACCCTAACCCAAACACTAACCCTAACCGTAACCCTTATGCAAACATAAACAGTAGCTGTAATCTTAACAGTAACCCTAACACAAATAGAACAAGTAACACTAACCCGAACCTTACCCCATATATATATATACATATACATTAACTTTAACCCTACAGTAACACTAACCCAAACACTAACCCTAACCTTAACCCTAATTCAAACATAAACAGTAACTGTAAACCTACCAGTAACCCTAACACAAATAGAACAAGTAACCCTAACACTAACCCTAACCCTAATAAAAACATAAACAGTAACTGTAATCCTAACAGTAACCCTAACACAAACAGAACAAGCAACCCTAACAGTAACCCTAACAGTAATCCAATCCTAGAAATAACTTTAGCCCCCCCCATCTCATACTAACATTTAGGGGTGTAGAGAGATGTATAGGGGGTAGTTTAAAGGGGGGAGGGTTGGAGGAGGTTTCCTTTTCTCTTTTGCATGCCTCTTTCTCATTTCTTTTTCTTCCCTATTTTCATCTTTTCATTCTCTTTTTCTTCTTCCTTTCACGTCTCTTTTATTTATTCTTCCCTTGTTCCGTCTTTTTCATTCGTTTTCTCATTTTCTTTCTATTCTCCTTTCTTTTCTTTTTTTCCTTCTTTCTATCACTTTTCCTTATTTGTTGTGTGATATTACCGGTCGCAGTCTAACGGATGAACTCCTCAGATTGCAAACGATGCGCGTTCTCCAATGTTATCATTGTATGAAGTCCAGGAGAGGAAATGAACAAGATGTTTGTTTTCTTCTTCATGATACCTACAAAATACTGTTGTTATATAAGGAGATTCCACCAGAGCAAGAGACTAATCGAAACATTTTTTTTTTGTTCTCCTTCAGGCGGGGTGGTCCTCTGTGATCCACTAAGGGTCAGAAGAATACATTATGAAGACAGCAACATCCCAGAGCTGTCAGTTTCGAGCATCGCGTTTCATTTGTATGAGTTGGGAGTGAATATACATAACATGGCTAGAGGTGGACCAGAGACAAGGCTTTCATATGACTTTATACATGACGTCACAACCTATCGTGGGGGGGGGGGCGGTTAAGTCAATTAAAACATCATTTGGAACAAGAGCAAAGTATCTTATTTACAGAAAGCATTTTCTAGCATTATCTATAATACACAGCCTGGCCAAAAAAAGTTACACGCTGTAATATTTGGTTGTGTCGCCTTTTGCTGTGATTGCGGCACGCATTCGCCGCGGCATCGTGTCAATAAGCTCATGCAATGTCACAGCATTTATTGGTGTCCAGAGTGGCATTAATTAGTGACAAGATCTTGTATTGATGATGGGAGAGTCGCGGCGCTGCGTAAAGTCTTCTCCAGGACATTATCCCCAAGATTCTCAATGGGGTTAAGGTTTGGACTGTGCGGTGGCCAATCCATGGGTGGAAATGATGTCTCATGCTCCCTGAACCACTCTTGCACAATTTGAGCCCGATGAATCCTGGCATTGCCATCTTGGAATATGCCAGCTGTGCCATCAGGGGAGAAAAAACACATTGATGGAAAAACCTGCTCATTCAGTATATTCAGGGAGTCACATGGCCTAATTTTTTGGGCACATAACGTTCCTGAACATAAACCTGACCAACTGAAGCCACCCCAGGTCATAACAGGCTTGTACGGGAGGTGGTGACCTTTGTTCATGGCCAGTCAGTGTTTCGCCAATCTTGATTCAGTTCAAACATTGGATTTTGGGGCTTTTTGAGTATACTTTTTAATTTCCATGATGTTTGGCGACCGGATGCGATTTTCTCCCAAAATATTCTATATTTATTAACATTTGTTCTAGTTTAGAGACTCATTACTGAAGGTTTTATTGCCAAAGCCAAGTACGTCCTGGTGACTGGAAGCCAGATCCATTGACTTGCTAGAGCGGGGGGGTCAGCAACCTTGGCCCTCCAGATGATTTGGAACTACATCTCCCATGAGTCTCAGATACTCATTAGGTCAGCTGAGCCTCGGCGGCAAATATAGCTCCAGAACATCTGGAGCACCAAGGTTCCTGGTCTTTGTGCCAGGGCAGTGGTTCCCAACTGCGGTCCTCAAGTACCCCCAACAGGTCAGGTTTTCCAGATATCCAAAGCACAGCACAGGTGATATGATTTGCTGCTCAGTGATTGCAGGATTCAGTCTGCATTTCCCAAAGGTGATCCTTAAAACTTGGCCTGTTGGGGGTACTTGAGGACCGCCGTTGGGAACCACTGTGCTAGGGCATACCGAGACGTCCTATGAGTTCTAACTGGAGTAAAAAAAAATGCTGCGAAGGTCATGGAGTACATAAAAAAGTGACAGATAGACAAACAAACGACGAGCGCAAGACGTAGGCTTCCATTATTAACCATCTGGTTTATTCGGCCCTGTAGCTCCGTGCCAGCAACGTTCAAATATCCATTTCCTGAATAAATTACCAGTCATTACCATGTGATAATCCTACAGAAATGCCAGCGCCCCAGCAGAGACACAACATCTCATTATTTTCCAAGCAGAGAGCTCGTGTCTTCTGGCAGACTGGACCAGACCAATGAATCGGGTCCAACGGGCCTCCCAGAAGGGCAGAAGCCATTGATATTTTGTATCAATGACACGGATACATCGTACTTGTGGTTACAGAGCTGGGAAGGTTTCTGTGTCTGAGTAATGTATCTCTGCGAGTCGTGGCGTGTTTCTTGACATTGCATATGGCGTCGGGTCTAGTTTCAAACCACGTTAACCAGCGTCTTGCGTATCATGGCACTCCGAACTCCGTCAGTGGTAGCAAATGGCGGATAGTACTGACACAGTCGCATGGCAAGAATCACACATACACATATATAGATTTGTAAAACACAAGAATTTGGAGATCGCAGGATTTCAGCGGTCGGACAAAACTTCCAGCCCTCTCCAAAGATGACAGAATCGTGCCTCTGGAACGGATTGGCAGACGGCCGGGTGAGAAGTTTCCACAAGAGTGGTTCAAATCAGCAAATATTTTGTAGGATTAGGGAAAAAAGTGATAGAAAGTGGCAGATACTGGAAGATGATCAACATGTTAATGATTCCGCTTCTTTTTATTTTTCCAATGCCTTATTTGATGAGGGTTTTAGGTTTTCTACTGCCAAGAAGGTTTCATTTCCTCCTCTCCTATGTTCTTATGGATCAGTTTAATTTTATTCTGATGTTTCCACTTATTTCTTTTTTTATGTCAGACCATATACCGTGTTCTTAAATACTAAAGACATTAGTCATGTGCAGGGCTGATAAATTTGGCTCGGTTCGGGTTCTGATTGTTTTGGAATCCGAAAATATTGTATTTCGGAAATAATCGGAAATTGGACTAATTAGAAAGGTCCAATATATTAAAGGTTCCGAATATCGGAAATGGACTATGTGTAATATGTAAAAAAAAATGGTTAGGGGGCTAGGGTCAGGGCTAGGGCGAGGGTTAGGGCTAGCTTAGTGCTAGGGTTAGACTTAGGATGACAATTTCTGTGTCATATTATTAGGGTCAGGGCTAGAGTGAGGGTTAACTTAGAGCTAGATCTAGGTTAGGGCTAGGGTTAGAGTTTCTGGGTGTCATATGATTAGGGACAGGGCTTGGGCGAGGGTTAGGGCTAGCTTAGGGTTAGGTTTAGTGCTAGAGTTAGGTTTAGGGCTAGACTTAGGGCGACAATTTCTGAGTACCATATGATTAAACCATATGATTAAGGTCGGAGCTGGGTGAGGTTTAGCTTAGCGTTGGGGCTAGGGTGAGGGCTGGCTTAGGGTCGGGGATAAATTTAGGTTAGGGCTAGGGTTAGAGTTTCTCTGTGTCATATAATTAGGGTCAGGGCTACGGTTAGGGATAGGGTTCAGTTAGGGCTAGAGTTTCTGGGTGTCATGTGATTAGCACTAGAGTTAGATATTGTGTTAGATTAGGGTTAGGGTTTGTTTAGGGCTAGGGTTTGAGTTTCTGGGTGTCATAATATTAGGGTCAGGGCTAGATTTAGGCTAGGGCTAGGGTTAGAGTTTCTGTGTTTCATATGATTAGGGTCAGGGATAGGGTTCGGTTAGGGCTAGGGTTAGAGTTTCTGTGTGTCATATGATTAGGGTTAGGGCTATGGTTCAGTTAGGGCTAGGGTTAGAGTTTCTGTGTGTCATATGATTAGGGTTAGGGCTATGGTTCAGTTAGGGCTGGGTTAGAGTTTCTGGGTGTCATGTGATTAGCACTAGTTAGATATTGTATTAGGTTAGGGCTAGGGTTTGTTAACGGCCAGGGTTAGAGTTTCTGGGTGTCATATGATTAGGGTCAGGGCGAGATTTAGGTTAGGGCTAAGGTTAAAGTTTCTGTGTCTCATAAGATTAGGGTCAGGGATAGGATTAGGGCTAGGGTTCGGTTAGGGCTAGGTTTAAAGTTTCTTTGTGTCATATGATTAGGGTTAGGGTTCAGTTAGGGCTGGGTTAGAGTTTCTGGGTGTCATGTGATTAGCGCTAGGGTTAGGTATAGTGTTAGGTTAGGGCTAGGGTTACTGTTTTATTTCTATATTTTACTATTCTGGCTAAATCTGAATTTTTCTGGTTATTCAGACTTGGCTAATTTTATTTGTAAAAATTTCAATCAATTTGAACTTTTCAATTCGATAAACGATTCGGTTCGGACATCAGCAATTCAGATTGACCCGAATGGCCAAAGTGCCAATATTTCGGACCATTTCCGAATAAGTCCGACACGAATTGCACATGTCTAAAATTCATATGTCTCAAGCCTCAAGCCATCGGCCACTGCTTTCAGTGTTCCTGCCTTTACCCAGCCAGCCCCTTTCCTGCCCTGCCGATCTGCTGTCTCGTGCCTCCTGTAAGTCTCCCGGTGTGTTACCCTCTGCAAATGTGGCATCGATTTGGAAGACTGAAAGGGACGCCTTTTTGCTTTTTTGCGTGCCAGGTTTGCGTCTTCAGCTCGCGACTCTGGTACAATTAAACAGAATTCAGGTGAAAGCATGAAAATAAACACTTTTAAAAATACAGATTAGCTATAAAAATGTGAAAAGTGCCTGACAAAGGCTCCACCCCCCCCCCCACAATATATGAATATATATATATATAAGTTTATTATTGCAGGAGCCATTTGCACATCACAAAAAGCTGTGTTCTGAGGAAAGCTCCGGAGAGTTGCTGTAACGTCGACCTTTATGTTCATGGTTTGAATAAACAAACAAAAAATAGATATAAAGACCTGGAGTGCCGCAGTGAATGTCTTGTTGGTGGTATATATATACAGTTGTGTTCAAATTTATTCAACCCCCAATGCTGTAAAGGGTTTTAGGGAAGTTAGTGTACATTTGTAATTGTATTCAGAATGAAATCCTACAAGGACTTTTTAAAGAACCATATGCAACTAAAATGACATCAATTGGTTTTGTAATACAGTAGTAAATGTTTCTTTTGTGAATTCTTCATTGACACAATTATTCAACCCCTTAAAGACTACCACTCTGAAGAACAGAGGTTTATTCAAGCGTTTTCAATCAGGTATTGAAAACACCTGTGGATGTCACGGAGCAGCAATAAAGCATAATAAGCACCAATTAGGCAGCTTTAAAATGACTGTGATACTCAGCTCCTTCTAGACATTTACTGGTGTGGTTACAAACATGGTGAAGTCAAGAGAATGGTCCAGGAAGACAAGAGAAGAGGTGATTACTCTTCACAGGAAGGGCAATGGCTATAAGAAGATTGCAAAGATGTTAAACATACCAAGAGAGACCATAGGAAGCATCATTCGCAAATTCAAGGCAAAGGGCACTGTTGAAACGCTACCTGGTCGTGGCAGAAAGAAGATGCTGACTTCGACTGCTGTGCGCTACCTGAAGCGTAGAGTGGAGAAAAGTCCCTGTGTGA
The DNA here is from genome assembly GCA_009667805.1 of Leptobrachium leishanense. NCBI lineage: Eukaryota > Metazoa > Chordata > Amphibia > Anura > Megophryidae > Leptobrachium > Leptobrachium leishanense. The sequence continues at coordinate 152,709,559 of CM019070.1, read as the reverse complement.
CTGCTGAGGAACTGAGAAAAGATTTGTCAGATGTGGGTACTGAAGTTTCAGCTCAGACAATACGGCGCACACTGCGTAATGAAGGTCTCCATGCCAGAACTCCCAGGCGCACCCCCTTGCTGTCTCCAAAGAATAAGAAGAGTCGACTGCAGTATGCCAAAAGTCATGTGGACAAACCACAGAAGTTTTGGGATAGTGTTCTGTGGACTGATGAAACAAAATTAGAACTGTTTGGGCCCATGGATCAACGCTATGTTTGGAGGAGGAAGAACAAGGCCTATGAAGAAAAGAACACCTTGCCTACTGTGAAGCATGGCGGGGGGTCAATCATGCTTTGGGGCTGTTTTGCTTCTGCAGGTACAGGGAAGCTTCAGCGTGTGCAAGGTACCATGAATTCTCTTCAGTACCAGGAGATATTGGATGACAATGTGATGCAGTCCATCACAAACCTGAGGCTTGGGAGACGTTGGACCTTTCAACAGGACAATGATCCCAAGCATACCTCCAAGTCCACTAGAGCATGGTTGCAGATTAAAGGCTGGAACATTTTGGAGTGGCCATCACAGTCACCTGACTTAAATCCGATTGAGAACCTCTGGTGGGACTTAAAGAAAGCAGTTGCAGTGCGCAAGCCTAAGAATGTGACTGAACTGGAGGCTTTTGCCCATGACGAATGGGCGAAGATACCCGTAGATCGCTGCAAGACACTTGTGTCAAGCTATGCTTCACGTTTAAAAGCTGTTATAACTGTAAAAGGATGTTGTACTAAGTACTAAGATTGAATGTCACTTGGGGGTTGAATAAAACTGATAATGATGTGAGCACAGAAAAGACATTTGTGGTTATTTCATTATAAATGTTATGTTATATTTGTCTGACCTACACGTGCCTCTTTGATTTAATTGTAAGCAAGATGACTGAATGATCAAAATCAATGTCAAACTGGCCAAAACACTCAATTTCAGTGGGGGTTGAATAATTTTGAACACAACTGTATATTGCATAGACCTGATCTCTGCTAAAAAAAAAAAACATCTAGTATCACATGGCAATAAGTACTGATTTACCCTAAGGGCCAAACATCAAACCGCAACTGGTCATGCCTAGCTCCTGCTGAAGAGGGTACAATAAACCCGAAACAGCGCTGTCCAGGAGTGGCTTTGACCAGTTGCATAAACCTGATCTCTGGTAAAAAAAAGTCATCTAGTATCACATGGCATTGATTGGAGGGTTCTGTGTGAAAGCCAACCCAGGATGCAAACAAATGAGAAATTGCAGATGCCGTTTGCACGTCTTAGGCTAGGGTCAGACTAACGCATTTTTCACGTTGTCCGTGAAAATGTGCGTTCGAAGAATGGACGTATTTTTTCACGGAATACGCAACAGCGGTCATACTATGCGCAGTTTCATCCGTGATTTTGTACGGATCATCAATAAAACACTTCTTGCATCTGGACGTTATGTTGGCCGGACATTAGCAGCGTCTGATGTCTCCAATTCACGCACACACGCCGCTAGCGGACGCAGCGCACTCTGTACGTCAGTAGTAGCGGTTTGACGTTCTCGAAAAAATGCGTTCATTTTCCACTTGCGTTGCGCGGCCGAACTTTTGTGCGACCGTACTTCGTATATTGGCCGTCATTGCCCGGCATCTGCTGCTACTGCGGCCGTGATTAAGTGCGCCAGAACGCGCGTTCGCACTGCCTCAGTCTGACCCTAGCCTAACCCAGAGTTCCTTGCTGCATATGGGGAATGTAGCACATGAGCTCTGTGACGCAGTTCTCTGAATTGCTGGGATGTGTAAATGGCTTCCTGTAATAATAAACTTTTATATATATATAAATATTTAAAAATGTCTTGCTGAAGCGGCTCAGCATGAAGTGATCCGCTCCTTCCTGGCACCATGGTGTATCAGTAGCGTTTTGGTGTCTGGAGAAAGGTAAAGTAAATCCCTGTATGAAAACAATATGGGGGGCATTTAATAGACGCCGGCGCTGAGATCTGTTACGCCAAGCTGATATTTACTGTCCCCGGCTTCCCATTGCCATCTGTGCGCTAAAGTCATCGCTGATATCAGGGCGGTCGGAGCGTCACTCAAGGTGGCGGCGTCACGTGCGTCGGCCGCTCTTGCCCAGACTCTAATAACGCATAGATTTAGGGAATCTGAGAGCTTGGGGCTTACACGGGGAGCAGCTGGCCAGGAGATCACACAGACAGGTATTCTCTGAGACGCAGGAAGTCTAAATGCTGGAAACTGCGGCTCCTCCACCGCCCAACCCTCCCATATCATCCTCACGCTTCTTTTTGCAGCTACGGAAGTGACAGACGATCGAAGACAATTGTAGCGTTAGCGAGACTTTAAGAAAAAACAATAACGTATTCTCTTTTTAATGGAAAAGTATGTCTTTTTGCTGATGACACAAAAATTTTCAACAGGGTTGACGTTCCTGGAGGGATCAGCCAAATGACAAATGATTTAGGTAAACTAAAAAAATGGTCGGAGTTGTGGCAATTGAGTTTTAATGTGGATAAGTGCAAGATAATGCACCTGGGACGTAAAAACCCAAGGGCTGAATATAGAATATTTGATACATCTGAGGGTTGGGATTTAGGGGTTATTATTTCAGAGGATCTAAGGGTAAGTAGTCAATGTAATAGAGCAGCAGGAAATGCTGGCAGAATGCTTGGAAATGCTGGCAGAATGCTTGGTTGTGTAGGGAGAGGTATTAGCAGTAGGAAAAGGGAAGTGCTCATGCCACTGTACAGAGCACTGGTGAGACCTCACTTGGAGTACTGTGTGCAGTACTGGAGACCGTATCTCCAGAAGGATATAGACATCTTAGAGAGAGTTCAGAGAAGGGCTACTAAAATGGTGTACGGCTTGAAGGAGAAAAGTTACCAGGAAAGGCTTAATGATCTTAACATGTACAGCTTGGAAAAGAGACGAGACAGAGGAGATATGATAGAAACATTTAAATACGTAAAGGGAATCCACAAGGTAGAGGAAGGGAGTATATTTAAAAGGAAACAAAGTAGCAAAACAAGAGGACATAGTCTTAGATTAGAGGGGCAAAGGTTTAAAAGTAACATCAGGAAGCATTATTTTACTGAGCGGGTGGTGGATACATGGAACAGTCTTCCAGTAGAAGTGGTAGAGGCCAAAACAGTAATTGAATTTAAGCAGGCATGGGATAGGCATAAGGCTATCCTAAACAAAAGATAAAACCAGGTAAAGTATCCATGTAATTGGGCAGACTAGATGGGCCGAAAGGTTCTTATCTGCCGACATTTTTCTATGTTTCTATGTTTCTATGTTACTTTTGTTAAGGGACGCTCTACATGCCCTTTATACACTTTATAAAGTGGTCAGGCTGCTTGACGTCCCCCCCCCCCACCGGGTCAAATTGCTGCCCGGTGCCTTGTATATCTTTTAGACATGTGCAATTCGGGTTGGACATATTCAGAAATGGTCCGAAATATCAGCACTTTGGCGATTCGGATCAATCTTAATTGCTGATGTCTGAACCGAACCGTTTATCCAATAAAAAAATTCAAATAAATCCGAACATTTCCAATTAAAATTCCCTCCCCGCGCTTCCCTGCACTTCTGGGAATCAAAGTTCCTCACCCTGCGTTGAATTCAGCATTCAGGGTCCCCGAAGCGCAGGAAAAACCTGCCGAACACCCACCGAAAAAACGCTGGAACCGCCACAAAAAACACGCCGAACACGCCGTAAAAAAACGACGAGCCTCCGATCACAGCGCAGACCAGCTGCTGGAAAAAGCCAGGAAGCCGACGAATGGGGAGAAGAAAAAAACAAAACAATATGATTGAAAGCGTCAAAATTGAAACAAAACCACAGAATGAAAATGTCTGAAAATTACATATAAGATCCAATGAATGATAATAAAAAGGTCTGTTACAGGAAAAAGAAAAAACGCTTTCAAATATATAAAACGAAAAAATTAATTGCTCAAAAAGTTCAGAAAAATTCCTAAAAGATCCTAAAAAAAAAATCAATAAATAAAGAGACTTTTTGCTGCAGATTAAAATAATAAACTGTTTATTAGATATTGGATAAAAACAGGAATATTTTTAATATTGAAACCTAGGGGATTCGCCTGAATAAACCTGCCGAATGAAAGCTCCGAACGGCAGGGCATCTCACTGACATTTCTTTGCTGTTCAGTGTCTGTGAATAGATTAACCATTGCTTCTCTATGGGGGCTTTCACTGGCGAACCTCCTGCTCTCTGAATAGCCTAATGACCCCGAAATGTCACCGTATGGGGAAATTCCCTTTTCGGTCACTTTTCGGGGCCAGATCGACTTCCGAGCCGAAACAAAAACTTTTCGAATGGACTAGAAATGTGTAAAATCGAAATTCAATTTCGTTCCATTTGTGATTTCGGCTCCATTCCTGATTTCGGTTCCATTTGGGTAATTTTGGACATCGTATTTTTCGGTTATATCGCTGATCCTGTAATTTATTTTTTTCGTTTCAGATAATTTTGATCAGCTTTTTTTCCGTTTCAAAACCTTTTGTTCTGGTTTTTATTTTTAAAGTCAGACCATTTGGGTTGGGTCAGTTTTGCGTTTTTTAAATCGTTTTGTTCATTTTTTTTTGTTCCTTTCATACCATTTTAATATGATTAAATAAAGTTGTGCAATGCATATTCATAAGAAAAAAAGGATCTTTATTTAATAATAAAAAAAACCGGAATCGGCAGAATTATCGTATCGGCAGAATTATCGTATCGGCAGGATTATCGTATCGACAGAATTATCGGATCCGAAAAACCATTTGTTTACGTCAAAACGAATAGACACTTTGAAACGAAGAGAAAAAACGTTCCGAAAAACACAAAAATTTCCGAAATCACGAAAAAAAAGTCGATACGTAAAAGGAGCAGACCCGAAAACACGAAAATGGCCGATATTCCGAAAAAAAAGTCGATACGAAAAACGAGCAGACCCGAAAACACGAAAATGGCCGATATTCCGAAAAAGAAGTCGATATGAAAAACGAGCCTAAACAGACCGAAATGGAAATCGGCCGAAACGAGCCGAAAATTTTAAAAATCCAAACGAACCGAACCAAACCGAAGAAAAAAAAAATCGGTGCACAAGTCTAGTTCATTCACTGTTCATATGTAAATATTATTATCTCACAACTGAATGATTAATTAATAGTGTCAACACACAATTGTTCTTTTTAATTATATCTCTGAGTGTTTACCTTTGTGATACATATTTTCTTTGAAACTGTGCATAATACTATCCAGAAATCAGCCCACTCAATAATTCTAAGCAAACCACAATTATACCTTAAATTGATTTAATTCACTCCCTGTTCTTACTTTATTTGGGGTAATTAATAATGTTAAAACACAATTTAATTGTTCTTTTAAAATCATGCCTCAAGGGATTCGTCTCAGCATTTAAAACACATAGGGCTCTATTAACTGCTTTGCGCAAAAGCGCATGAGAAGCGCAATATTTTTTGTGCGCAGCGTTAAACGTTAACGCGCGTAAATAAACGCTGGTATTAAAATCCGGGCGCATTTTTTCATCCGTCAAAAAATAACGCGCGTAAAAAAGACGCTCAAAAACACAGGCGCATTAACGCTGCGCGCAGAAATCGGTGGGCGGACTGTTTTTTCACACGATTCAGCCAATCAGAATTAAGAACCACAATTGTCTCCCGTTAAGTTTTTGCGCCTGTCAAAATCAATCTGAGTATACAGTCAGGTCCAGAAATATTGGGACATGGACACAATTGTAACATCTTTGGCTCTATACACCACCACAATGGAGTTGGAATGAAACAAACACATTGTGCTTTAACTGCAGACTGTCAGCTTTAATTTGAGGGTATGTACATCCAACTCAGGTGAACGTGTAGGACTTACAGCAGTTTGCAGATGTGCCCCCACTTGTTAAGGGACTAAAAGTAATGGGACAGAATAATAATCATAAATCAAACTTTCCCTTCTTAATACTTGGTTGCAAATCCTTTGCAGTCAATCACAGCCTGAAGTCTGGAACGCATAGACATCACCAGACGCTGGGTTTCATCCCTGGTGATGCTCTGCCAGGCCTCTACTGCAATTGTCTCCAGTTCCTGCTTGTTCTTGGGGCATTTTCCCTTCAGTTTTGTCTTCAGCAAGTGAAATGCTGCTCGATGGGATTCAGGTCAGGTGATTGACTTGGCCATTGCATAACATTCCACTTCTGTCCCTTCAAAAACTCTTTGGTTGCTTTTGCTTTGAGTCAGGGCCGACCCAAGCCACTGTGCTGCCTGGAGCGAAAGATGAAATGCTGCCCCCCCAACAACAAAAAAACCCAACACGTGACATGTATGAGCGTATCAGAGCCCCACAGCAATAGAACTCACAGTAATGTGCGGGGCGGGTATGAGCATATCCCAGAGCTCCACAGTAATAAAACTCACAGTAATGTGCAGTGCGTATGAGTATATCCCAGAGCTCCACAGCAATAAAACTCACACTCATACACATTGTACATTACTGTGAGTTTTATTGCTGTGGAGCTCTGTGATACACTCAGACACACTACACATTACTGTATCACAGAGCTGCACAGCAATAAAACTCACAGTAATGTGCGCTGTGCATGTGCGTATCACAGAATCCACAGCAATAAAACTCACAGTAATGTGTATGAGTGTATCACAGAGCTCCACATATCCCGGCCCACTGTCACACACACCTGCATACAGTCACACACATCCACACACACACACACACACACACCTGCATACAGTCACATACATCCACACAAACATACCTGCATACAGTCACACACATACACACACACCTGCATACAGTCACGCACACACACCTGCATACAGTCACACAAACACCTGCATACAGTCACAACTACAGTCACACACCCACACACAGTCACACACACCCACACACAGTCACACACTGAGGGCTTGCTCCACGCATGGCACTGGGGCTGGCTCCAGGCCTGGCACTGGGCCAGGCCGAGGCCTTGCTCCAGGCCTGGCCGAGGTTTGGCCCCCGTGGCTGTCTCCAGCCAGGCCGAGGCCTTGCTCCGAGCCTAGTCGAGGCCTGGCCCCCGTGGCTGTCTCTGGGCCAGGCCGAGGCCTTGCTCCCGGCCTGGTCGAGGGCTGGCTCTGGCCGAGGCCTTGCTCCAGGCCTGGCCAAGGTTTTGCTTCGGGGCTGGCTCTGGACCCCCGCGCTGGAGGACGAGGACCCCCGCGCTGGAGGACCGCAGGAGGGGGAGGACCACCGTGCTGGAGGACCGCTGGAGGACCCCCGTGCTGGAGGACCCCTTTGCTGGAGGACCGCTGGAGGGGGAGGACCCCTGCGCTGGAGGACCCCCGTGTTGGAGGGGGAGGACCCCTGTGCTGGGCTGGAGGACCGGCTGAAAAGGCGGGCTCCGTCTTCTCGCACGTGTGGGTGCCGCTCCGCCTGTGTGAAGGAGGTGGGAGCCGCTCATCTCTTGTGAGGAGGGCGGGAGCCGTTCGTCGAGAGGGGCGAGCGCAGCCTGGCTTTGCGGGATGCTGGAGGGCCGTGCCTTGTCCAGGACGGGTACTCCACCACGGCCCTTGAGAGCGGCATTTTGCCGCCCCTGACAAAGGGCCGCCTGGAGCCGTTGCTCCACCCCGCTCCATGGACGGGCCGGCCCTGCTTTGGGTCATTGTCCATCTGCACTGTGAAGCGCCGTCCAATGAGTTCTGCAGCATTTGGCTGAATGTGAGCAGATAATATTGCCCGAAACACTTCAGAATTCATCCTGATGCTTTTCTCAGCAGTCACATCATCAATAAATACAAGAGAACCAGTTCCATTGGCAGCCATACATGCCCACGCCATGACACTACCACCACCATGCTTCACTGATGAGGTGGCATGCTTAGGATCATGAGCAGTTCCTTACCTTCTCCATACTCTTCTCTTCCCATCACTCTGGTACAAGTTGATCTTGGTCTCATCTGTCCATAGGATCTTGTTCCAGAACTGTGAAGGCTTTGTTAGGTGTTGTTTGGCAAACTCTAATCTGGCCTTCCTGTTTTTGAGGCTCACCAATGGTTTACATCTTGTGGTGAACCCTCTGTATTCACTCTGGTGAAGTCTTCTCTTGATTGTTGACTTTGACACACATACACCTACCTCCTGGAGAGTGTTCTTGATCTGGCCAACTGTTGTGAAGGGTGTTTTCTTCACCAGGGAAAGAATTCTTCGGTCATCCACCACAGTTGTTTTCCGTGGTCTCCCGGGTCTTTTGGTGTTGCTGAGCTCACCGGTGCGTTCCTTCTTTTTGAGAATGTTCCAAACAGTTGTTTTGGCCACGCCTAATGTTCTTGCTATCTCTCTCATGGGTTTGTTTTGTTTCTTCAGCCTAATGATGGCTTGCTTCACTGATAGTGACAGGTCTTTGGATCTCATCTTGAGAGTTGACAGCAACAGATTCCAAATGCAAATAGCACACTTGAAATGAACTCTGGGCCTTTTATCTGCACATTGTAATTGGGGTAATGATGGAATATCACACACCTGGCCATGGAACAGCTGAGAAGCCAATTGTCCCATTACTTTTGGTCCCTTAACAAGTGGGAGGCACATCTGCAAACTGCTGTAAGTCCTACACCGTTCACCTGAGTTGGATGTACATACCCTCAAATTAAAGCTGACAGGCTGCAGTTAAAGCACATTGTGTTTGTTTCATTTCAACTCCATTGTGGTGGTGTATAGAGCCAAAGATGTTAGAATTGTGTCCATGTCCCAATATTTCTGGACCTGACAGTATATGCTGCAGCAATAATAAAAACACGCACAACTTCTATATTTTTATTGTTTGGGTATGTGTAGAATGTGTAACTATACTGTGCTGTATTGTTATTTTCGTGCTGGTGTATTTGGTTTCGGCCAGAACGTTCACATTTGCCGTTACCACCAGCTTTTCAAAGACGTTAAAATTATGCGCGCAAACGTTGTCCGTTAAAATTTGCGCATAGATTGTAATACCATCTGCGTACCAGCGCACAAACGCATTTGCGCTCACAATGTTAAGTATAGGACACGCAATGTACATTATGCTCGTGCAGCGTTTGCGCAGGTTCACCCGCGGTAGACGTTAACGTGCATTTTTTGCGCGGACATCGTTATACAACGTTCTGCGCAAAGGGTTTTTCCCCTCACGTTAATGCGTTTTTGCGCACGCATTAACGTTTGCGTGAAGAAGTTAATAGAGCCCATAAGGGTTTTTTCAGAGAGCACCGAAATGTCACCAATATTTCGGTGCTCTCTCGTTCCCTGGTTTTTCCTGCATTTTGGGGAATCAAAGTTCACCACCCTGCGGTGAATTCAGCATTCACGCAGGGTCCCCGGAGTGCAGGGAAAACCCACCGGAAACCTGCCACACAAGTGCCGAAAACTCACCGAAAACCCGCCAGAACCACCACAAAAAAACACCGAACACGGAAAAAGCCAACGAGCAGCCGATCACAGCGCAGATCAGCTGCCGGGAAAAGCCGACAAGCAGACAAACAGGGTAAAAAGGAAAAAAAATATGATTGAAAGTGTCAAAATTGAAACGTTGTTTCCTGCAAAAAAATACAGAAAAACTGTTTCCCTGAAAAAATCCCCAAAAATGCTTGAAAGATCCTAAAAAAAATCAATAAATAAAGAGACTTTTTGCTGCAGATTAAAATAATAAACGGTTTATTAGATATTGGATTAAACGGGAATATTTTTAATATTGAAACCTATGGGGTTCGTCTGAATAAACCTGCCGAATGAAAACACCGAACAGCAGGGCACTTCAGCTGTAACGTTGGGAGCTTCCAGCCCTACCTGTGTGCTTGAGGGCAGCATGTCTGATGCTGCTCGCTGACCAATGCCCGGTTTAAATGGAGACAGACAGGGAGGTGGTTGCATGAGGCGCGGCTTGAGTGGGGGGCGTGGTCTGGTGTAGGTCTTTAAAAACCCTCAGTGTATTCTCAGCAGTTGCCAGATCGTGGTTATCCATACCTGAGCTCCTTGTACCTGACTGCTATATTGAATTAACCCGTTATTGACCTCTGCTTGTTTCTGACTATTCTGCCTTCTGTTGCCCTAGACCATTTTCTTGTACTACGCTACTGCTCTGATATCGACCCGGCTATTCCATTTGACCATTCTGGACTCTGTATTCCTGATTCTGGCTCGGCTGACTACTCCCCGTGTTGTTAACCCTTTCTGTCTAGCTAGTTTACCTGGCCAATTCTAAGGACCAGACAGTCAGATCTTTCACGGCTACTCTGTTGGTAGCTTCTGGGCTCTGTGGAGTGTGGGGCGTTAAGTACTGCGTGGTGGGATCTGGGAACCGTGACATCAGCAACTTTCCTCTGCTGTTCGGTGTCTCTGAAAAGATTAACCATTGCTTCTCTATGGGGGATTTCACTTCCTTCGAACAGGCACCGTACTAGCTGGCAGTTCACCAAAATTTGTCTAACTGCCTGCTTTCTGAATAGCCGAATGGCCACGAAATGTCAACGTACGGGGATATTCACTGTTTGGTGACATTTCGGGGCCAGATCAACTCTCTCTGAATAACCCCTATATTTACTTTGAAAGTGTGCATTGAATATCCTTGCTTAAACCGTCACACCCAAAATCGAGTAATCTCGATTTTGCTTTGTAATGCATTGAAAAGCACTCATTATCAAAAGATCTTTCTCAACAAAAATTGTTTGGTAGTGGAGGGGTTAAACAGCAAGCGATACATGTTATTTAAGCAAGGATATTCAATGCATACTTACAGAGTGAATATGTGTTTTAAATGCTAAGGCGAATCCCTAGAGGCATAATTTAAAAAGAACAATTAAGTTGTGTTTTGGCATTATTAATTACCCCCAAATTAAATAAGAACAGGGAATGAATTTAATCGTCAATATAAGGTATAATTGTGGTTTGCTTTGAATAATTGAGTGGGCTGATTTCTGGATAGTATTATGCACATCAATAGAGAAAATATGTATCATGATGCTAAGGTAAACGCTCAGAGATATAATTAAAAACAACAATTAAGATGTGTGTTGACACTATTGATTAACCATCAGAGTTGTGCACGGCTGAAAATTTTTTTTGCTTCATTTCAAAATAAATTCGTTTCGCAATTTCGTTACGTTTTGATTTGTTTCGTTATATCGGATCACTAAAAAAAAAAAAAACATTGTAACTTGAGATCGATTCGAATTTCGGATCACTAAATAAAGCCCAATGAATCAAATTCTGCTGTTAAAAGGCAAGTTAGGGTTAAATATTGAGCTGTCCATTGACCTGTGGTGCTGACAACAGATTCAGCACCACAGGCCGATTTACAGGGACAGGGTCCTTTGTGAAACAGTCCAACGAATCTGATTCGTTTCATAATGTCGTTTGCTTTAGTACTTACTATGTATGTATGTGAGTTGGGATCGATTCGATATCGATGCGAATTTCGGAACACTAAATAAAACCCTAATAAATCAAATCCTGCTCAGGAATTATTTAATCAATGGTTTTCTTGTGAAACAGCAGAATGAATCAAATTTGCTTTATACCGTTTTGTTTAATTTCAAATGAAATCAAATCGTTATTTCGGAGGTACTTCCGAAATACGAATTAACACAATGACACTGCTTAAAAAGGGACATAATACATTTTATCAATCAGGCACAAGTTAAATGACACAAAAAAACAATAAAAAATTGAAACTATATCATTTTTTTCTATTGTTTTTTTATTCAAAAAAATCTGGTAGGGTGCTGCCCCGTCTGCCCCTATGAAGGAGCCACCACTGACCAGGAGAGATTTATTATACAGTAACAGAAAAGTGGAAATATTAGATATACGATTCTCGATTGTGCACAAGAGTTCTTTCTTGGAAGTTGGACTTTAATTGCCCCTGTATAGCTTTGACTCGGTGGGATGCGCCATGTCCCATATACCATGTTGCAGCCACATGCTACATTTTGCAACTTTCTCAGCATGATCCCCACAAATGATTTTTTTTTTCCATCAAACATAAAAAAAAATTGAATTCTGAGAAATATCCTCTTCCTATGTGCTGAAAAGCACTTCCAGAGAATGGTGTCTACCCATAAACGTGCGCGGCACATTTCTTTACCCCGTGCACCAACATGAACGTTTATCAATACCGAACCAGAGAAGAAAGCCTTTGTAACATAGGGTTTGATTAAATTTGGCCTGATGGCCATAACTGAGACTTTTCGGTACATTTTTCGGGTTCGGGAGATTGAAATTCCGTTTCACCAGCATTTTGTTTTCCGATAAAAATTCGGCTCAGATATCGTGTCTCCCGGTTACACTTTTTAATGGAAATATCAGCTTTATCGATTCAATTCGAATTTATATCTGATAAAAATACAAATGCTGAAAAGGTACCAATAAATGGGTTTTCAGGCAAGGAAATAGAGGGAATAAGACTGAAAGATTTTTTAAGAACAAACACAATTTTTTTGGAATATCACATCTGACCGAATTTCTTCAACGCAATCAGCCAATATTAAATAAATTAATTTAATAAAAAAAATAATAATATATATATAAAATAAAGTTTATTATAGCAGAGGCTATTTACAAATCACGGCAATTCAAAGAACTGCTTCACAGAGCTCATGGGCTGCATTCCCCATATGCAGCACAGAACTCTGGGTAAGACATGCAAATGACGTCTGCAATTTCTAATTTTTTTGCATCCTGATTCTGCTTTCACACATATATATATCTCTAAATCCAAAATAACATCAAGCCTGCACAGAGCCACCATAGGAAAAAGTGATGCCCAGATGCACAAGTCCAGGAAATATTAAATAGAATCACGCATGAATGGACGCACTCTATATATATATATATATATAGAGAGAGAGAAATCTGGAGTAGAGGAGGCACACGGGGACTTCATAAAAAACGTAAATATTTATTCAAAGTTTCATTAAAAATCCGACGTTTCGGCCCGGCAGGGGCCTTTATCAAGGTATAGCAAAGGAATACCCTTCCTGTTAGGCTGGTTACTAGGGGCAATACGATTCAATGGCCGCAGCCTGATGATGTATGGCTCCGAGACGCTGGGACGTTCCCGGCATTCTCGGGCGTTGGCCCCCATTCACCCGCCGGCTCAGGAAGGGTAAGTGTTATTATCTTTTTTCAACTGTATATAAATGTCTGTTTTTTATTCCTTTGCTATGCCTTGATAAAGGCCTCCGCCGGGCCGAAACGTCGGATTTTTAATGTGACTTTGAATAAATATTTACATTTTTTATGAAGTCCCCATGTGCCTCCTCTACACCGGATTTCTCCATATTATTTACCAAGGGAGATAAACACCAAGGGAGATTGCTGCAAGCCAGGTTCATCCTTCCCTATTTTTTGCTCTCTCTATATATATATATATATATACATATAATCACGAGTATAGCAGTCTGTAGTGATACCTTTTTTATTGTACTAACGTTACATTTAAAGTACAAGCTTTCGAGAGTGATCCTCCCTTCGTCAGGTATAGAAGCTTACTGATCAGAATAATAGAATTAAACATTGAGACATTCATAGGGCGCACAGTTGGGGGTGTTAGATGTTGTACATCGCCAAATGGCATGGTCAGAGGGGGAAAAAAAAAAAGGAAACATTTAATTGTCTCAGGCAAGATGCAATCATGTCCACTTCAAAGGGAATGTGAAAGGACAGAACGAAAGAAAGAAAAACAAAAAAAAACAAAAAAACACAACACAGTGAGTATGGGGAAGACACAGAAAAATAGGAATTATGAATATTATGTGACGTTATTATAGTGGGTTAGAAAACCCGAATCTATATTAAGTCCTTGTTTTATATTGTTGAAATATGTGATCATTTTCATTTCATATGTTTTGCGTTCCCGGTGATCTTTAAAATGTCCTTTGAGGATTTTGATTCTGAGGTTTTGGATGGAGTGGCCTGTTAGATTGAAGTGATGTTCCACTGGGGTACAATATGTGTTTTCCTGGTGGTTCCTGATGGAGTGTCTGTGCTGGTTCATCCTGTGATTTAGTTTAAGGCTGGTTTCACCAATATAGCAGCCCTTATCACACTCCGTGCACTGGTTCATATATACCACATTTGCTGACGTGCACAGGAATGATCCCTTGATGTTGTGAGTGGCGTTGTTGTGCCGCGCAGTGCTGCTGTCACATATATATTGGCACAGTTTGCAGCGGGGTTTGTTACAGCGTTTGGTCCCATTCTGTATGTCATCCTGTTCCTGAGCGAGTTTGCTGCGGACCAGTTTATGCCTCAGGTTTGGGGGTTGCTTGAATGCCAGTAAGGGGGGGCTGTGGGAATATTTCTTTGAGCGCGGGGTCCTCTGTGACCAGTGGCTGCAGATCTTTGATGATTTTGCGAATTCCCTCTAGAGTTGGGTTGTAGGAAACAACTAGAGGGATCCGTGTGGTGTTTCTCATGTCTTTGTAGCGCATATACAGTATATATATATATATAGTGGTGTTGGGGAGCCCACAGAGCACTTGCACAACGTCTTGGATGTAACAAAACAGCTTTTATTTTCCCCTCTCAGGGTAGTCAAAACAGTAAACATTAAAATGTGCGCGAAAAAAGAACAGTCCAAATCTTCAGCACTATTAACAGAAAATAAGTGAGTCTCACCGACTTGTCAGAAAGTCCAGAACTGGGGGAATCCTTCCCCAGAAATATAAATAAGTCCCTCCAGCAAGGCACAGTGCTACAGCTCACAGTCTCCTGTTTTGCACACACCCACAGCTGCTGCTCACACCCACACTGCTCTCTGGGAGTTGCCAAGCTTTAAACCCCTTCCTGGACAGGAAGGTTAATCCTGTGTCTGCCCTTAAAGGGACCACAAACCGATAAGGGGTGAAACATATCGCCCATCCAGGACCCAGTCTTGCCGTCCTCTACATATCCCCCCTCTGTCTCAACGCGGAGGCGTTTGAGGCAACAGCAGACAGCCCACAATGCATCCAAGAGAGGGCATCCCAGTTCTGGTGCTGTCTCCCAGGCCTGTGTTCCACTACAAAGTTAAACTCATGGAGGGACAGGAACCACCTGGTCACTCTGGCATTAGTGTGTCGGTGCTGGCTCATCCAGGTCAATAGGGCATGGTCCAACACTAAACGTAACTTTCTGCCCAACAGAAAGTACCTCAGAGAATCCAAGGCCCACTTTATGGCCAAGCCCTCTCTTTCCACCACAGCATAGTTTTTCTCCGGCTGCCGTCAGCTTCCTACTAAGAAAAACCATGGGGTGCTCTTCCACATTGACTTCTTGAGACGCATGGCCCCCAAACCCTCACTCGAGGCATCTGTCTGTACAATGAACTCCATCATGAAGTCAGGGACTACCAGCACTGGGTGCTCATTCAATGCATTTTTAAGCTTCATGAAGGCTTCTTCAGCACTGGCATTCCACTGAACCATCACTGACTTCCTACCTCTCTTCAGGTCAGTCAGTGGTGCAGCAGTAGAGGCAAAATTGGGGACAAACTGCCGGTAATACCCCACTATACCCAGAAAAGCACGGACCTGCATTTTCATGAGGGGGTGTGGCCAGTTTTGAATGGCTTCTACTTTGTTAAGTTGTGGCTTTACCAGACCTTTGCCTACCACATATCCCAGGTACCTAGCATCCTCCATGCCTACCACACATTTCTCAGGGTTAACAGTAAAGCCCGCTTTCCTCAGACCATCCAACACCGCTTGAACCCAGGGAAGATGGGACTCCTAATCCGGAATGAAGACAACAATGTCATCCAGGTAAACTGAGGTATACTTCAGGTAAGGGTGGAGTACCCTATCCATCACCCGTTGGAAGGTGGCCGGGGCTGAGTGTAAACCAAAAGGCATCCGCTTATATTGAAAATGAACCTCTGGAGTGGAAAAAGCAGTCTTTTTCCCTGGCTTCCTTAGTCAAGGGTATCTGCCGGTACCCCTTAGTGAGGTCCAGGGTGGTGATATAATGGGCCAGACCCAACTTCTCTATTAATTCATCCACCCTTGGCATGGGATACGCGCACAATTTTGGCACCTCGTTGAGTTTCCTGAAGTCATTGCAGAATCGCAGAGTGCCATTGGGCTTGTTGCTGCTGAGCCATTGCCACTTCATGGTGGGTCTGGGCCTGCATATTAATCAAAACTAGCTGCTTAACCAGCTCCTCCATAGCTGTGGACTTCAGTGCGACCTTACCCCAGGACATGCACTTAGAACACTGTCCCTTTAAAAGTCTTTTTTTTTCCACAAAAATTCCACTTGCTTGGCTTGCGAGGGGTAGCTTTGTGCCCGCATTCTCCACCAGTTGTGATGTTGGAGAGCACACAGAGCACTTGCACGACATCTTGGATTTAACAAAAAAGCTTTTATTTTTCCCTCTCAGGGTAGTCAAAACAGTAAACATAAAATACACGTTTATCCTCAGAGACAAAAGAACAGTCCCAATCTTCAGCACTATTAACAGAAAATAAGTGAGTCTCACCGACATGTTAGAAAGTCCAGATCTGGGGGAATCCTTCCCCAGAAATATATACAAGTACCTCCAGCTTGCACAGCACTACAGCTTGCAGTCTCCTGTTTTGCACACACCCACAGCTGCTCACTTCCTCCTCAACTCCCACACTGCTCTCTGGGAGTTGCCAAGCTTTAAACCCCTTCCTGGACAGGAAGGTTAACCCTGTGTCTGCCCTTAAAGGGACCACAAACCGAAAAGGGGTGAAACATATCGCCCATGCAGGACCCAGCCTTGTCGTCCTCTACAATATATATATATATATATATATATATAACAAACCCAGAAGAGAGCACACCAGACATCATGTTCAAACAACCCAAAAGAAACAACAGCAGCTAAATTCATTTAAACATTGAGATTTTCCCTTTAAATGCTTCTAAACAATTCTTATCCCCTTCAGAATCACTGCAGTTTTTTACCCTTTCAAGATTTTTACGAGGTTTTTAAAATGGAGCTCTGTTGAAAAATGGTGGAATTTTAGTTGGTAATGAATGCCCATGGATTGTGTATTTTATTATATATATATATAATATCGGCAGCAAGCAGCTCATATTCTTTTCGAACAATCAGGTGATTGTGATTAAATCTAAATTGCGCCCAGGCACCAACAGAATAAACAACATAAAATAAAAAGAAAGTGACAAATACAAATACAGCCCATCCAGCTTCAGGTGTTTGCATTTAGGCAGTTAAAAAGTAAACAGTCCGCCCTTTATAACATTTAAGACCAGCTCCACTGAGCCTTGGCTCTTGTGACATCCCCAAGTGGCATTCTTAAGTGGACATCCAGAGTTGTTTCCTGGAGTTGCGGGACTGGAGGAAGGAACTGCAAGGCCCACTTTTACTCTGGGTAAACGCACGTCTATATCATGCTTTCTCTCACGCTTCTACTCTTTACTTCTACTTTTCTCCTTAAATGGAACTCCTGCTCCTCTACCACCGACCCCTACACTATCTGCATCTCTCCCTCCCTCCTCTCGTCCCACATGATGGCCTCGCATGAGCTCCTTTGTTTCCTCAGAACATGGTCTCCCTCTAACTCTCGCGCTGCCAATCACTCCCACTCCCACAAATCCCATTCCCACCTTCTCTTTCTCACCCTCCTGCTGCTACTCTCTTCAGGTGACATATCCCCTAACCCTGGCCCCACAACACATCCAATACTTCCCTCTCATCCTATCTCCATCGCACATAAATCACCTCCCTGCAAGCCCAGCAACCTCATCCCCATAATCCCTCAGCGCCTGTCCTCTTTCTCCTGCGCCCTCTGGAACGCTCGCTCTGTGTGCAACAAACTCACAGCAATCCATGACCTCTTCCTTTCAAACTCCTTCAACCTCCTAGCTTTAACTGAAACCTGGATAACTCCCTCTGACACGGCCTCCGTTGCTGCTCTCTCACATGGCGGTCTACACTTGAGTCATACCCCCAGACCGGGTGAGAGAAATGGTGGCGGGGTCGGAATCCTGCTCTCTCCCACCTGCACCTACCAGCATCTCCCTCCACCCCCATCCCTCTCCTTCTCCTCCTTCGAGACACACTGCATCCGCCTGTTCTCTCCTCTGGCCCTCAGGGTGGCAGTCATCTACCGCCCACCGGGACCAACCTCCCAGTTCTTTGACCACTTTGCTACCTGGCTCTCTCACTTTCTGTCTTCTAATCTTCCATGCCTAGTTCTCGGGGACTTCAACATTCCCATTGACGATCCTTCCGCCCCTGCTGCCTCCAAACTTCTTTCACTCACGTCCTCCCTTGGACTCACACAATCCTCCCTCCTCCCTACCCACCGCGATGGTCACGCTATTGACCTTGTCTTTTCCAACCTCTGCTCCATTTCTGAGTTCAACTGTCGCCCTTTCCCCATCTCTGACCACCACCTTCTCTCTTTCAACCTATCTGGACTTCCTAAACACCCTGCTCCCCCACCCCGCACACACACTCGCAGAAATCTACAGGCTGTGGACCCCCATCAATTCTCCAACCTACTTCACCACCTCCCTCATACCTCATCCTTCACCTGCCCTGATGCTGCCACTAATCACTACAACACTACGCTTATCTCTGCTCTAGACACTCTTGCTCCTCTTCGACTCTGTAAGGCCCCACGCCGCCAGCTTCAGCCCTGGCACACCCTCCAGACTCGCTACCTGCAAAGATGCTCCCGCACCGCAGAGCGTGCCTGGAGGAAATCCCGCTCTGAAGCTGATTTTGTTCACTTCAAGTTTATTCTCCGGTCATACACCTCTGCCCTCCACTTGGCCAAACAATCCTTCTTCTCATCTCTTATATCTACGCTGTCCTCCAACCCTAAACGGCTCTGGTCCACCTTCAACACCCTCCTCTACCCACCTGCACCTCCCCCCTCAGCTGCCTTCAGCGCTCAAGACCTGGCAGACTACTTCCTCAGTAAAACTTTAACTATCAGAAGCAACATCCCAACACAAGATAGTTATCTGCCACCTCCACTCCCACAGGTCCCATCTGCCACCCTCTGCCGCTTCCTCCCAACCACTGAGGAGGAAGTCAATTCCTTATTGTCCTCCTCACATCTCACCACGTGCCCGCTCGACCCCATTCCCTCACATCTAATTCCTCCCCTCTCCTCCTCCCTCACCCCTGCTCTCACACACATCTTCAACCTATCTCTCTCCACTGGCTCCTTTCCATCCGCCTTCAAACACGCGCTAGTTACCCCTTTACTAAAGAAACCATCCCTAGATCCCAACTCTCCATCCAACTACCGTCCTGTATCCCTGCTTCCCTTTACCTCTAAGCTCTTAGAAAAACTAGTCTTCAACCGCCTCTCCATCTTCCTGTCCTCCAATTCCCTACTTGACCCCCTGCAATCTGGCTTCCGTCCCCTACACTCAACTGAAACTGCCCTCACCAAAGTCACCAACGACCTCCTAACTGCTAAAAAACACGGCCACTATTCTATTCTCATCCTGCTTGACCTCTCGGCTGCTTTTGACACTGTTGACCACCCCCTCCTTCTACTGACCCTCAACTCTCTGGGTCTCGGTGACACTGCACTTGCTTGGATTGACTCCTATTTATCCAACAGGTCCTTCTGTGTGTCCTTTGCTGGTAACTCCTCCTCCTCATTGCCTCTATCTGTTGGTGTACCTCAAGGCTCTGTCCTTGGTCCTCTGCTCTTTTCCATCTACACCTCCTCCCTGGGCAAAATCATCAACAGCTTTGGCTTTAATTACCACCTCTACGCTGATGACACTCAGATCTACCTCTCTACCCCTGATCTCTCTCCCCCTGTCCTTTCCAAAGTCAGTGACTGTTTATCTGGCATCTCCTCCTGGATGGCCTCCCACCACCTAAAGATCAACATGTCAAAGACTGAGCTCCTACTTATTCCTCCCTCTAATGCCGCCCCACCTCCTGACTTCTCGATCACGGTGGAGGGTATCACCATCTCCCCATCAAACCAAGTTCGCTGTCTTGGAGTTACACTTGACTCTGCTCTTTCCTTCATCCCCCACATCAAGTCTCTTTCCTCCTCCTGCCGATACCAACTGCGTAATATTTACAGAATTCGGCCATTTCTTACCGCTGTCGCCACAAAACAACTCATACACGCCCTGGTAATCTCCCGACTCGACTATTGCAATAATCTCTTATCTGGCCTCCCTCTGTCCCACCTCTCCCCCCTACAATCCATCCTGAACGCCTCCGCCAGGCTAATTCACCTCACCCGCCGCTCTGTCTCTGCCGCTCCCCTCTGCGAGTCCCTTCACTGGCTCCCCATCCACTGCAGAATTAAGTTCAAAATCCTTATCCTTACCTACAAAAGCCTCACTAACTCAGCTCCCCACTACCTGTCCTCACTAATCACCAAATACACCCCAGCCCGCTCCCTAAGGTCAAACAGTGACCTGCGCCTAGCTTCTCCCCGCATCACCTCTTCCCATGATAGACTGCAGGATTTCTCACGCGCAGCCCCCACTCTCTGGAACGCTCTCCCTCGTACTGTCAGACTTTCCCCTAACTTCTCTTCCTTCAAATGCTCCCTCAAAACGTTCCTATTTAGGGAAGCCTACCACCCAACTCACTGACGCAACCATCAATCACTCTCACCTTACAGTCCTCTCCTCCTGTTTCCAACCCCAACCCTCCCAGATTGTGAGTTCCTACGGGAATAGGGCCCTCATCTCCTCCTGTACTGTTTGTCAAATGTTGTTCAATGTATTGTAACCCTGTCTATACTGTGCTTATTGTACAGCGCTGCGGAATATGCTGGCGCTTTATAAATAAAGAATAATAATAATAATAATACTTGCATAATAATAATAACAGTTACATATTTTAACTTATAATTATACTAATAATATAATAGTAATATATAAGTAATAGCATGATATAGTTAAAATAGTAGTATTATTTTTCATGCTCTTTCTACAGAACCAGATAAAGAGACTCCAGAAAGTGTAGGTACAGATCAGAACTGAGCGCACCTCAGGCAACGCTTTGTCCATAATTGTTGCATTACACTTACGTAATACAACAAAACAGAACACTCACAATCAAATGTTGCATTCGCTGCAAAAATAAAGAGGTATACTCACTAAGAATTGAGGTGACGTTAAGTCCAGGCAGCTTGAGTGATTACATGTAATTAGCCGATGTTTCTTCAAATTACCTGGACCGATGCCAAAAACCAAGCTGCGCTGCAGGTGAATTATCGGATGTTAGTGCATCTATCTTCTGCATTTTAAAACATTTCTGACATAACTTTTCATAACATCAAAACCTATCCTATCCACATCCTATCGTCTTGCAGTTGCGTTAATTTTTTTTTACGGTGTAATAATTACTTCTTAACCCTCTCACTACATGAACCACGTATACAGGTTTTTGCATGCTTGTGATTGGAGCCACGTTGCGTCATGTGCTTGCTTTTGGGGCGTCAGAGCTGCTGGAGTGGAGGGAACCATTTTGGCGAGTTGAATCTCCAGTGACAACTGCCTTGATGTCGCATGACTTCCCATCTTCAAATTTGACGAGGAACTTTTGGGCAAACTCAGCTCGACCTGTTTTTTTTTGGTTATGCGTTCAACAAAGGCGGAACCCAGTGGGCGTGTTTCTTGGGGAAGTCCACCTCGTCATGAAGAATCCTCTGCATGCTTGGTTTTGAAATGTCAGACCCTTCCACAAGCTTTTTGAGAATGGTTTGAGGTTCCTGATGCAGAGATTCCTTCCCCTTGGCCACCATGGTCTCATTTCTGGACCAGAGGGTCAAAATGTTTAGACTTGAATCTGCTAAACTACTTGTGGACCTTCTTGAGACTTGCGGCTTCATCACCAAGATGGGTTTGAGGTCTTCAAAGCACTGTTTGGAGACAAACCACAATGAAATTGGTAGAGAAAGTCTACATGCCGGCCACTGTCACTTTTTGAGTTAAGTCGCGTCTCCATGCGCGTCTGTGGGGATACCAGGTTTTTTTAACAAGTAGAAGGCTTAGGCTTTCTTTGAAAAAAATTATTTTTGAGTTTTCATAATTATTTCCTTTATTTTAACCTTAATTCAAACTCCAGGATGGCGTTGATGCTGGAGGGTGGAGGAAATTTCTCCAGTTCACCCAGCGTTTTGCCTGATCGGAGGAGCATGGGAGGGGGTGGGGGGCACTCCTTACATCCTGACCACTTTAAAAAAACTAAAGTGGTCGGGATGAATAGATTATCCCTTTAACCCCTTCACTACTGAGATTGAGATAACTCACAACATCAAAGGCACCATCGGGTCCCGATATCGCGTTATCTCGATCTGCAGCTATGAAGGACAAAACACATTAAATTCCTTTGCTGCAAATGAATTCCGTTTGCTTTTGGGCTGCAGAAGGTGCACCCAATATTTTAGCCCCGTTGGAATAATGCCGAGGTGCTAAAACCGTCTAAAATTGGCTGAAGAATGTCCTGACAAATCAGACATTCAGCAGCCGACGCAGGGAAACACGAGCTGCAGCTCAAACTGCTGCAACTCCATTTGGCCAGCAGATGGCACCAATTGATGATTCCCAAATATTTCTTACTGTATAATGAATTAAAAGCTATAGAAAAAAATCACTGGTTCCTGACAATGTTTTTTTGTAAAATCACATGGCAGTGAAGGGATTAAGTAATTAATTATTTTATTTTTTTTGGGAAAGGATTTTACCAGGAAGGATACATTGAGATTTCTCTTGTTTTCAAGTATGTCCTGGGTGGCGAGTATGTACCGTTAGGTGTCTTGCCCAAGGACACTTACTGGAGAGGTGCTCTTGCTGGGATTGAACCCATGTCTCCACAGGCTCTCTCCACGCAGAGCAGTGATGTTACCTCTACTCCACCCAGCCGGTACTCGTTGACAAGACCCCTGGAGTATTTTCCCCATTTTGCTGTATACCCTATTTCTTCGATCTCAAGACGCACTTTTTTCCTCTTATAAATGTCTATGATCACGGGGTCGCGTTTTACAATCGAATAAATAGGATTATATTTAAATTAAATGACTCCATCAATCAGAAAACAAATAATAATCAGTGTAGAAGGTAAACACAAAGGGCTCTATTACATTCTTCACACAAACATTAACGCGTGCGCAAAAATGCATTAACGCGAGGGGTAAAACCCTTCGCGCTGAACGTCGTATTACAAAGTCAGCGCAACAAACGCACTCATTCGCCTAACGCGGGTGAACCTGCGCGAACCCTTTGCGAGCGTACTGTACTGCGCGCGTCCTATACTTAACATGGTGAGCGCAAATGCGTTTGTGCACTGGTATGCGGATGGTATTACAATCTATGCGCAGTTTGTAACGCACAGCCTTTGCGCACTTAATTTTAGCAACTCCTAAAAGCTGGTGGTAACGGCAAATTCTATCAACCTGCCGAAACCAAACACACCAGCCCAAAAAAAAAAAAAAAAAATGACAGCACATATAGTTACACATTCTACACATACCCAAACAATAAAATGGAGAAGTTGTGCGTGTTTTTATTATTGCTGAAGCATATATACTCAGATTGATTTTGGCAGGTGCAAAAACTTAACCGGAGACAATTGTGGTTCTTAATTCTGGTTGGCTAAGGCTAGGGTCAGACTGAGGCAGTGCGAACGCGCGTTCTGGCGCACATAATCACGGCCGCACTAGCAGCAGATGACGGGCAATGACAGCCAATATACGAAGTACGGTCGCACAAAAGTCCGGCCGCGCAACGCAAGTGGAAAATGAACGCATTTTTTCGAGAACGTTAAACCGCTGGTACTGACGTACAGAGTGCGCTGCGGCCGCATAGCAGCGTGTGTGCGTGATTAGGAGACGTCAGACGCTGCTAGTGTGCGGCCAACATAACGTTCAAACAGCCGGATTTCCCTAGACTTCTTTTCACCCCATCGTCATGAAATACGTCCAGAATTGCGCATCGTCTGACCACTTAAGCGTATTCCGTGAAAAAATGCGTGCGCACGCATCGACGTACATTTTGACGGTGGCCGCAGAAAATGCGCTCATCTGTCCCTAGCCTTAATCGCGTGAAAAAACAGTCCGCCCACCGATTTCTGCGCGCAACGTTAATGCGCCCGCGTTTTTGTGCATCCGTTTTCCGCGCGCAATTTTTCGACGGATGAAAAAATGCGCGCAGATTGTAATACCAGCGTTAATTTACACGCGTTAACGCGCTGCGCGAGCGTTTTTGCGCAAAGATTGTAATAGGGCCCAAACAGATTGCAGAGACTGGTATTGGCTTCCTATCGCAATAAACTGATCCCATATCCACAGGGCCGGATTAACATAGGGGCAGATGGAGCAGCAGCTCCAGGCCCATGCCTCACAATAGGCCCAGAGAAAGGATAGCTATGTCTGCATTTGGACCCATGTATCTCCAACTTCATAGCAGCTATAGGGTCAATTGAGGTATCACTGGAAAGGCCAGAGCATGGCCTTTCCAATGATCGAAAACATAATCAGGATTTAAGTAAAATAAATAAAATAATAAATATTTACTTTTTATTTTTCTTTCCAACAGTAATATTTTTCACTTTTCAATTATAAAGTATACAATGATGCCGCACTAACTAACCATCACATTTCTCATGTCACCAACAACTGTGGAGGTGATGGGTGATGGTACAATCCATTGTTACGAATTGTTACATCAAAAACCTAAACCGCTGCACTGCGGCGAAGAGCACTGTGGGAAACTTTGGACCCCTGCGTCACTAATCTTTACACCTCACAAGGTCAAGTGAGGTGTCATTGGACAGGGCAGAGTCTGGCCTTTGCATTAATACCAAATCTGACCATGTAAAATCTAAAAGAAAAAAAATATTTTTTTATTTATTTTTAGTTCCATAGCGATGGTATTGTCCATTTGTCACGTATAAAATGAGCAATACCACTGCCTTTACTCACCTTCTCATTTCCCACGTTGGGCGCAAAGTCAGTGTTTTATACATAGTCATATTATTCATAAAAAACATGTTTCAAAACACAAGGGAAATATTTCTTATTTTTATTAATTTTTTGGTTAAAATTGTACATTTTCTCAGAAAAATGCAGTAACAGGTTCCCATTTCAATTTATTTTTTTATCAAGAATGCCCTATAGAATATACAGTATAACTACGAAGGTTTGGATGATAAAATGGGAAAAAAAATTACACTCTTTAAATGATTGAAATCTGAATGAAAAATTAATCACACAGTATCTGCCTGGTTAGATATACCCGTATCTGTGCACTATTAAATAACCAAAAATATGTTTTAATTTCACTAAATTACAAAAAAAGCCACCCAAAATATTCAGCTCCAGGCCCATAGAGATCTTAATCTGGGCCTGCATATCCATGTATTATTGGCGAGTCCTCCGGCAGACGCTCTGCTGGCCTTGTGTGCACCACATCAGGCGCTGGGCACCTCCGAATCAGTAAATTAGATTACACATTGATCTGGGCTTCTCCTGCAAGAGATTCTCATTGATAACAAGCTGCGAGGCCGAGAATGATTGAAGGTTTAGGGGATTTTGTGTTTGTGCCTGCGTTCACCGGTGTACAGTTTGCT
This sequence comes from Leptobrachium leishanense, assembly GCA_009667805.1. Taxonomy (NCBI): domain Eukaryota; kingdom Metazoa; phylum Chordata; class Amphibia; order Anura; family Megophryidae; genus Leptobrachium; species Leptobrachium leishanense. The sequence goes on along the minus strand of CM019070.1, from coordinate 152,683,960 downwards.
TTCTTTTACTCGAAGTATAATAACTCGCAGAGCACTTTGCAGCACACACGCAGCGGCTCCCGCGCAGCTTCCAGTTATCCCTTTATCGCCCCTGGCTAATGCCGGGGATTATTTCTCAGATATGGGAATAGCAGGTCTGATGGTGTGATACAGTCAGGGACGAGTTATGACAGCGCAAAGTGTTACAATGTAATCACAGCTTTGAGCGCTGGCGATGGCCGCACGTTCCTCTGTGTTTTAGGATGAGCAGACGTGGGAAGAAAATGAAAAATTGTTTCATCTCTGCGTCTGCGTGTCATATCTATTTTCTGTGTCTTGGCTTCGCCTCAGATCCGGAATAATCCTGTGCTGAGATACTGGCTGTAGACTCGACCATATTTATTTTACAGCTAGATATGTGCGTTTCGTTTGGTCCGTATCGCAATTCGGACGATATTATACCGATTCGTTTTCGGACGCACTTCCAAAATAACGAATCGATTTCTTCCGAAACGAAGCGAAAACAAAACAGTATATAACAAATTGATTTTGTTTTTACGAATCGATTCGTTATACCGTGTCACTTAGAGTCAGCACCAAGTCCCTGTCCATTTGCCATGGTGCTGAATCTGTTGTATTCAGCACCACAGCGACATACGGTACTGTTCGGTGCGATTCAGCAATAGTGAAATTCCCCATAGAGAAGTAATGGATAATCTATTCACAGAATGCTGAACAACACCGAAATGTCAGTGAAATGCCCTGCTTTTCGGTGGTTTCGTTCGACAGGTTTAAACAGGCGCGTCCCATAGGTTTCAATGTAAAAAAAATTCCCTGTTTTTATAAAATATTTATTCAACCGATTATTCTTTTCATTTGCAGCAAACAGCCTTTTTATTTATTGATTTTTTTTAGAATTTACGAGTATTTTTTTGTATTTTTGGATTCCCAATTATTTTAAAAAGATCAGGCTTTTTTTTCTTTGTCGAACACAGCGTTTTTTTTCTTTCCTTCAATCTGGCTGCGTTTGACTAGTGCTGTCCTTGGTGCTGAAACCTATTTCAGCACCACGGACAGGGAAATTATATCCTCGAGAGCCCACAGTACTGCTGTCCTCGGTGCTGAAACCTATTTCAGCACCAATGACAGGTTTTTTTGCTCCGGAGCTTTCGGTGTCGCTGTCCTTGGTGCTGAAACCTATTTCAGCACCAAGGACAGGGGAATTGCTGTATCTTTTAACCCTCATTTTTTTTAACCCTATTCTAACAGTAATTCTTCAGGGCCTTGGGAAACACTTTTTGGAAAGCCAGGAAATTTAATTCTACGGCTTTCTGATTGAAAGGGCTGCTGGGTGAAATTACAATCTCAGCTTCTCAGATTTGTTAGAAGAAAACTAACAACACTGACAGATGACGCAGCAAAAAAGTTGTACAATGCTGAACAATGGTACCGTTATTTTTCTGTAAAATGAGTAAACTGCGGCTATTACCCATTAAGTGTTGTTCTACCATGGTTTGCAACATCGGGTAATATACTCCTGGGAATTTAAATCAGCGATCTCCATTCAACTACAATACAGGCAACTCTGAAAACAATGGTGGGGACAACGCTAGATGACGTTGACCGAAACGGTGGTGAAAACAACGCTGACTAGCTTCATCAGAAACTATGGTAGAAAGAACCGTGAAAAGTATGGCAAACTATGGCAGTAGCTCCCTAAAAAGAGAATTCACTGTACTTGTTGCACCAACGGTGACCAAAGTGTAACCGCCATTCTTTCAAGGAGAGAACGGCAGTTAGCGAACAACCGTTTACGTGTCCTTTCTGGAAATCAATTCTGCATAAATGTAAGTACGGCGCCTCGTTTATGGGCATTAAATAAAAAAATGCAAATTAATGAAATGATTAAGTTGCTCTTGTTGCACTGGTGCGAAACCGCGTGCTCAACGCTTTGCAGTCTCATCACGATTGGAAAAGTCTATTAGCAGAATTATAGATATGATGGAGCACATTCACTTTAATGGGCAATTCCCAGATAAGCAGCTCGGTTAATGAATGCACAATGGTGCAGTAAAAACGGATTGAGATGACACGACAGGTATGGTGAGGCAATACGGTGATATTATTTAACACAAAGGCAGCCAAAAAAATAACTAACCCCTAGTGTGCATACACAAAAATAGCCACAGTACCTTCCTGGCTAGTGATGGGCCGAACACCCCCGTGTTCGGTTCGCATTCGAACTCGAACATCTGAAAAAGTTTGACCTCAAACTCGAACACAATTCGAACACCATGCAAGTCAATGGGGCTCGAACATTCGAAAATTAATGTCCCCTCCAAGAGGGCATATATGCAAGATATTGGCCATAAAAGGTGTATGGGGGTCTGGGTACTGCCCCGGGGGACAGGAAACAATGAAAAAGAAGTAAAAAAAAAGAAAGTTTTTTTAACCCTTTCACTGCTGAGTGCTGAGCCATTTCACCGCTGTGCGCTAAGCTCATCTTTACCGCTTTTGCTCATGTTTAAACGCGATTTGAAGCCATGGGAAATGTTTGACCAACAAGGAGTGGGAGATGTTTGACCGACAAGGTGTGGGAAATGTTTGACCAACAAGGTGTGGGAAATGTTTGACCAACAAGGAGCGGGAAATGTTTGACCAACAAGGTGTGGGAAATGTTTGACCGACAACGAGTGGGAAATGATTGACCAACAAGATGTGGGAAATGTTTGACCAACAACAAGTGGGAAATGTTTGACCAACAATGAGTGGGAAATGTTTGACCAAGAAGATGTGGGAAATGTTTACTTCAATGTTAAAAATATTCCCGTTTTAATTAAATACCTAATAAACTATTTATTATTATCTTCTGCAGTAAAGAGTCTCTTTATTTTTAGACTTTTTAGGATCTTTTAACCCTTTCACTGCTGAGCCATTTCACTCCTCTGTGCTGAGCTCATTTTTACCGCTTTCGCTCAACATGTTTAACTGCGTTTTGAAGTCTTATTTTAATATATGACCCAGACATATTATATATCTTTCTTTCCGGCAGACTCGGCAGATTCATAATATGACATTATTATATGTATACGTCATGTCCTGTCTGTATATTATAACAAAAAATGCAATAAAATTAGAATTTTCAATAATTTACAATGTGTAAAGTGTTTTTTTTCACATTTTAACATGCGAGCATTTGCGGTTATATTTTCTATGGGGTGCGCTTGTTAAAAAAATTTGAAATGGGGACTCGTTACATTTTTTTTGGGGAAACTTTCACTATTTTTAACAAACGCACCGCATACAAAAATAGTTAGTGCAGCATCATTGTTCACATTATAATTGAAATGCAGCAATATTGTTCCCATTAAGAAATCAAACAAAAAAACTTGTTCATTTTATTTTTATTATTTTTTTAATATTTTGTATTTTTATTTCTTTAATTTTTACATGGTCATGTTTGGTATCGTTGGAAAGGCCATGCTCTGGTCGATGCAACAGTACCAAACATTAACCCCTAACTGCCACGTATCGGGAGATAGGAAGTTCATTGGAACCCCCTATCTCCACCATTGGTGGCAGTTAGGGGTTAACTCCAGGACTGGCGTCATCGCGCTATTCACGATGACGCCAGTCGTCAGGGGGCATTCCCGGAAGCTTGGCCGACATCCAAGATGTCGGCCAGCTCCAGGAGAGGATCACGATTCGGCGCTTTTCGGCGCCAAATCGTGATCCGGCACCCAAGGGGTTAAAGGCAGGAACGGTTTGGAAGGGCAGGCTGTGCCCTTCTAAACCGTGCCTGCTTTCAGCCGCTGGACCCCCGCGACCAGGAGGGAGAGAGGTCTGAAGGACCTCCCCCCTCCCTTTCAGGCACCTCCTCCGCACTCGCGGGGGGGCGTTTGAAATAGATGTCACCGCGCCACCGCAATGACATCTATCTTCCCCCTGGGTCCCGGAGTGCCGGGGTGACATGCAGATGTCAGCCCGCACCAGGGGGGGGGCAGCAATCAGCCGGAATCCCGGCTGATTGCTGCCTCCTGTGCTAGGACGCGCTCAGCGTGTCTGTAGCACAGGAGGTGCACTTGGCAGGACACGCTGAGCGCGTCCTTAGCAGCCAAGTGGTTAAGCATTTTTTTTTTCGAACTTTCACCTAACGTCCCGAAAAGGTCGCAGTTTGCAAATTTTCGAACAGCCGATGTTCGAATCGAACATCGAACCGATTCAAACCGGCAGCCCATCCCTATTCCTGGCTTTAAGGAACAGCAGGGAGTCTCATTGACCTCCTCTAATAATATATACGGGAATTAAAGGGCCACTACCACCGAAAAATTTCCTTATTGTGTTTATTTTATGTTGCTGATATCATACATGTGCTGTGTTTTTCTCTTGTATGTTTAGTTAAGAAAATATTTTCTTCTATATGTGTCATTGGGAGCATCCATTGTGTGATATTTTGTGTTGTAAACTGCCCCCACACTATCTGTTCATCACTTGCTCCTCAGTGTGTGACTTTGGCCATAGAATGGAGTGAATGGGTCAGAAGTCAATAAAAATATGTTATATTATAAAACTATTGTAACGTGGAAGGGTGCTGTGCCCACATGCAGAATGTTCCCTTCACCGTAAGTATCCTGCAGGAGGACTGATTCTGGCCCAGAACCCAGGCAATAACTGGAGATCCTCTCAGAGTGAAAACTAAAATGGGACTGCCTTTATTTTCAGTTTACAATTGGGTAAAACACACACAGAGGGGGAAGGTATAAAAAGATAATGGAAACACACCCAGCACTGAAACAAAGGTTTAGAAGTAGCACAGCGATCCAGTTCAAGCTAGTTGCTGGGGGAAGGGGGGGTTGATGAAAGCATGTGAAAACAAAGGAATCCATTATTCACGAGTACACAAAGGAAAAGACCAGCACAGCATATACAGTTACAGTTATACCACAGGAGAGTCCACAATAAATTCATAAGGGAATATTAATATAACACAGACATCAGGGAATAGGGTACAGTAAACACAAAAACCCTGCATCTAAAATTGTAGATACAGGGTGACTTTAACAAATAAAAGGGCAGGTAAACAATATAAAACTTCAGGCCAGCACCGCTCAAATAGATTTCTAGGCCCATGCACCCCAAGTCCAAAAGTGACGCACGTCACAACTATATTATATTATATATTGATTTGCATTGTTTGGGATGCATGCAAAAGACATCACCAGGGGTACTATAAAGTGTTGCTAGCCCACTATCCGATCTCATTCTGCTGCCGTCTCTTATCACGGGTAGCCTGGATCAATGGTTCCGAACCCTGTCCTCAGATCCCCCTAACAGGCCAGATTTAAGTATTACCTTGGGGAAATGCAGACTGGATCCTTCAATCACTGAGCAGCAAATCATATTACATGTGCTGCGCTTCAGATATCCCGCAAACCTGGCCTGTTAGGGGTACTTGAGAATAGGGTTGAGAAACACTGGCATAGACAACACAAGAGATCCCTTGCAGCCTTGCCTAAACATTCCCTCCCCCATCCCATTGCCTCTACACTATTGTTTAATCCTATACAACAGCTAAAAAGTGAAACTTTTGCACAGATTTTGGGAAATGTTGCACCATGGGAAAGATCCACACAATGGAAACAGGAGATAAGAAAAACTAACTATTTTTCCTTTGTATATGCAATTATTTCAAACAAAGAAAAAGACAGCAGCACGTGTTTTATAATGTGTTTTATAATGTGGTTTTGTTTGTAATGCACAAGTTATCTCATTACAGTTTATGTTAGTGATAGAACCCCCTTCAGCGTCTTGCATAAACTGACTTGCGAAGAGCAGAATGATACTGGCCTCAGCAGCATGAAAGCACACCAGCCAACTTTGGGCGCGATAGCCAAAATCAGCACTTTCTTCGGCTGCAGTCCGTCCATTTTTCATTTGGAAGATTCAAATTCGGTCTTACTGGCGTTTTGATTCCCGATAGAAATGCGGCTCAGATATCGGCTCTCGCAGCCATACATTTTAATGGAAATATCAGCTTTAATCGATTCAATTAGAATTTATCTGTATGTCGATTTCTGAAAAAATTACAAGTGCTGAAAGGTGCTGATCAGCAGGCGGATGGAGGACTCCCTTTTTTCTCTACAGGGTTAACCGCAGCCGATGCCTAATTAGGACTGCCCTGCCCTTATAGTAAATGTGGTTCCCTCTGAGAGGTCAGTCTTGGTGCAGGCTGCAGAAGAGAGTGAAGCGCAATCAACAGAGAAGGAAAGTGTATTTGATTTTTGTCTTCACTGATTTGGTAAGCGGCTTAGCCGCCCAATACTTCAGAGAGGGATTCTGAATGTTTATTTAGCCATTGCATAAAGCAGTAGGTGTTTGTTTCGTATTTTTTTATGCTGTACCCTGCAAATTTCATGCCTGCGCAACAAAGAACGGCAGAAACACTGATCCCTGCATCCATTGGCTATATCACACTAGTTAGAGGTGGTGCTAGCCCAATTGGGTGGTCAGCCCAAAGTAGGTAATACATAGAACCTTTACATGTATTTTCTATACGGTGATACCGATACCAATGAATACAATACAATAATAATCTGTATATTTGTGTTTTTGTTTTTATTATTTTGCATTTTATTACTTTGTATTTCTGTAACAATTCAATGTTCTTGAAAACGGTGAGAAATCTCAATGTATCTTTCCTGCTAAAATACTTTATAAATAAATAAAATATACTGTACACTTCGCTTAACTATATATATATATATATATATATATTTATTGAAAATATAACAGATGCTTAAAGCTCATAGGCTGTTAAACCATCCATTTAAAAAAAAGCCCGAAATATGTTTTAAACTTCTTATTTGCGCTTTTGACTCGCAAAATGACATTGAGCCAGAAATGTTAACTAATAAGTGTATCCTTTCTGCCGAATTCATCTGAAGAAGCGTCAAAACGGTTATAATTTACATTGCGTTTTGTTTCCTTGAAAAACAAAAGAAGCAAAGAAAAACCCACCGCCAGCAGCACGTATGCAGTATCAGAAGATATAAGAAGTCAGGGAAGAAGCGAAGAATCCCAAAAGAGAATATTTTGGAGATACACAGACAAATCATTTCATGCCCAGATAAGTTTACAAATGAAATGTTGTCCGGGGAGACGCGCTGTTTGCTGAGATTTATAAAAGTCAAGGGGAGATAAAATGCCGCCCGGCGACTAGCAGAGAAAAGAATGCAAGTGGAGACGTGTTAACGAGGTGCTATACGCTGGTTTCCATTAGAGGAACATCTCCAGAACCTCTTGGCCTTCAGAATGCATTACAGAAGGACAGATACAAACCTCCCAATTCCCTGCATTCAATACAACAGTCCTGATTTTCATGCAATGTGCTGCAATCCCGGGATACAGTCCCAGACCACTGTCCTGATTTTGGGGGCAAAAGAATCGAGGGGTTATTCAAAGAGCACCTAAATTTCGGAGAGCTCTCGTTCAACGCACTTTGGCGATGTGAATTCAGCATTCACTGCAGGGTACCCTAATGGCATCCGCCAAAAGCCACCGAACTGAGCACTGAAAAAGCCGATCGGCTGCCGGAATGGTAATAAATAAATAAATAATAAATTAAAAAAGGCGTTTAAAATAAACAAAAAAAAAAAGCATGAAAATGCATGGAGATAATGTAAAAAGGTCCTATTAAAAAAACGAATAAAACGGTCTGTTACAGAATAATAATAATAAAAAAAAACGCATAATAAAATGGGAATCAGAAATTTCGACCGAAAAAATCCAGAGAAATACCTAGAAAATCCTAAATAAATAAATAAAGCTTTTTTGCTGCAAATGAAAAGAATAAACGGTTGAATAAAAATTGAATAAAAACAGATTATTTGTTTACATTAAACCTGTCGAACTGAATCACTGAAAATCAGGGCATTTCACCGCCACACGGTGCAGTTCGGCGTTCTGTGAATAGATTATCCCTTCTCTATGGGACAATTTCACTGCCGCCGAAGATCACCGAATTATGACGAACTGCACGGTATTTTGCTGGAAATTCGCCCATATTTGGCGAATTGACAGCTTCGGTGCTTTCACACTAGAGTAGGGGAAATTCACCGTTCGGTGTAATTCGGTGCACAGCCAAAGCTCAACATAATTACAAGAAGATTATGATTTTATTTGTTAAGCGCCAACCCATTATGCAGCGCTGTACAAAGGTACAATGGGTAAAGACAAGACGATTCTACAATAAACCGAAAAGGCAAGTCGACATTTCACCAACATATACAGGAGGGATGAGGGTCCCTTTCCCGTGGGAACTTACTGACCAGATGAGCGAGAAACAAGAGGAGAGCACAGTGATATTTTTCCATTATTTGCAGCAACAGTCTACGCCAGCATTTAGTGAATAATCCCCCTGTGGTTTATCCGTGTCTGTTATATATAGGCCGCGGGCATTAATATATTGAGGAAATTAAGGTTATCAAAGTTTTCAGCTGCCTGTCCGTAGAGACACTAATCAAGCACAGTCGACTGCAATCTCTGCTTACGCACATTGACACAGTTAAGGAGGCCACAGGAGAAAGGTGGTGGAAATTGAGGCTGCAGGCAGAACGCGGAAATGGAAGGAAATAAAAACCGTATAGCACCCTTTTGGATTGAGTAAGGTACGCGGGGGACACCACTGGAGAACAGCCACCTAAAGAAAGAAAAAAGAAATAAATTGGGATTTCCAAAAATTATTTCAGTGCAGTTACAAGTATTTCTAAAGCGCTAACAAGTTCCGCAGCGCTGTACAATGGGTGAGACAGAATAACAAATATACATACACGTTACACACACAGAACAGTAGGAGAGGGGACCCTGCTCGAGAGCTTACTATCTAAGAGGAGAGGGGACCCTGCTCCAGAGCTTACAATCTAAGAGGAGAGGGGACCCTGCTCCAGAGCTTACTATCTAAGAGGAGAGGGGACCCTGCTCCAGAGCTTACAATCTAAGAGGAGAGGGGACACTGCCCCAGAGTTTACAATCTAAGAGGAGAGGGGACCCTGCCCCAGAGCTTACAATCTAAGAGGAGAGGGGAACCTGCTCCAGAGTTTACAATCTAAGAGGAGAGAGGACCCTGCTCCAGAGCTTACAATCTAAGAGGAGAGGGGACCCTGCCCCAGAGTTTACAATCTAAGAGGAGAGAGGACCCTGCTCGAGAGTTTACAATCTAAGAGGAGAGGGGACCCTGCCTCAGAGCTTACAATCTAAGAGGAGAGAGGACCCTGCTCCAGATATTACAATCTAAGAGGAGAGGGGACCCTGCTCCAGAGCTTACAATCTAAGAGGAGAGGGGACGCTGCTCCAGATATTACAATCTAAGAGGAGAGGGGACCCTGCTCCAGAGCTTACAATCTAAGAGGAGAGGGGACCCTGCTCGAGAGTTTACAATCTAAGAGGAGAGGGGACCCTGCTCCAGAGCTTACAATCTAAGAGGAGAGGGGACCCTGCTCCAGAGCTTACAATCTAAGAGGAGAGGGGACGCTGCTCCAGATATTACAATCTAAGAGGAGAGGGGACCCTGCTCCAGAGCTTACAATCTAAGAGGAGAGAGGACCCTGCTCCAGAGCTTACAATCTAAGAGGAGAGGGGACCCTGCTCCAGAGCTTACAATCTAAGAGGAGAGGGGACACTGCCCCAGAGTTTACAATCTAAGAGGAGAGGGGACCCTGCCCCAGAGCTTACAATCTAAGAGGAGAGGGGAACCTGCTCCAGAGTTTACAATCTAAGAGGAGAGAGGACCCTGCTCCAGAGCTTACAATCTAAGAGGAGAGGGGACCCTGCCCCAGAGTTTACAATCTAAGAGGAGAGAGGACCCTGCTCGAGAGTTTACAATCTAAGAGGAGAGGGGACCCTGCCTCAGAGCTTACAATCTAAGAGGAGAGAGGACCCTGCTCCAGATATTACAATCTAAGAGGAGAGGGGACCCTGCTCCAGAGCTTACAATCTAAGAGGAGAGGGGACGCTGCTCCAGATATTACAATCTAAGAGGAGAGGGGACCCTGCTCCAGAGCTTACAATCTAAGAGGAGAGGGGACCCTGCTCGAGAGTTTACAATCTAAGAGGAGAGGGGACCCTGCTCCAGAGCTTACAATCTAAGAGGAGAGGGGACCCTGCTCCAGAGCTTACAATCTAAGAGGAGAGGGGACGCTGCTCCAGATATTACAATCTAAGAGGAGAGGGGACCCTGCTCCAGAGCTTACAATCTAAGAGGAGAGAGGACCCTGCTCCAGAGCTTACAATCTAAGAGGAGAGGGGACCCTGCTCCAGAGCTTACAATCTAAGAGGAGAGGGGACCCTGCTCCAGAGCTTACTATCTAAGAGGAGAGGGGACCCTGCTCCAGAGCTTACAATCTAAGAGGAGAGGGGACCCTGCCCCAGAGCTTACAATCTAAGAGGAGAGGGGAACCTGCTCCAGAGTTTACAATCTAAGAGGAGAGAGGACCCTGCTCCAGAGCTTACAATCTAAGAGGAGAGGGGACCCTGCTCGAGAGTTTACAATCTAAGAGGAGAGGGGACCCTGCTCCAGAGCTTACAATCTAAGAGGAGAGGGGACCCTGCTCCAGAGTTTACAATCTAAGAGGAGAGGGGACCCTGCTCCAGAGCTTACAATCTAAGAGGAGAGAGGACCCTGCTCCAGAGTTTACAATCTAAGAGGAGAGGGGACCCTGCCCCAGAGCTTACAATCTAAGAGGAGAGGGGATCCTGCTCCAGAGCTTACAATCTAAGAGGAGAGGGGACCCTGCTCCAGAGCTTACAATCTAAGAGGAGAGAGGACCCTGCTCCAGAGTTTACAATCTAAGAGGAGAGGGGACCCTGCTCCAGAGCTTACAATCTAAGAGGAGAGGGGACCCTGCTCCAGAGCTTACAATCTAAGAGGAGAGGGGACCCTGCCCCAGAGTTTACAATCTAAGAGGAGAGGGGACCCTGCTCCAGAGCTTACAATCTAAGAGGAGAGGGGACCCTGCCCCAGAGCTTACAATCTAAGAGGAGAGGGGACCCTGCTCCAGAGCTTACAATCTAAGAGGAGAGGGGACCCTGCTCCAGAGCTTACAATCTAAGAGGAGAGAGGACCCTGCTCCAGAGTTTACAATCTAAGAGGAGAGGGGACCCTGCTCCAGAGCTTACAATCTAAGAGGAGAGGGGACCCTGCTCCAGAGCTTACAATCTAAGAGGAGAGGGGACCCTGCTCCAGAGCTTACAATCTAAGAGGAGAGGGGACCCTGCTCCAGAGCTTACAATCTAAGAGGAGAGGGGACCCTGCTCCAGAGCTTACAATCTAAGAGGAGAGGGGACCCTGCTCCAGAGCTTACAATCTAAGAGGAGAGGGGACCCTGCTCCAGAGTTTACAATCTAAGAGGAGAGAGGACCCTGCTCCAGAGCTTACAGTCTAAGAGGAGAGGGGACCCTGCTCCAGAGCTTACAATCTAAGAGGAGAGGGGACCCTGCTCCAGAGCTTACAATCTAAGAGGAGAGGGGACCCTGCTCCAGAGCTTACAATCTAAGAGGAGAGGGGACCCTGCTCCAGAGTTTACAATCTAAGAGGAGAGAGGACCCTGCTCCAGAGCTTACAGTCTAAGAGGAGAGGGGACCCTGCTCCAGAGCTTACAATCTAAGAGGAGAGGGGACCCTGCTCGAGAGCTTACAATCTAAAAGGAGAGGGGACCCTGCTCCAGAGCTTACAATCTAAGAGGAGAGGGGACCCTGCTCCAGAGTAGGGATAGGCTGCCGGTTCGAATTGGTTCGAAGTTAGATTCAAACATTGGATGCTCGAAAATTCGCGAACTTTGAACTTTTCGGGAGGTTTGCGGAAAGTTCGAGAATTATTTTTTTTTAATTTTTTTAAAAAATGCTTGAAAGATCCTTAAAAAAATCTATAAATAAAGAGACTTTTTACTGCAGAATATAATAATAAATGGTTTATTACATATTGAATTAAAACGGGAATATTTTTAACATTGAAGCCTATGGGATTCATATACATTTCCCACTCATTGTTGGTCAAACGTTTCCCATGGCTTCAAATTGCATTTAAACATGAGCAAAAAGCAGTAAAAATGAGCTCAGCGCACTCAGCAGTGAAAGGGTTAAAAACTTTTTTCCCCCATTGTTTCCTGTCCCCCAGGACAGTACCCGGACCCCCCATACACCTTTTATGGCCAATAACTTGCATATATGCCCTCTTGGAGGGGACCCATTGACTTGAATGGTGTTCAATTGTGTTCGAGTTTGCGGTCAAACTTTTTCGGGTGTTCGAGTTCGAATGCGAACTGAACACGGGGTTGTTTGGCCCATCACTACTCAAGAGCTTACAATCTAAGAGGAGAGGGGACCCTGCCCCGGAGGTCACAATCTAAGAGGAGAGGGGACCCTGCTCCAGAGCTTACAATCTAAGAGGAGAGGGGACCCTGCTCCAGAGCTTACAATCTAAGAGGAGAGGGGACCCTGCTCCAGAGCTTACAATCTAAGAGGAGAGGGGACCCTGCTCCAGAGCTTACAATCTAAGAGGAGAGGGGACCCTGCTCCAGAGCTTACAATCTAAGAGGAGAGGGGTGACACACTATGTGAGGGTAAATAGAGTACATGAAGTAGCAGGGAGTATGTGGGAAGATGGAGCAAGAAATGTAGTGAGGGATCATGGTGTGAGCTGATAGGCTTCTCTAAAGTTATTGGTTTTCAGCGATGTCTTGAAGGACTGAAGAGATGGGGAGAGTCTGATGTTGCGGGGGAGGGAGTTCCATAGAAAGGGAGTAGCTCGGGAGAAGTCCTGAAGGCGAGAGTTGGGGCTTCGGGTACGAGGAATTGATAGCATCAGATCATTGGCCGAGCGAAGTGATCGGACAGGATGTACTTGCTAATAAGGGAGGAGATGTAGGCAGCGGCGCGGTTAAGAGCTTTGTATGTGAGGATCAGTATTTTGAATTGTATTCTAAGGGAAACAAGGAGCCAGTGTAGAGATTGACAAAGGGGCGAGTTGTGAGAGGTGCAGGAGTTGAGATGGATGAACCTGGCACAGGCGTTCATAACAGACTGCAGAGGGAGAATGTGGGGCCTCTTAAGGCCAGAGGGAAGGAAGTGGCAATAGTCAAGGCGGGAGATAATAAGAGCTTGGATGAGCATTTTAGCAGAGTCCTGATTAAGAAAGGGGCAGACGCTTGTAATGTTTTTTAGGTGGAAGTAGCAGGATTTGGTTAGTGACTGAATGTGGGGAGTAAAGGAGAGATCAGAGTAAAGGAGGACCCGAGGCAACGAGCCTGAGAGGTAGAAGTAATGGTGGCACTATTCACCTGAAGGGAGATGGGTGCAGGAATGTTGGTTTTAGAGGAAGTGAAGACGAGAAGATCAGTTTTGGAGAGGTAGAGCTTTAGAAAACAGGAGGTCAACCAGTCAGAGACAGCCGATAGGCCGGCAGTAACACGATCCGAAACCGGGGGCGAGAGATCAGGAGAGGAAAGGTAGATTTGGGTGTTGTCAGCATAGAGATGATATTGGAGTCCATATTAAGAGATGAGGTTACCCAAAGAGGCGGTATAGATTGAGAAGAGTAGGGGCTGGACTGGTGCAACGATTTCTGCCACCCTAGGCTACCCCTCACCCCCCCAAAAAAAACCACTCCAGAATGTTTCCACCCCAAATATTGTCTCTAATACTTCTCATGTGGGGTCTAGAGCCGGGGTCAGTAATTTGGCCCTCCAAATGGTTTGGAACTACATTTCCCATGTAGCTCAGCCAGTCTAATAAGTAGCTGAGCACTATGGGAGATGTAGTTTCAAAATACCTGGGGGAGGGAAATGTTGTTTACCCCCTGGTCTAGGCGCATGCAGGATGAGGTGATAGAATGAGGGCACTTGCAGTCTTGCAGAGCTCTCACAGCTATAAGCTGGATGAGGCTGGTGCAACACACTGAACATAACTTCTGCCAGCTATAGTAGCTCAGAGTGGTGCCAGCCCCCTCTTAATGGCACCCTAGGCAGCTGCCTAGTTGGTCTAATGGTTGCACCGGCCCTGACAAATACACAAATTCACAGCAAGTCGTCCGACGACATCGCAGCGTGCCAACTTCTTGCAAATTGCACTCGCTGTCGAGTCAGATGTCTCCCTGCAGTTCGCGAACGCGCGCTCTCTCTTCATGAATCTTTAATCACGACCTTTCCCGGTCTGCTCGCTTCTGGTGGGTTCCTTTGAGATATAATAACGGCAGATCCTTTAATCATCCGCCTGGTTTAGATGAGGACGCGCTTGGGGAAAACGCATTTAGCTCCGTCGCTTAAATCCATAAGCCTTTTATTTATTTTTTATAAATTCCACCTACCTTAAACCCAAAGCTCCCGTCACCAAGTGATGCGAAATGGAATTTTTAAATTTTATTTAAATTTTGGATGCTGTAAGCGGTCGTTAAAATGCAAATTGCATTCAGCAGTTTTCCTTGGTTTGTCGCACTCGGTTGTATCCATGGGAAAACAAAAACTGTTTAGGAGGAAAAAAACAAAAAGGAAAACATTCCGCTGCGAGCCTAAAGAAACGATTCTTTTAATGGTCCTGGAGTAGCAGGTTGTGGAGGTCACTTTCGTGTTCCTGTCATGACTCAGACTTAGCAGGCAGGGGCAGAGATAAAGGTATTTTGGGGGACACGCAGCAACATCCTTAACCCACCGTGGACTAAATTCCAAAATGAGTAATGCTAGGTCTCCAGACCAGCTTGTTTCTAACATTTTAACAAGAAGCAAGCACAGTATTTGATGCTGTTTAGTATTACATTGTTTAACCTCCCTGGCGGTATTACCGAGTGTGACTCGGGGTTAAATTTCACTACCACGATCGGTAACCCCCGAGCCACACTCGGGCTGTATACTCACCGCATCCTTCGCTCCCTCGTCGTCTCCTTAGTGTGATCGCAGCAGCCGGCGACTTTGCTTCCTGGTTCCGCTCCCTGCGAGCCACTCGACGCAGGGGGGCGGGACCAGGCGGCAAATTCAAACTGTAAAAAAATAAAATAAATTGCAGTAATTTTTTTTTTACAATAAACTTTGTGCAGTGGGTGCTGGGATTCCTGTACAGATGTGGACTGCCAATGATATACAGGACATGGGGGTACCAAAAAAATTAGAGTATTTATTCAAAGCAGCTTTACAGAAATAAAAGGCAAATAAAAATCATTTCTATAATGTAATAAGGCTTTGCAATAGAAGTTTCGCTGGTGGATCTGGGCAAGCCTTATTACATTATAGAAATGATTTTTATTTGCCTTTTATTTCTGTAAAGCTGCTTTGAATAAATACTCTAATTTTTTTGGTACCCCCGTGTCCTGTATTTCATTGGCAGTCCACATCTGGACAGGAATCCCAGCACCCAGAGGAAAGAGGCAGGTTTTTGGTTTGATTATATTATTGAATATAATTTATTACCATTATTTTGGATAATTATTTGTGGGATAATAAATTATTTCGTGTTTCAAACCTTCTCTGACTCCGTATGTTTACTAGACTCTTGCTTGCACGGATTTCAGTGAGTTATTCCTACAGAATACAGGCTTACTTTATAAAACAACACATTTCCTTTCCAAAAAAATTGAAACGCTTTTAGACACAAAATTTTGAAAAAATTAGACCGCCAGGGAGGTTAAGTTGTAGAGATAAAAGGAGCATAATTAAATTACAAAAAATAAAATAAATTTATTTATATATAATAAAGTTTATAATTGCAGAAGTTATTTACACATCCCAGCAATTCATAGAACTGCTTCACAGAGCTCATGCGCTACATTCCCCATAGGCAGCAAGGAAATCTGGAACTCTGGGTAAGATATGCAAATGAAATCTGCAATTTCTCATTTTCTGCATCCTGGCTGGGTCTGCTTTAACACAGAACCCTCTTACCAGTACCACGCCATACTACAGTGGTTCCCAACCGCAGTCCTCAAGTACCCCTAACAGGCCAGGTTTGCAGGATATCTGAAGCAAGGCACAAGTGATAGGATTTACTGCTCAGTGATTGCAGGATTCAGTCTGTATTTCCCCAAGTTAATCCTTAAAACCTGTCCTGTTAGGGGGTACTTGAGGACCGCGGTTGGGAACCACTGGCGTAATAGATGCAGCATATATCCCTCCCCCCAGCTCAGACGCATTGGGGAGAGTGGCCTTAGACCAGAGACAGTAGGGGTTATTCAGAGAGAGCCGATCTGACCCCGAAATGTCACCGAACAGGGAATTTCCCCGTATGGTGCCATTTCAGAGCCATTCGGCAATTTGGAGAGCAGGCAGTTCTCCAAATTTTGGCGAACTGCCAGCAAGTACGGTGCCTGCTCGGCGTCAGCGAAATCCCCCACAGAGAAGCAATGGTTAATCTATTCACAGACACCAAACAGGAGAGAAAAGTTGACAAAGTGCCCTGCTGTTCGGTTTTTTACTTCGGCAGGTTTATTCAGGCGAATCCCATAGGTTTCAATGTTAAAAATATTCACGTTTTAATCCAATATCTAATAAACCGTTTATTATTATAATCTGCAGCAAAAAGTCTCTTTATTTATTGATTTTTTTAGGAGCTTTTAGGCATTTTTTGGGCAATTTGTTTTTCTAGTTTTTTTTTTTTTTAAAGTGTTATTTTTCCCCATAACAGCCCTTTTTATTATCATTCATAGGATCTTATATGTAAATTCCAGGCATTTTCGTTCCGTAGTTTTTTTGCAAACAGCGTTCAAGTTTGACACTTTCAAGTGCACCGTTCTTTTTTTATCCCATTTGTCTGCTTTTTCCGGCGGCTGGTCGACTTTCTCTGAGTTTTTTGCGGCGGCTCCAGCGGGTTTTCGGCAGGATTGCGTCGATTTTGCAGTGGGTTTTCCCTGCACTCCGTGGATCCTGCGGTGAATGCTGAATACACCGCAGGGTGGGTAACTTTGTTTCCCCGAAGTACAGGGAATTGCGGGGAACGAGAGAGCACCGGAATGTCGGCGACATTTCGGTGCTCTCTGAATAACCCCCATTATATCCCACGTGACTGAGGAACCAATGACAGTTCCATCTCCTCAGCCCTTTACAGTTACACGTATTTATAAAGCGCCAACAAATTCCTTAGCGGTAGCGCAGTACAATGAGAGCGTAGGATTATAAAAAAAGGTGATACATAAAAAGCGTATGAATTAGTGAAACCACGGAAATCGTCCGTACAGGAGCCGGTGCGTAACTCATACAAGTAGAACATTTTCTGCATTTTCAATGAGGCCTTCAGTGCGTTCCTTGAAAGAATGAGCCATCCTCCCCTGCTCGTGGGTGACCCGCGGTCCCTAAAGGAACGACGCATGTTATAGAAATGGGTAGGAAGATTGAGGCGAGAGAGGGGGGGGGGAACAGACGCTCCGGGGAAATCAAATAATGCCGGGTCTGTCCCTGTGCCGGCAGACGTTACCATTTCCTTATTGATAGTTTGGAAAGCGTCACTGACGGTTTGGGTGTTTCATCGTCTGATCGGAAGGCTCTGCTAACTAACTTCATGTAACCAACATTTTTCAAAAAAGTCCGACAGCTAAAAATTTTACAAAAATATAAAAACTAGAGGAATTATTCAATAAGAGCCAATAAGGTGAGTTTCACCGCATGGTGCAATTTAGTGGCAGTTCGTCTATTCAGAAAAACGGTGCAGTTTGCCGCAATTCGGCAGCAGTAAAATTGTCCCATAGAAAAGGTAATGGTTAAGGCTAGGGTCAGACTAATGCATTTTTCGCGTCGTCCGCGAAAAATGCGTTAGTCTGACCCTAGCCTTAACCTTTACTTTTCTATGGGACAATTTTACTGCTGCCGAATTGCGGCGAACTGCACTGGTTTTCTGAATAGACGAACTGCCACTAAATTGCATCGTGCGGTGAAACTCACCTTGTGAATGGACGCATTTTTTCACGGAATACGCGATAGCGGTCATACGATGCGCATTTTCATCCGTGATTTTGTACGGATCATCAATAAAACACTTTATCCGTCTGGACGTTATGTTGGCCGGACATTTGCAGCGTCTGACGTCTCCTAATCACGCACACACGCCGCTAGCGGACGCAGCGCACTCTGTACGTCAGTACTAGCGGTATCACGTTCTCAAAAAAATGCGTTCGTTTGCCGCTTGCGTTGCGCGGCTGCACTTTTGTGCAGCCATACTTCGTACATTGCCCGTCATTTGCTGCTACTACGGCCGTGATAAAGTGCGGCTGCACGCGCGTTCGCACTGCGTTCGTCTGACCCTAGCCTAATCTATTCAAAGAACGCCGAACAGCAGCAAAATGTTGGTGAAATCCCCAGATTTTTGGAGCTTCAGTGCGACAGATTTAAACAGGCGAATCGCATGGGATACAATCAGGGTTATTCAGAGAGAGGTGAAAAGCAGGAGAATGGCTGAAGTGAAAATTCTAGGTCAAAATAGTCGATTTGGAAAGTGAGATAAATGGGAGAATTTTTCTGGTTTGGCTATTTTGACCACCAGGGTTATTCAGAGAGAGGTGAAAACCAGGAGAATGGCGGGAGAAGTGAAAATTCTAGGTCAAAATATCCGATTTGGAAAGTGAGATAAATGGGAGAATTTTTCTGGTTCGGCTATTTTGACCTAGAATTTTCCATTCTCCAGTCATTCTCCTAAGTTTCACCGCTCTTTGAATAACCCTGCTAGAATTTTCACTTCTCCAGTCATTCTCCTGGTTTTCACCTCTCTCTGAATAACGCTGAATGTAAAAAAATATATAAATTTATATCTATTTTTTTTATCTGTTTACACTTTTCAGTTGCAGCAAAAAGCCTTTATATTTTTAAGTACTCTTTAGATACGGTGAAGTTTTTGATTCCCATTTTTTTTTAATGGCATTTTTCTCTATTCTGTAACAGACCGTTTTATTATTATTTTTTATAGGACTTTTTTAAAATAATTTCCATGCATTCACATTGTTTAAAATACCGTTTATAAAATAGCAGAGTTCTGTATTTTTTTTTTTTGGTACACTTCGTTGACCCGGCGGTGCATCGTGCATTCACTGTTGCCCAGGGTCCATTGATGCCTGTCTGATACTCTGCCTGTCTGAATGGGATCTCCCAGTCGTGCCCGTGAGATGTTGCCTGCGACTCAAATGGTGATGGTTTCTACTTGATTCTTTTATTCACAAGAAGCTGCTTGATCTATTCTATTTGGCAATAAATATTTGATACACCTTTCAGCTGTGTGATTTATTCTTAGCATCTTAAGGAGAAAAACAATCAGGTACTGTATTAGATTGTAAGCTCTTGAGCAGGGTTCTCTCTTCTACTGTTCTACGTGTTGTATGTATATTTGTTATTCTGTATCTAACCATTGTACAGCGCTATGAAACTTGTTAGCGCTTTATAAATACTTGTAACTGTACTGGCTGGACATTTACCCTACGAGCCGGACCATCTGTTCCTTTAGTCATTTTGTATTACCCAATTGTAAAACTCTGCGGAATCTGTTGACGCTAAATAAAAAGCTGTATCATTACGCCCATCTGTCAATCTATTGATATATCCATGGTTTCTTTCCTAAATGGTTGGTTTGGACCCAGGCATTGATCGCCATTTAATTTGCACGTAGGCAAGTTCTGAATTGAGGAATACGGTGTCGGTGTAGAAATAAATTAGTGTGTTTTAGATCTAGATCTATCACTAGAATTCAAACAATAATGGGATACTTGTTGTAGGATTGGTCCATATAAGGGAATCAGATTCCAGCGTCGACTTTATTGTGAATAATGTGCACTATTTTTTAGTCAGTGACAGGTAAGACGTCACTTGGCTGAAACAGAGGTAAAGTCACGGAGTACAGGACGGCGCGGCAGGAATGCGCAGATCTTGCAATGTGGGGGTCTCTCCTCCCGTGCAGGGACTGCAGTCCTGGCAGTGTGGGGTTCTCTCCTCCCGTGCAGGGGCTGCAGTCCTTGCAGTGTGGGGTCTCTCCTGTGCAGGGGCTGCAGTCCTTTCAGTGAGGGGTCTCTCCTGTGCAGGGGCTGCAGTCCTTGCAGTGAGGGGTCTCTCCTGTGCAGGGGCTGCAGTCCTTGCAGTGTGGGGGTCTCTCCTGTGCAGGGGCTGCAGTCCTTGCAGTGAGGGGTCTCTCCTGTGCAGGGGCTGCAGTCCTGGCAGTGTGGGGTCTCTCCTGTGCAGGGGCTGCAGTCCTGGCAGTGTGGGGTCTCTCCTGTGCAGGGGCTGCAGTCCTTGCAGTGTGGGGTCTCTCCTGTGCAGGGGCTGCAGTCCTTGCAGTGTGGGGTCTCTCCTGTGCAGGGGCTGCAGTCCTTGCAGTGTGGGGTCTCTCCTGTGCAGGGGCTGCAGTCCTGGCAGTGTGGGGTCTCTCCTGTGCAGGGGCTGCAGTCCTTGCAGTGAGGGGTCTCTCCTGTGCAGGGGCTGCAGTCCTGGCAGTGTGGGGTCTCTCCTGTGCAGGGGCTGCAGTCCTTGCAGTGTGGGGTCTCTCCTGTGCAGGGGCTGCAGTCCTGGCAGTGTGGGGTCTCCTGTGCAGGGGCTGCAGTCCTGGCAGTGTGGGGTCTCCTGTGCAGGGGCTGCAGTCCTGGCAGTGTGGGGTCTCCTGTGCAGGGGCTGCAGTCCTGGCAGTGTGGGGTCTCTCCTGTGCAGGGGCTGCAGTCCTGGCAGTGTGGGGTCTCTCCTGTGCAGGGGCTGCAGTCCTTGCAGTGTGGGGTCTCTCCTGTGCAGGGGCTGCAGTCCTGGCAGTGTGGGGTCTCTCCTGTGCAGGGGCTGCAGTCCTTGCAGTGTGGGGTCTCTCCTGTGCAGGGGCTGCAGTCCTGGCAGTGTGGGGTCTCTCCTGTGCAGGGGCTGCAGTCCTGGCAGTGTGGGGTCTCTCCTGTGCAGGGGCTGCAGTCCTGGCAGTGTGGGGTCTCTCCTGTGCAGGGGCTGCAGTCCTTGCAGTGTGGGGTCTCTCCTGTGCAGGGGCTGCAGTCCTGGCAGTGTGGGGTCTCTCCTGTGCAGGGGCTGCAGTCCTTGCAGTGTGGGGTCCCTCTTTCCAAGGCAGGGCACTCACTGACGCCTCGCGCACAGCTGTCTGTTTCTGTGCTCTTCCTTCTCACACCACACTTCCCGGCGTCCTTTGCGCCCGCCGTGCGTCTGACGTAAGACGTTTCAGCGACGCGCGAAATTTTCAAGGTTCTGCTGTCTGTGCGTTTTGGAGCTGGGGGATCCATGGCAACAAAAGCTCCAGCACCGGCTCCACCGGACCGGGCCCGCCAGTCCGTGCAGGTGAGAGGAGCCACCGGAGGGGAGTGTCTGACCCGAGAACGAGGCTGTGTGTTCTCTGCAGGCTCTATGCGTCTGTTCTCTGTAGGCTCTGTGTGCTCTGGTTCTAGGTGTGTGTTCTCCGACTGCAGGCTCTGTGTTCTGGTTCTAGGCGTGTTCTCTGCAGGCTGTTTTAAACGTGGGCTCTGAGCAGTCTCTGGATCTAGGTTTGGGACTCTGCATGCTCTGTGCTCTGATCTGGATCTAGGTTTGGGACTCTGCATGCTCTGGTTCTAGGTTTGGGACTGCGCGCTCTGGTTCTAGGTTTGGGACTCTGCACGCTCTGGTTCTAGGTTTGGGACTCTGCACGCTCTGGTTCTAGGTTTGAGACTCTGCACGCTCTGGTTCTAGGTTTGGGACTCTGCACGCTCTGGTTCTAGGTTTGGGACTCTGCACGCTATGGTTCTAGGTTTGGGACTCTGCGCGCTCTGGTTCTAGGTTTGGGACTGCGCGCTCTGGTTCTAGGTTTGGGACTCTGCACGCTCTGGTTCTAGGTTTGGGACTCTGCACGCTCTGGTTCTAGGTTTGAGACTCTGCACGCTCTGGTTCTAGGTTTGGGACTCTGCACGCTCTGGTTCTAGGTTTGGGACTCTGCACGCTATGGTTCTAGGTTTGGGACTCTGCACGCTCTGGTTCTAGGTTTGGGACTCTGCACGCTATGGTTCTAGGTTTGGGACTCTGCACGCTCTGGTTCTAGGTTTGGGACTCTGCACGCTATGGTTCTAGGTTTGGGACTCTGCGCGCTATGGTTCTAGGTTTGGGACTCTGCGCGCTCTGGTTCTAGGTTTGGGACTCTGCGCGCTCTGGTTCTAGGTTTGGGACTCTGCACGCTATGGTTCTAGGTTTGGGACTCTGCACGCTCTGATCCATCATTCATCCAAAGTAGAGAATTTGATTTATAACTTCACAGAAATCTGTTTACAAACAGTCGTTACATTGTTTATGTATCTGTCAGCAGAGCCCTCCCCTCTGTGCGCTGGATACTTTGTATCTTGCAGTGCTGTGTGGCTTAATGAGGGACTTGACTCCCCTCCCTGTGATAACACTCCTGCGCACTCTGGTACTAGGTTGGTTGGCTCTGCAGGCTTTGAATCTTGGTGGGGAGCTCTGCAGTTTCTGGTTCAAGGTTTGGGACTCTGCATGTTCTGTTGTGGTTCTAGGCGGGTCCTCTGCCTGCTGACAGATTCTGCCCAATTATTTTAGTTCATTTTACTCCCCTTTTGTCCGTCATGCGCGCAGCTTCTCCTCTTTGACTCCGAAAACCCAGACAACCCTGAAGCTTTTCTGCACAGTTTGCACTCGTATAGCGCAGGAAACGCAAATTGCGCACCGCTACGGGACTTGCACACTTTACGCTAGTTCCATTTGTTTATGCGCAGACTGATTGGTTCTGCACATGTAGCTCTGATACAATCCTTCTGCTGTCTCTCTGGCTATCACGGTCGGTCTCGGAGAGGGTGACGCCAGCACGCAGCGCTGTGACTATCCTGGAGGACGGCGAAATAAAAAGCGAGCAGGTGTCGGTGTCTGTTTTAATGTGTGTTTTTACGTGCTGTAAAGCAAGTCGCTGTTGGGTAACTCCATGTTTTACGTTGCAGAACCTCGATGACCTGTTACGCTGTGGAATCTGCTTCGACTACTTCAACATCGCCATGATGATCCCGCAGTGTTCACATAACTGTGAGTAACCCGGAGCCTTTTACCAGCGTCCTTCACGTTCATCGCTGCCTTTTGCTGAATGATGGCGAGGCAGATACAGTGTTTTTTTTTTTTTTTTTGTTTTTGTTTTTTTTTAGGGTTGCACCGATACTAGTATCGGTGCTGATACCGGGTACTGCAGGAGTACTTGGTACTCGTGCAGTACCCCCGATATGTTTTTCCGATACCGGAAGCCGGCATTGATCCGGCTTGCCGGCATCCTAGGGGCTGGGGCGGCTGTCCGAATGCTCTATCGGCATTCAGACAGGCCCTGCAGCTGCTCTCCTCACTTTGTTTATACTTACCTTCCTTTAGCGACGCCGGGAAAGTTTCCGCGCGTGCGCTCTTTGGAAGGACCCCAGCCGCGATCACATGGTCCCACGTGGTCGCGGCTGGGGACCTTCCAAGGAGAGCGCGCGCGCGAAGACTTTCCCGGCGTCGCTAAAGGAAGGTAAGTATGAGCGGAGAGTGCCAGGTGAGCTGGGGGGGCATATCCATGAGCTGGGGGGCTTTATATGAGGTCTGTTCTTATTGGAAAGCGGTCACATGACATAAAATAAAAGTATCGGTACTCGTACTTGGTCTTAAAAAAGTGGTATCGTTTCATCCCTAGTTTTTTTGGCTACACTTAGTGGTACTTCATGGGTCTAACTGAAATCCCAAACAGGCCACAGAAATTCTGAGACGTTCCATAGAATATCTGCAAAATTACAAGGTCAGAAAAAAAAAACGTGTGGGAGAACCCACAGATGATGTTGGCGACTCAGCCTCAACTTGTTTCCCCTCACATAGTCCCTAGGACTCTATGTAGACTTGTGCAAGCTCGTGGAGGCAGCAGTTTGCAGCCTTCACTAAAGGAGCAGATGGTAGTTAGTAAGCTTTGCAGCCCAACAGCCTTAACATCTGACCAGGTTCCGGCAGATGACCCCCCCCCCCATCATTTTGACATTTTCAGCTAGAGCGTCATTTCACGCCAACTGCTAGGGTTTTCAATGCTGACCGATAGCAGGCCGCGTCATTTACAATGTCACCATACCGTGTCAATCTCAGAGTGCCTACGCACATCTGTCATTCTGTTCACGCATGTTCTAGTGCGCGCAGACGACGCTGCCCAATCAGGAGGGGTGAACCCTATTTAAGACTGACTCACGGTGTCACGTTGCCCTATCGCAGTGCTCCTAGACCAGTTGGCACGTTTTGTATTTTCTGTCTGATTTACTTGATGTTGTGGTACTCTGTCTCCTTCTGACCTTGGTTACATTTACTCTATTGTGATATTTTGTCTCCTCAGCCTTTGGCTACATCTGTTATTCTGTACTATATATTTTTATTTTTTTTGGGTTTGTTTGTTCGCTCTTGCCCTATTGGACACTATCAGGGTTATTCAAAGCGAATCGAAAAGTCACCGCATGTTCGGTGACTTTTCATACTCTTCAATTCGGTGCGATTTGGCGATCCCATTTCGCTGTGACCCTGTGGTGTATTCAGCAAGCGCCACAGGGCCGTTGTTGTGCAGGGAAAAGTCGCCACAAACCTGCCGAACACTCACTGCAAAAACCAGGGCGAACACACACTGAAACTGGCAAAACCATATGGATTAACCCTGCTGAACACACCGGATCATACGCAGCGAAGCCGCCGGAAAAAGCCGACACCGCAGACCAATGGAGTGAATAAATTAGAAAAACAGTTTGCTTGAATGTTTGAAAAGTGAAACGCTGTTTGCAAAGAAACTACTGAGCGAAAATGTCTGAAATTTACATATGAGGAATGATAATAAAAAGGGCTGTTACGGAAATTTTTTTTCGCAAAACCCGAAAAAGGCTTAAAAGATCCTAAAAAATCTATTAAGAGACTTTTTACTGCAGAATATTATAATGAACGGTTTATTAGATATTGAATTAAAACGGGAATATTTATAACATTGAAGCCTATGGGATTCGCCTGAATAAACCTGTCGAATGAAACCACCGAATGGCAGGACATTAGGGGAACCTTTCACTGCTGGTTTGTGTTCTCTGAATAGACGAAGCAGTGCTTCTCTATGGGGATTTCACTGCCCTCGAACAGGCACCGAACAGGCACCGTATGTGCAGGCAATTCACATTCATTTGGTGAACTGCCTGCTCTCTGGATAGCCGAATGGCCAAGAAAGGTAACCGAACCCTGAATTTCAGCATTCGGTTACCTTTCGCCAGCAATTCGGAGCTGTTTGAATAACCCTGTATGACCAGTGCTGAGGGAGTGCTGTACTAGATAAGGTGGGGCTGGGGTGCATGTCTCATCATGCTCAGCCAGTCTTCAAGGGACACAACCACTTACATTAGATTACCGTAGATACTCGAGTATTGTGCGACCCGAATATAACACGATGGATAGAGATTTATTATGAAAATTAGAGAATACTCAAGACTCGAATATAACGCGAGGAGCAAATTTTACTGTACCGGTGAACAATTAAGATCCTTCCAGGTTCTCTTAACATAGGTTCCTCAGGCCAGGGTGCTCTGCTCTAGAATGATTGCAGTTGTTACTAAGTATGAAGCCACCGGCCACCCGTCTTTACTAGCGATTAGATGGCCAGCAGAGGCGAGCGAGGTGAATGATTGGCTTAAACCGAGCGTGCCCTCTGGCCGTGATGGATCCCACCTCTCCCGAATCCGTGAGTTCCTGAAGTGTTTGCAAGCATCAGGTAGCCCGCATTAATTTCAGCGAGACTACCGGAACTTCTGTGAGACTTGGGATCCAGAGCAAGGCAAGTTTATTTTTTATTTTTTTACACGCGATGCAGATGTCTCGAATATAACGCGACCCCTCAACTTTTAAGGTAAATTTTTGTCACCATAATCTAGCGGTATACTCGAGTATCTACTCTACTGCATTACAAACAAAGCCACCTTTTATAAAACTAATTATAATACACATGCTGCTGATTTTTTTTTTTTTATGCAATCGCATGTAAAAGGAAAAATAAAGTTACGTTTATATCCGGTTTCCATTTTGATTTAGATTTTTCCCATGATGCAACATTTACCAAAATCTGTGCAAAAGTTTACCTTTACAGCTGTGATTTATCTTCTACAGTATTTTACAGTCAATGAAGTGGAGGAGGAAATGCTTAGATAAGGCTGCAGGGGGTGTATTGTGTTCTTTAGACTTCCTGTGATGGAATCAGAATGTGATAAAACAAGGAGCTTAAAAGGCTTCTAATCTACCCCCTGGTGATTGTCCTTTGAATACATCCCACACAATACAATGATGTGAGTCGGTGACTGACCCATTCACTCCATTCTATGGCCAAAGGCACACAGATACTGTGCGGGGGAGGGGTGGGGTACAACACAAAATATAACACAATGGATGCACCCAGTGACACATATAGAGGAAAATATCACACAATGGATGCGCCCAGTGACACATATAGAGGAAAATATCACACAATGGATGCACCCAGTGACACATATAGAGGAAAATATTTTAACGCCAACTGTTTTTTTTGTATTTCACACACTGGGAATTTCCCCCCCCCCCATTGTCCAGTTTAATTCACTGTAAGTCAGGTTTTTGTGTCGCCGCGCGTTTTCCTGACAAGTCATTTTCCTGTTTGTCCTCTTTGTAAAATAAACCTCATCCACTATCAGGATTTTATCTTAATTAGATCTCGGTTTAGACACAAGCAGGCATTGTATCCCGCTGATAGGATTATTACCAGGACGTGAATACCAACACAAAGAGTTTATTATTACAACATTTCTGGCTGATATGCTAAAAAAAATCATTTGCATTTCTAAAGCGACTTTACAAATGGCGGGTGGATAGAAAGCTGCGTCTATTTATTTCGAGCAGGTGATCTCTCCTGGATTAAAATTCTCTGGTTCTTATTCCAGTCGGCCTGTCTGCAGGGATGGTTATAGCCGGGCTCGACCTATCCACGCCATGAGGTCACTGACTCCTAGAATATTACCCTTTTGTCCTAAACTTTAGGAATATAAACAGAAAACTTTACTGACATACAGGTACGCTGCCCGGCCAAACAAAAGTCACACACTGTCACACACTGTCATATCTGGTTGTGTCGCCTTATGCTGTGATTGCGGCACGCGTTCGCCGCGGCATCATGTCGATAAGCTCATGCAATGTCACGGCATTTATTGGCGTCCAGAGTGTCATTAATTTGTGGCCAAGATCTTGTATTGATGATGGGAGAGTCGCGGCGCTGCGTAAAGTCTTCTCATTATCCCAAAGATTAACCTCAACGGGGTTAGGCTGGGGTCAGACCAGCGCACTTTTAACGTGCGTTCTGGCGCACATAATTACGGCCGCACTAGCAGCAGATGACGGGCAATGACGGCCACTATACGATGTACGGCCGCACGCAAGTCCGGCCGTGCAACGCAAGTGGAATTTGAACGCATTTTTCTGAGAACGCTGAACCGCTAGTACTGACGTACAGAGTGCGCAGCTGCGGCATAGCGGCGTGTGTGTGTGATTAGGAGATGTCAGACACTGCTAATGTCCGGCCTACATAACGTCCAGACGCAAAAAGAGTTTTATTGACAATCCGTACAAAATCACGCACGAAAATGCGCGTCGTCTGACCGTTTTTGCGCATTCCGTGAAAAAATACGTCAATGCGTTCGGACGCACTTTTTCACGTTCGCGGGGAAAAAGGCTTTCGTCTGACCCTAGCCTTAAGGTCTGGACTGTGCGGTGGCCAATCCATGTGTGAAAATGATGTCTCATGCTCCCTCAACCACTCTTGCACAATGTGAGCCCCATGAATCCTGGCATTGTCATCTTGGAATATACCCGCTGTGCCATCAGGGGAGAAAAAACCTATTGATGGAAAAACCTGCTCATTCAGTATATTCAGGGAGTCACATGACCTCATTTTATGCTGAAACCTATTAATCGCAGCAATAATTATCCAATGGAAGGCGATCACCTATTGGCGGAGTTACATCCAGGTGGAGACTTTTTATTTTTTGGTTAGGCAGGATATATCAATGCTTGCTTGGTGTTTACCCTTTGAAATGGGCTTGCCAGTTGGTGAACCGAGAGACACATAGGTCATCTGATAGGAACATTGCGCCCTAGTGTGTGTGTGTGTGTGTGTGTGTGTGTGTGTGTGTGTGTGTGTGTGTGTCTCCACTGGGTACAGCACTTGCCATTACAATGGTATTTGACTTGCCTAGTGCTAAACTTCTCAAAAAATATCAATAGATTAGCAATATGAGACGCACTCCAGGGCTCCCAAATAAAAACAAAAAAATCTTTAGTTTACATTTTAATCCAGCGTTCCGGCTCTAGCTGAGCCTCTATAAAGTAAAGAAAGTAACAAAAAGCAATTATTTATACATTTTGTAACCTAATCATTAACTCACCACCTCCTTCAAAAGGTCCACCCCAAGAACGCCCCCCCCCCCGACCGGAAGTGACATCTCGGCCAAGAACAGGTTGAATTAAAAAAAGTAAACTATCATGTTGTTTCAAAAAAAGCAAAACACCAACATTTACATTTATATTGAAAAATAAATACAAATATAAAACACAGGTGAACATTAAAAAAACAACTCAGGGTGACTTTAGCCTTAAATCTTGTTATTTTTAATACAAATGTCAGACGAATGCAGTTTGAGCGCACTCTGCGTGCGTAACGGACGGACGTACTGACGGAAGATACTGTAGACACCGCACAGTCCATTTTTTTTTTTATTTATTTTTTTTTTTATTTTTTTTTTTGGACGTAGAAAAAAAGGAACTATGGGAAACAAATTAATCAAAATTAAATGACAGCCAGACCAAGAAAAACTTCTGAGCGTCAAAGTGATGGACATCACAAGTACGATGTGTCTGACGTCACGTCATCTCATCACACACACAGGCCGCTACGTGGTCGCGGTGCACTCTGGCCATTTTTATGTCTCGCCGCTTTTACGTCGAGGCCTACATCGTGGTATGTGCGCACTTCGGTGCCCACATACTTCGTGTCCTGGGCTCTATTGATCACAAATCAATGCTACGACGGACGTTAAACTGTGCGGCGACACGGACGTGATGACTGCGTTCATCTGACGCTAGTTTAAGCAAACGTGACCGTGATGGAGGCTCAGGTCAGGTTTGCTTAAATCTTGTTATTTTTAACACAAAAGCCAACCTGAGTTGTTTTTAGTGGTTCTTAATGTTCACCTTTTTTATTTTTCAATATACATACAGATGTTTCGTTTTTTTTTTTTTTTTTTTTTTTTGAAACCTGATCGTTTTACTTTTTTCTAATTCAATCTTGTATTAGATTGTTCTTGGCCGAGATGTCACTTCCGGTCAGGGGGGGGGGCGTTCTTGGGGTGGACCTTTTTGAAGGAGGTGGTGAGTTAATGATTAGGTTACAAACGTATTAATAATGTGCTGTTCGTTACTTTGATAAAGGCGGCTCCGCTAGAGCCGACACGTCGGATTACCATGTAAACGTATCAATAAAAAAAAAAGTAAAAAAAAAAAAAAAAAATTTATTTGGGAGTGGGTCCTTTTTTTTCCCCCCTCCCCCTCCTTTGCCAAAAAAAAAAAAAAAAAACTGTATGTATAATTGAAGAAAATTAGAGATGTTTCTTCCTATCATTTTCGGGGGGGGTGGGGGGGTTTAGTAGAGAGTCGCCGTACAGTAGAGTCCTCAACTCAATCAGTGCACACCATTGGCTGTCAGTGCTCCGTCGACGCTTCGTAGCATCTCCTCCCTTTTCAGGTCTCAAACACCTTTTTTGCTGCTTTTGTGCTATTTCAGTGGAAACCAATACCAGTGCATATTGGTCTGATCCCGCCCCCGAGGACCGGTGAGGAACAGAATTTTCAAGTAGAGCTGTTCTGCACGTGGGATACAACACACAATGATCAAGTTAGACCTGTTTGAGCCAAGTCGCAGGAAGATTGCTGATTATTCTAAGAATGATGAGCGAGGTGTGTGTTTTGTTTTTCTTTTTTTCTTCTTCATCCTTTTTATTCTTCAAGAACCTAAAATACAGTATATAGAAACGAGCCAGAAGAAAAAGCATTCCAGAACGGAGACCTGACGGCGGCTCGCAGGAACCCGCTTTTGTTTATAATTTCGTTTTATGGACTTTGAAATGGAAGGCAATTATATCACAACGGCATGTTAATTCCGAGGGAAAAGATGCTGAAATGAATGTAGCAAATGGTCATAATAACGCCAGAAATATCTGCCAGGAAAGGCCTTTTAACCGGCCAGACTTGTTTTCGTCTAGAATTTATTTTATTTTTTTCTTCTCTAATTTGTTTGACAACTCTGTGGCCGCTCGTTATTAAGCAGCTCGTAACGGGGGCCATCAACCGACGCGACGCACAAAACCAACGCATAAAGGAATCCATCCGAAAGACGCTAACGTGCAGAACCAGCACTTTGATTCGTATTAACAGCTGAACGAGCCAAAATGCAGCGCCGGGAAGAAAAAAAAAATCTACTGTATGTGGATATTCAAAAGAAGCAAAAAGAATTCACCGTGATTTCCAGTAAAAAGAAGGAAACGCTATTCGGAGATAATCGGCTGCACAAAGCGGCATCTGCGAGCTTCTATTCTGCCTTTTAAAGGGAATCCTGGAATTCTAATTTTATCTCTTTATATTTCTCTAGACAGATGGCGGATATAACGATAAAGAGCCGAATAAAGGCCGCTTCTGCGGCTCGCCGAGCGTGCAGCCTCTCCCGTCTGTTTCTGTGCCTTGTTCTTTGGTGAAATATGAGATATTTCATTTTTTTGTTATTATCCGCGTTTATAGTGTTTTAAGTTGTCTATTATAATTTACAGAAATAAAGCCGGGAATAAAAACCTTCTACATTTTAATGTAGTTTATTCAATGATGATTTTTTTTTTTTTTTTTTATTACAATATTTTTTTTAGTGCTCGTTAACCCCTTCACTAAGGCTAGGGTCAGACGAAAGCATTTTTCCCCGCGAACGTGAAAAAGTGCGTCCGAACACATTGACGTATTTTTTCACGGAATAGGCAAAACGGTCAGACGACGCGCATTTTGGGGCGTGATTTTGTACGGATCATCAATAAAACTCTTTTTGCGTCTGGACGTTATGTAGGCTGGACATTAGCAGCGTCTGACATCTCCTAATCACGCACACACGCCGCTATGCCGCAGCTGCGCACTCAGTACGTCAGTACTAGCGGTTCAGCGTTCTCAGAAAAATGCGTTCATATTCCACTTGCGTTGCACAGCCGGACTTTTGTGCGGCCGTACATCGTATATTGGCCGTCATTGCCCGTCATCTGCTGCTAGTGCGGCCGTAATTATGTGCGCCAGAACGCACATTAAAAGTGCGCTGGTCTGACCCTAGCCTAAGTGATTTTTCCAAAAAGAAATTGTCAGAAAACGGTTTCTATTTTGGGTAAAATCATTATTTATTTATACAGTAATACAATTTTCTTACTGTAAATAACCTATTTGGCCAGTAGATGGCGCCATCTACTGCCAAATTGAGTTACAGAGGTTTGAGCTGCAGGTCTATTCCCCCCCCCCCCACCTTATCGGCTGCTGAAAGCCTGATTTGTCACAGCATTCAGCAGCTGTCTTTACAGTTTTGGCTCTTTGGGCATTATGCCCACAGGGTTAAAACTTTGGGGGCACCTTCTGCAGCCCGACAAGCAAATTAAATTTGTTTGCGTTTGGGCCGCAGATCGCGATATCTCGCTATCGGGGGCACCGGATGGTGCCTTTTTGAATCCCGAGATATATCGGTAATGAAGGGGTTGGTAAATCCAGCCTGGTAAAAGAAGCGTTTTAGCAATTCAATCGTTTAACTTAATCTCTGCTTACAAGGAGTGGATCCCGTTTATTCAGCCGCCATCATGCTACGTCTCACTCGGCCTTCTGTCCCTTATCTACTGTAGGGGGTGGGAGTATCTGCTGGTCTGGTGCAGGGGATCAATATCGGGTTACATAGTGAAGACAGCTCTGTTGTAAAGCACACAACATTCAATCAGTCCATTTTTCAGCTGAATAAAGGTCATTTTGCACAAGCCTTTTCAGAGTGCCGTGGCGCAGGTGGTAATGGATAGAATTTACCTGCGGTAAAATGATACAGTACAGAAAATTTCTTTTAAAGGCGCACACTAGGCCAGTGCTATACAAATATGTATTTGCCTTTACAAGGTGTCGATAACCTTTGCACAAGTTGTGCCGATCTGATTGGCCAATGTCTCTAGAGGTTAAGAGCTGTTGAGAGGCATCTGAATGATGGAGGGATTCATGCCGCTTTTCCAGTCCGTCCTGGACAGATGCTGGAATTGAGGTTGCTTCTTTTCTGCATTTTTTTTCCCTTTCTTCCAGTTTATTTATTTTTTTTAACCTATGTATTTCAACCATTTCTTCTCATGTTACATGATCTAAATATAGTGACCTTAAATGGTAAGCAGCACCTGTCCTTTACAGAATGGTATATAATATGTGGGGGTGCAGCAAATAAAGTGGCTATACACAGGTAAACATGCACATGGCTAAAATGTCAAAATTTCTCTGTGTAATCAGAAAGGCTAAAAGGCCTTAAAACGTTAAAAAAAGTTAGCGAAAATGTAGCAAACTTCCATACTGTATCCTAAGGAAAAAAAGGACCCTCTATTACAATACATAAAACTTGCGGCGTTCGATTACCGGCATCAAACGTAAACCTGACAAACCTCTGGGCGACATTACATTATAAAGTGTCTCCTGTTTAACAGACGTCATAAAAAAAAATAATGATAAAACATGTTTCTGTATGTACACCCCAAGCCAGAAATATAGACTACAAATCTGAGAGACACTTGAAAGAAACCTGCCGCGAGCCGGCGAAACGCGACAGACAAGCTTTAACATAGAACTGTACACAGCAATGATTTAAAATAAATAGTAAACCATCCTCTACTTAATCATAACCTGAGCGTTCTGTAATGCGCGGCAGTGATGGGGTAACTGGAGGAATGCACTGATCAGACATCACCTCCTGCAAGGACTAACTGTAGCAGAAAACAGAATGCTGATGTATGTTACAGGTCGGCAATCACGTCGTTCTGTCGGTATGTATACAATGTATCTCAGCCAGCCATGCGGACAGCGGGACAAAACAAGTGAATGGTTCATTAATAATAAGGACTTCACACACTGTGATACGAGTGTCTGACAAATAGCCTGGATTCATATATTTAACCGAATACATATACAGTTATTATTGGGACATGGACACAATTCTAACATATTTTTCTCTATACACCACCACAATGGAGTTGGAATGAAACAACCACAATGTGCTTTAACTGCAGCTTTAATTTGAGGGTATGTACATCCAACTCAGGTGAACGGTGTAGGACTTACAGCAGTTTGCAGATGTGCCTCCCACTTGTGTAAGAGACCAAAAGTAATGGGACAATTGGCTTCTCAGCTGTTCCATGGCCAGGTGTGTGATATTCCCTCATTACCCCAATTACAATGTGCAGATAAAAGGCCCAGAGTTCATTTCAAGTGTGCTATTTGCATTTGGAATCTGTTGCTGTCAACTCTCAAGGTGAGATCCAAAGAGCTGTCACTATCAGTGAAGCAAGCCATCATTAGGCTGAAGAAACAAAACAAACCCATCAGAGAGATAGCAAGAACATTAGGCGTGGCCAAAACAACTGTTTGGAACATTCTCAAAAAGAAGGAACGCACCGGTGAGCTCAGCAACACCAAAAGACCCGGGAGACCACGGAAAACAACTGTGGTGGATGACCGAAGAATTCTTTCCCTGGTGAAGAAAACACCCTTCACAACAGTTGGCCAGATCAAGAACACTCTCCAGGAGGTAGGTGTATGTGTGTCAAAGTCAACAATCAAGAGAAGACTTCACCAGAGTGAATACAGAGGGTTCACCACAAGCTGTAAACCATTGGGGAGCCTCAAAAACAGGAAGGCCAGATTAGAGTTTGCCAAACAACACCTAACAAAGCCTTCACAGTTCTGGAACAAGATCCTATGGACAGATGAGACCAAGATCAACTTGTACCAGAGTGATGGGAAGAGAAGAGTATGAAGAAGGAAAGGAACTGCTCATGATCCTAAGCATACCACCTCATCAGTGAAGCATGGTGGTGGTAGTGTCATGGCGTGGGCATGTATGGCTGCCAATGGAACTGGTTCTCTTGTATTTATTGATGATGTGACGCTGACAAAAGCAGCAGGATGAATTCTGAAGTGTTTGGGGCAATATTATCTGCTCACATTCAGCCAAATGCTGCAGAACTCATTGGACAGCGCTTCACAGTGCAGATGGACAATGACCCAAAGCATACTGCAAAAGCAACCAAAGAGTTTTTGAAAGGACATAAGTGGAATGTTATGCAATGGCCAAGTCAATCACCTGACCTGAATCCCATTGAGCATGCATTTCACTTGCTGAAGACAAAACTGAAGGGAAAATGCCCCAAGAACAAGCAGGAACTGAAGACAGATGCAGTAGAGGCCTGGCAGAACATCACCAGGGATGAAACCCAGCGTCTGCTGATGTCTATGCGTTCCAGACTACAGGCTGTGATTGACTGCAAAGGATTTGCAACCAAGTATTAAGAAGGGAAAGTTTGATTTATGATTATTATTCTGTCCCATTACTTTTGGTCCCTTAACAAGTGGGAGGCACATCTGCAAACTGCTGTAAGTCCTACACCGTTCCCCTGAGTTGGATGTACATACCCTCAAATTAAAGCTGACAGTCTGCAGTTAAAGCACATTGTGTTTGTTTCATTCCAACTCCATTGTGGTGGTGTATAGAGCCAAAGATGTTAGAATTGGGTCCATGTCCCAATATTTCTGGACCTGACTGTATATAATCTCTCTATATATGAATCTCTGAGCAGCACTCCGTCCTCCCAAAGAAAAAAAAATAATCAAATCATTTAATTGCCCCTGTTGCAATGCAGTGCATATACATCAAACATGCGGAGGGATACATATGATGTCTCAGTAAAATTAAAAAATTTCTTGAATATACTTAAAACAAAAAATACCAACGTTTCAGCTCCTGGACGCCTTTTTCAAGGAAGCCTTTTTTGTTTTTCTCAAGGCCTCCAGGGGCCGAAATAAATAAATATTATATATTTTATGCATACACCATGTAAGGGAGGCAACAAAGGTCTTGGTAAAAAAAAAAAAAAAACATACTGACATTTCGGCCCCTGGAGGCTTTTATCAAGGTAAACCTTGATAAAGTCCTCCAGGGGCTGAAACGGAAGTAGTTTTTTTTTTTTTTTTTTTTAATAAGACCTTTGTTGCCTCCCTTACTTTAGTTTATCTATATTGCGTATTGGGAGCTCGCACCTGGGCAATTAAAACTTTACCTTTTTGGAATTTATCTTGGACGCGCGTTTACCTGCTCTGCTATATTAAGCCCTCTGTGCTTAAGGAAGGCAGCACTCAACCTTTACTGAGTATTATATATACACTCACCGGCCACTTTATTAGGTACACCTTGCTAGTACCGGGATGGACCCCCCCCCCCTCCCTTTTGCCTTCATAGCTGCCTTAATTCTTCGTGGCATAGATTGAACAAGGTGCTGGAAACATTCCTCAGAGATTTTGGTCCATATTGACATGATGGCGTCACGCAGTTGCTGCAGATTTGTCGGCTGCTCATCCATGATTCTAATCTCCTATTCCACCACATCTCAAAGGTGCTCTGTTGGATTGAGATCTGGTGACTGTGGAGGCCATTGGAGCACAGTGACCTCATTGTCACATTCAAGAAACCAGTTTGAGATGATTTGAGCTTTGTGACCTGTTGCATTATCCTGCTGGAAGTGGCCATCAGAAGATACAGGGTACACTGTGGTCATAAAGGGATGGACATGGTCAGAAACAATACTCCGTTCGACCGCGGCATTTAAACAATGCTCAGTTGGTACTTAAAGTGTGCTAAGAAAATATCCCTTACACCACCACCAGCCTGAACCGGTGACACAAGGCAGGATGGATCAATGCTTTCATGTTATTTACGCCAAATTCTGACCCCGCCATCTGAATGTCGCAGCTGAAATCGAGACTCCTCAGACCAGGCAACGTTTTTCCAATCTTCTATTGTCCAGTTTTGGTGCCTTTTGTGAAATTGTAGCCTCAGTTTCCTGTTCTTAGCTGACAGGAGCGGCATCTGGTGTGGTCTGCTGCTGCTGTAGCCCATCTGCTTGAAGGCTGGACGTGTTGTGCGTTCAGAGATGGTAAATCGGCAGACCTTGGTTGTAACGAGTGGTTATTTGAGTTTCTGTTGGCTTTCTATCATCTCAATCCAGTCTGCCCATTCTCCTCTGACCTCAACAAGGCATTTTTGTCCACACAGCTGCCGCTCACTGGATATTTTCTCTTTTTCGGACCATTCTATGTAAACCCTAGAGATGCTGTGCGTGAAAATCCCAGTAGATCAGCAGGTTTTGAAATACTCAGACCAGTCCGTCTGGCTCCAACAATGATTCCACGTTCAAAGTCGCTTAAATCCCTTTTCTTCCCAATTCTGATGCTCGGTTTCAACTTCATTGTCGCCGTCTTCACCGCGTCTAGATGCCGAAATGCATTGATTGGCTGATTAGCAATTTGTGATAACAAGCAATTGAACAAGTGTACCTAATAAAGTGGCCGGTGTGTGTATGTATTACGCACTCCTAACCCCCCCCCCCCTTAATGTTTTTCTGAATGTATACTGTCATCCTTTCCGCTTTTACTGCAGGAATTTGTCCGCCATGTTTTATCCGGATCATAAATTCATTTTATTGCTCTTCTTTGCGTCCCTCGGTGGTCAGAGGAATCCAAAGGGTTAGCACATCTGCGGCAGAAAATACATGTTTTTCTCTATACCGTTTCCCAAGATCCAAATCGAGCGTTTTTTTGGCCCGAGCAGCGTGCGCCTCAGCCCTAGCCCCGCGCCTCAGCCCTGGCCCTGCGCCACTGCCCTGTGGTTTTACTTCTGGCTTAGTGAGAATTGCAAAAAAATCTCTCCTACTTGATCCTTCACTTAAAATATAGGAAATTACTCATTTTCTTCCATATTAAACCCATTCAGCGCCGGAGGGAATAGGGACGGGATATTTTATATTAACTGCCTTATTCGCTTTAGTGTGAATTTATCTGTAAATGTGTTTCGTGAGAATTTCTCTCTAATGATGAGCTGGTGTCAAGCGGCCATTGCAAAACCATCCTCTAGAATAGATTGTAAGCTCACGCGAGCAGGGCCCTCTACACTTCTTGTTTCTTTTCCGATGTTTTAATTTTGTCTCGTTCCCATTGGTTATTTTAAAGCACTGCGGAAAATGTTGCCGCGATATATATGATGATAATACATCGGGCTCTCCCTTTCATAACCTAATGAAAGTTTAAAACCCGTGTGTGGTTGGAAACATTTGAGCGGAATCTGGCAATTATTAGTGGTTCATCGATTCTCTCCCCCCCCCCCCCCCCTCAGGAGAGAAATATGGATATTTTCAACAGACTTTGGCACAAGTGTAATGTAACTTTTGGGGTTTGTAGTGCTGAGGTGTGTGTGTGTGTGTGTGTTTATGAATATATAGATGCTTGGATGTGTTTATACAGTGGCAAGAAAAAGTATGTGAACCCTTTGGGATTACGTGGAGTTTTGCATGAATTGGTCATAAAATGTGCTCTGATCTTCATCTAAGTCACAACAATTTGAAAAACACAGTCTGCTTAAAATAATACAACACAAACATATGTTTTCATGTGTTTATTGAACATAACATGTAAACATTCACAGTGCAGGATGGAAAAAGTATGTGAACCTTTGGACTTAATAACTGGTTGACCCTCCTTTGGCAGCAATAACCTCAGCCAAACGTTTCCTGTAGTTGCAGATCAGACCTGCCCAACGATCTGGAGTAATTTTGGACCACTCCTCTTCAGAAAACTGTTTCAGTGTAGCAATATTCTTGGGATGTCTGGTGTGAATCGCTCTCTTAAGGTCATGCCACAGCATTTCAATTGGGTTGAGGTCAGGACTCTGACTGGACCACTCCAGAAGGCGTATTTTGTTTTGTTGAAGCCATTCTTTTGTTGAATTACTTGTATGCTTCGGGTCATTGTCCTGTTGCATCACCCATCCTCTGTGGAGCTTCAGTCGGCGGACAGATGGTCTTACGTTTTCCTGCAAAATGTCTTGATAAATTCTGGAATTCATTTTTCCATCAATGACAACAATCCGTCCAGGCCCTGAGGCAGCAAAGCAGCCCCAAACCATGATGCTCCCTCCGCCATGTTTTACAGTGGGGATGAGGTTTTGATGTTGATGTGCTGTGCCTTTTTTCTCCTCCACACAAACAACTCAATTTTGGTTTCATCTGTCCACAGAATATTTTGCCAGTAGTGCTGTGGAACATCCAGGTGCTCTTTTGCAAACTTCAAAGGTGCTGAAATATTCTTTTTGGACAGCAATGGTTTCCTCCGTGGTGTCCTCCCATGTACTCCATTCTTGTTTAATGTTTTCCTTATTGTAGATGTGTCAACAAAAATGTTAGCAAGTGCCAGAGATTTCTGTAAGTCTTTAGCTGACACTCTAGGATTCTTCTTTACCTCATTAAGCATTCTGCACTGTGCTCTTGCAGTCATCTTTACAGGACAACCACGCCTAGGGAGAGTAGCAACAGTGCTGAACTTTCTCCATTTGTAGACAGTCTGTCTTACCGTGGACACATGGACATCAAGGCTTTTGGAGATACTTTTGTAACCCTTTCAAGCTTCATGCAAGTCAACAATTCTTGATGGTAGGTCTTCTGAGAGCTCTTTTCTGCGAGGCATGGTTCACATCAGGCAGTGCTTCTTGAAACCAGTAAACCCAAAACTGATGTGTGTGTTTTTTAAAGGGCAGGACAGCTTTCAGCAACACATCCAATAATATCACACTGATTGGACTCAAGGTTGGCTCACTCCTGGCTCCAATTATCTCTTGGAGAAGTCATTAGGCTAGGAGTTCACATACTTTTTCCACCTTGCACTGTGAATGTTTACATGTTCTGTTCAATAAACACATGAAGACATATAATGTTTGTGTTGTATTATTTTAAGCAGACTGTGTTTTTCAAATTGTTGTGACTTAGATGAAGATCAGAGCACATTTTATGACCAATTCATGCAAAACTCCACGTAATCCCAAAGGGTTCACATACTTTTTCTTGCCACTGTAAATATATAGGGGTGTGTGTTTGTAATTATAAATGTGTTTATATAATGATATATGTGATCTATTAGTATAAGTCTGCAGTTGCCCATAGTTTATCCACTTCCACGCCGCATCGTGATTGTTTATAAATGTTTGAAAAGACTTGCCAAATCATAAAATTAAAAGTTTTTCCACTGAAAAATGGAGCAGCAGATGAATATTTTGTTTTACACCTGCGCTTTCTGCCTTCATGTCTCTGTAACCTGATATCAGTTAACGTCTCATTGCACAGAAATGGAGAAACCTCTACCGTGTAATGTGAAAAATGGAGATAAGGAGCAGAGGGCTGAGTCTGCAGTTTGCTGCTTCAATAGGATTAACTCCTTTTGTAGGTAGAAAATAAGTAAATAGTCTCAACTGCTAAAATGCTTCTTTTACCAATCTGGATTCCTTAAGATCTGCTTTTAAACAGGTCCAGAATGCCCCCTGTAAAATCCCCTTTTAGAGGACTGCAATTCTGTATAACGTTGGTCACAATAGTTACATTTTGCAAGAAAGCAAATCTTGTCCCCCTAACAGGCCAGGTTTGCAGGATATGTGAAGCACAGGTGATAGGATTTGCTGCCCAGTGATTGCAGTATTCAGTGTGCATTTCCCCAAGGTGATCCTTAAAACCTGTCCTGTTAGTGGGACCTGATGACCAGGGTTGGATAAAATATCATGTTTAGAGTTCCTTGACTCATACGGTTGCTCAATGGAGCAGAGCCCACAGCAACCACAGACCTGCAGTATGCAGGAACCGTCTGGAACAATGGCGGTAAAACTCTGACACCCACTGCTTGTATATGTAGACCGCGGGATTAAAACAAGGAACCGTGTCTAGAAAGCCTCTAGCCCTGCTTTATAAATACAGTTTAAAGGGACAAACATGAGCTGTAACGAGATTACTTGTGCGTTACAAAAACACATTATAAACCCCATTATAACGTACCGGCTACTGTTTCTTTTTTTTCTTTCTTTGAAGTAATTGCATGTAAAATGGAAAAAAATAAAGTTAGGTTTTTATCCCTAATTTTTATTATGTGGATTTTTCCCATAATACAACATTTACCAAAATCTTAGCACAAGTCTCACTTTACAGCTGTGGTATAGGATAAAACGGTGAAGAAGCAATGGGGGAGGGAATGTTTAGACTTGGCTGCAGGTAGGGGATTTATTGTGTTGTCTATGCAACCCAAGATAAGAGATGGTAGCTGAATGAGAGCTGATAGCTTACTTAAAAGAATTCCACTCTACCCCCTGGTAATGTGCTTTGCATACATCCCCCAATTTTTATGAGTTGAATTTTGAAGATCTGACCCATTCACTCTATTCTATTCCCAGGCCCCACAGTGAGGAGCAAGTGCTGTAAAGATACTGGCGGGGGGTAAATTGTAACTTTAGTATGTGGCCTCCCCCCACTCCCCTTTTTTTTTTTTCTTTCTTCTAAAGTAATGTCAACTGATGGGTCTGACGTGATCAGTGAGGCAAGAAATGCAATTCTTCGGTTCTCTTATTGTCACCGCTTCCGGGATGCACGCTCAGCCATGTTATATATACACTCCAGGATGGACTCCTTGCACCATGACCACTTTAAGTGGGTAAGGTGCTTGTAGGCCATTTTTAAAT
This sequence comes from Leptobrachium leishanense, assembly GCA_009667805.1. Lineage (NCBI taxonomy): Eukaryota > Metazoa > Chordata > Amphibia > Anura > Megophryidae > Leptobrachium > Leptobrachium leishanense. Next base: position 152,643,136 of record CM019070.1, on the reverse strand, counting down.
ACATTTACTACTCAAATTTTTTGGAGTTTGTTTTGTCATGCAAACAATTTTGCAATTTATGTTGTTTTTTTTTAATTTTTTTTTAAGTCTTTTTCTTTTTGTATCCGTGGCGGTGATTTCCAGCCTGTGCGTAGATTTCTTGGATATTGCATGCGGCGGTGGCGATGGAGGCGTAACACAGCCAACACCTAGTAAACTATCAAAATTTATGATTTCTAGCCACGAAATTCCATTGTAGGATGCGCTCGCTCATCCCGGAGGCTCCTGGTAGATTCATACACACCAGGAAACACTATATTTCACCGGTAAAGATATTGGCCATCACTCTTTGGGGGGAAAAACGTCCATCTTCAGACCTGCCCGCCTTGACACAAAAATGTAAATTTCCCTCGTCGCAGGCTAAAATCCTGATCTATGGCGGCCGTGCCAATAAATCTCCCGACTGCTGACGTAAGCGGCGACTAATTGCGCGCGCTGTCTTCTAAATCCGTTTAGCGCTCATATTTATTTATACTATTCTCCCTCTGTCTACGGGATTGATGGGCTGTATATAAAACGAAATAAAAATACATTAAATAATAGAGCGGAGAGCAATCCATAAGATAGATACGTATAGCAGGCAGTGACCCTTCTCTCCGTGAATGTCACCGCACGGGACGCGTTTCCACATGGCTCTGCTTTTATTGCGTCCTCACGAATCGCATATGTTCTTTATGTTAATGTTAAGCCACAAATAATTCCCTTTTACACTTTAATTTTGTGATCGGCAAATAATCTTGTTTTGCAAATTTAGATTTTTTATTTTTAACTTTTTTTTTTTCTCTGTCTGTCGGTGTGTGTCTGTCTGTCTGGCATGGGATGGGGTGTTCATCAAAATTTAAAGCCTTTTCTACATCAATGCATTTGCTTGCTGTGACCCAAACTCTCCATAGCACATTCATGCAAGGCGGTAGACGCTGAACGGATCTGAAGATAAAAATAATACAATTTATTCTCAGCAATTTGTGCACATATCCTGCAATTTTTTATTAATAGAGTATGTGTATAATATATATAATCTCATGAGATCTATATATATATATATATATCGGTATATGGTGATACCTTTTTTTTTTTAGTTTTTATTGGACTAACGTAACACTTAAAAGACAAGCTTTCGAGAGGATTCCTCTCTTCAGGTCTGGTAGATATACTAGTCGGTTCCTAGAATTGAACGTTAAGGGAGACCTGGGTGGGGGGTGTTCGATGTCGTAAATAGTGAAAGTCAAATGGGAAAATAAACACCTGAGAGATCGTAGGCCCATAAAACCCCAGCGATAAGATCATGACAACTTGAAAGAAAAAAAACAAAAACACCATCAGTGAAGGCTGAAAGACACACAAAAGAAAAATAAAACACCAGCCTGGATTCTGAATGCTATGTGATGTTATGATAATGGGTTAAAAAGCCAGAATCCACATTGAGCCCTTCTTTTATGGTGTTAAAAATGTGATCATTTTCTGTATTCTATTATTCCACATCTCCAGGTAGCAACTGGCCTGTAGAATGTTACCTCTGGCCTCCCTAATTCCTGTATCATTCTATGCAGATACATTCTTCTAGGAGCCAGACAAGGTTTGTTATATGTATCTGGCTGATTATGTTACTAATGTTCATATAGGTTTGCCAAGCCTGGCATTAATATTTATACATGGGCTGCGTTTCCCTTATCTGGAACTCAAATCTAATTTCTGTATTTTTAATAGTATTTCTACTGTTTGAATATGGTGATCGTCAGTACCTCAACGGTTCGTAGTGAATGGCACTTCTAGTGAAGGAGTTGTGATTTGATTTGCTGTCTTTAATCGCATCGAAGACTGTAGTCTGTACAGCTTTATTCCATAATGACACATCTTCTTTTCTCGCAGATTGTTCTCTTTGTATCCGGAAGTTTCTTTCTTACAAGACGCAGTGCCCTACCTGTTGTTTGGTATGTATGCAACGTATTTTTCTATTATTATTATTTTTATTTTTATGCAGTGGCTCAAATTCCGGGTCCCTCTAACAGGCCGGGTTTGCAGGATATGTGAAGCACAGCACAGGTGATATGATTTGCTGCTCAGTGATTGCAGGATTCAGTCTGCATTTTCCCTAAAGTAACCTTTAAAATCTGGCCAGTTACAAGGTCCTGAGGACCAGGGCTGGGAACCTCTGCTCTAGTGAATCGGTACCTTCCCCAGCTCAATTGTTCTTGTTAAAAGTATTTTTCTCTGCTCTAAATGCTCGCTCTTTACTTACCAGCTAAGTCGCACAGCAGAATTACATACATTTATAGAATACTCAAACACCCGACGATCCAACTCCCTAAAACACCTGCGTGCACAGACCCACAAATCATGCTTCCAGTACTCCTGGGATTGTGTAATGTTACTTTTTTACTGTAGACAATGGTGTCTATGCCCTCTACCCTCATCTAATGCCACTTTCTTGTTCGACTGCTCTCTCTCCTGCACTTTCTTGTTCGACCGCTCTGGCCCGCACTTTCTTGTTCGACCGCTCTGGCCCGCACTTTCTTGTTCGACCGCTCTGGCCCGCACTTTCTTGTTCGACCGCTCTGGCCCGCACTCTCTTGGTCGACCGCTCTGGCCCGCACTCTCTTGGTCGACCGCTCTTGCCCGCACTCTCTTGTTCGACCGCTCTTGCCCGCACTCTCTTGTTCGACCGCTCTTGCCCGCACTCTCTTGTTTGACCGCTCTTGCCCGCACTCTCTTGTTTGACCGCTCTTGCCCGCACTCTCTTGTTTGACCGCTCTTGCCCGCTCTCTTGTTTGACCGCTCTTGCCCGCACTCTCTTGTTTGACCGCTCTTGCCCGCACTCTCTTGTTTGACCGCTCTTGCCCGCACTCTCTTGTTTGACCGCTCTTGCCGCACTCTCTTGTTTGACCGCTCTTGCCCGCACTCTCTTGTTTGACCGCTCTTGCCCGCACTCTCTTGTTTGACCGCTCTTGCCCGCACTCTCTTGTTTGACCGCTCTTGCCCGCACTCTCTTGTTTGACCGCTCTTGCCCGCACTCTCTTGCTTGCTCTTGCCCGCACTCTCTTGTTTGACCGCTCTTGCCCGCACTCTCTTGTTTGACCGCTCTTGCCCGCACTCTCTTGTTTGACCGCTCTTGCCCGCACTCTCTTGTTTGACCGCTCTTGCCCGCACTGTCTTGTTGACCGCTCTTGCCCGCACTCTCTTGTTTGACCGCTCTTGCCCGCACTCTCTTGTTTGACCGCTCTTGCCCGCACTCTCTTGTTTGACCGCTCTTGCCCGCACTCTCTTGTTTGACCGCTCTTGCCCGCACTCTCTTGTTTGACCGCTCTTGCCCGCACTCTCTTGTTTGACCGCTCTTGCCCGCACTCTCTTGTTTGACCGCTCTTGCCCGCACTCTCTTGTTTGACCGCTCTTGCCCGCACTCTCTTGTTTGACCGCTCTTGCCCGCACTCTCTTGTTTGACCGCTCTTGCCCGCACTCTCTTGTTTGACCGCTCTTGCCCGCACTCTCTTGCTTGCTCTTGCCCGCACTCTCTTGTTTGACCGCTCTTGCCCGCACTCTCTTGTTTGACCGCTCTTGCCCGCACTCTCTTGTTTGACCGCTCTTGCCCGCACTCTCTTGTTTGACCGCTCTCTGCCCGCACTGTCTTGTTTGACCGCTCTTGCCCGCACTGTCTTGTTTGACCGCTCTTGCCCGCACTGTCTTGTTTGACCGCTCTTGCCCGCACTGTCTTGTTTGACCGCTCTTGCCCGCACTGTCTTGTTTGACCGCTCTTGCCCGCACTGTCTTGTTTGACCGCTCTTGCCCGCACTGTCTTGTTTGACCGCTCTTGCCCGCACTGTCTTGTTTGACCGCTCTTGCCCGCACTGTCTTGTTTGACCGCTCTTGCCCGCACTGTCTTGTTTGACCGCTCTTGCCCGCACTGTCTTGTTTGACCGCTCTTGCCCGCACTCTCTTGTTTGACCGCTCTTGCCCGCACTCTCTTGTTTGACCGCTCTTGCCCGCACTCTCTTGTTTGACCGCTCTTGCCTGCACTCTCTTGTTTGACCGCTCTTGCCCGCACTCTCTTGTTTGACCGCTCTTGCCCGCACTCTCTTGTTTGACCGCTCTTGCCCGCACTCTCTTGTTTGACCGCTCTTGCCCGCACTCTCTTGTTTGACCGCTCTTGCCCGCACTCTCTTGTTCGACCGCACTCTCTTCCGCACTCTCTTGTTCGACCGCACTCTCTTCCACACTCTCTTGTTCGACCGCACTCTCTTCCGCACTCTCTTGTTCGACCGCTCTCTTCCGCACTCTCTTGTTCGACCGCTCTGGCCTGCACTTTCTTGTTCGACCCCCCCCCTCTCTAACGCACTTTCTTGTTGGACCCCCTCACTTCCGCACTTTCTTGTTCGACCGCTCTCTTCCGCACTTTCTTGTTCGACCGCTCTCTTCCGCACTTTCTTGTTCGACCGCTCTCTTCCGCACTTTCTTGTTCGACTGCTCTCGCCTGCACTTATTCGCCCGCACTTTCTTGTTCGACCCCTCTGGCCCGCACTTTCTCGTTCGACCGCTCTCTTCCGCACTTGTTCGCTCTCTTCCGCACTTGTTCGCTCTCTTCCGCACTTGTTCGCTCGCTCTCTTCCGCACTTGTTCGCTCGCTCTCTTCCGCACTTGTTCGACCGCTCTCTTCCGCACCTGTTCGACCGCTCTCTTCCGCACTTGTTCGACCGCTCTCTTCCGCACTTGTTCGACCGCTCTCTTCCGCACTTGTTCGACCGCTCTCTTCCGCACTTGTTCGACCGCTCTCTTCCGCACTTGTTCGACCGCTCTCTTCCGCACTTGTTCGACCGCTCTCTTCCGCACTTGTTCGCTCTCTTCCGCACTTGTTCGACCGCTCTCTTACGCACTTGTTCGACCGCTCTCTTACGCACTTGTTCGACCGCTCTCTTACGCACTTTCTTTTTCGACCCCCTCTCTTCCGCACTTTCTTGTTCGACCCCCTCTCTTCCGCACTTTCTTGTTCGACCCCCTCTCTTCCGCACTTTCTTGTTCGACCCCCCCCCCCCTCTTCCGCACTTTCTTGTTCGACCCCCCCCCCCTCTCTCTTCCGCACTTTCTTGTTCGACCCCCCCCCCATCACTTCCGCACTTTCTTGTTCGACCGCTCTCGCCCGCACTTATTCGCCCGCACTTTCTTGTTCGACCCCCTCTGGCCCACACTTTCTTGTTCGACCGCTCTCTTCCGCACTTTCTTGTTCGACTGCTCTCGCCTGCACTTATTCGCCCGCACTTTCTTGTTCGACCCCTCTGGCCCGCACTTTCTCGTTCGACCGCTCTCTTCCGCACTTGTTCGCTCTCTTCCGCACTTGTTCGCTCTCTTCCGCACTTGTTCGACCGCTCTCTTCCGCACTTGTTCGACCGCTCTCTTCCGCACTTGTTCGACCGCTCTCTTCCGCACTTGTTCGACCGCTCTCTTCCGCACTTGTTCGACCGCTCTCTTCCGCACTTGTTCGACCGCTCTCTTCCGCACTTGTTCGACCGCTCTCTTCCGCACTTGTTCGACCGCTCTCTTCCGCACTTGTTCGACCGCTCTCTTCCGCACTTGTTCGACCGCTCTCTTCCGCACTTGTTCGACCGCTCTCTTCCGCACTTTCTTGTTCGACCCCCTCTCTTCCGCACTTTCTTGTTCGATCCCCCTCTCTTCCGCACTTTCTTGTTCGACCCCCCCCCCATCTCTTCCGCACTTTCTTGTTCGACCCCCCCCCCCTCTTCCGCACTTTCTTGTTCGACCCCCCCCCCCCTCTTCCGCACTTTCTTGTTCGACCCCCCCCCCCCTTTCCGCACTTTCTTGTTCGACCCCCCCCCTCTTCCGCACTTTCTTGTTCGACCCCCCCCCCTCTTCCGCACTTTCTTGTTCGACCCCCCCCCCCCTCTTCCGCACTTTCTTGTTCGACCCCATCACTTCCGCACTTTCTTGTTCGACCGCTCTCGCCCGCACTTATTCGCCCGCACTTTCTTGTTCGACCCCCTCTGGCCCACACTTTCTTGTTCGACCGCTCTCTAACGCACTTTCTCGTTCGACCGCTCTCTTCCGCACTTTCTCGTTCGACCGCTCTCTTCCGCACTTTCTCGTTCGACCGCTCTCTTCCGCACTTTCTCGTTCGACCGCTCTCTTCCGCACTTTCTTGTTCGACCGCTCTCTTCCGCACTTTCTTGTTCGACCGCTCTCTTCCGCACTTTCTTGTTCGACCGCTCTCTTCCGCACTTTCTTGTTCGACCGCTCTCTTCCGCACTTTCTTGTTCGACCGCTCTCCTGCACTTTCTTGTTCGACCGCTCTCTTCTGCATTTTCTTGTTCGACCGCTCTCTTCTGCACTTATTCGCCCGCACTGTCTTTCTCGATCTCTTTTAAAAGGGAAATTCATGCATTTTCTAGCAGTTTGGGCATTGCAGTGTAGCGCTGGATTGATATTCTCGATCCGGTGCACATGAATACATTTTGTGCTGCAAGGTAAGCTGGTTAAATGTGGAATATTCGCAGAAACACTGTAGCCGAAATGAACCTTTAATAATTCATGCTGATTGATATCCTTACTACTCACTGCTTGGTGGTTTTAAATTATCCTAATATATCACTGAATATATTATGACCTCTTGGAGCAGTGGTTCACGTTCTCTATTTTTACTTTCTTTCTTTCCCAGAAACATTTTTCAATATTTTCCTGCGTTCCTAACATAGGGGCGAATCACGTGGATTTATTTATCGGGATGGATACATACACCTTTACTTTTTATGAGAAATCCTGATCAAACAAGTTCCCGTTGTGATTATAAAAAATGTAGGATTTTCTTTAAGTCACTCAATGCCGTTTATTCGTTAAATCACGAGTCTCATGCGCTACTTATTTTAATGGAGAAGCTAACTATTAAAATCTTTCTATAAACCATATCTGGAACCATGTCAACCCTACATACACCTCACCATTCAAAGCCATTACCCTTTCCTGCTGCTGCATTTTCACCCTGCAGTCTCTCTTGCCTGCCCTATCCACCCTCCCACCCAGTCCCTGGCCTAAACGTATAGCTCTCCCATCCAGCTGTTTCTACTTCTCTTTCTAATGACTCTTTTTAAAACCCAAGCTTCTGGTCGTTCCCCATACAATCCCTGCTATATTCTTTCTGGCCACCAGCACCACACTCCCCCCCGCTTTCTTTTTGTCTCGCTTACCTTTGTCCCTTAGATTGTAAGCTCATGTGTTGTCTGGCTGAGCACTTTAATGAAGTGCTGTATGAGCCGGGCAATTATCCTACGGGCAGGATTGTGCCTGCCTCATGTGTCATTATTTATTACATCTCCCGTTTATGCTTCTCCAATGTAAAGCGCTGCAGAGTCTGTTGGCGCTATATAAGTAACTAACTCTATTTTTGGATTTCAATTTCCCATGATGCTCAGGCTGTCTAATGTCTGCGTGTTGAAGGCACTAAAACCAGTTTTACTTTACACCCAGGTTCATCAGACCCACTCCCATACGTTTTGCCAAGTGTCCGATGAACGACTTCTCCTTTTTTCACTTTCTTTGCCAAATTTATATGTAAGGGATGAAAACAATTCAATGATGAGATGATATATATATATATATATATATATCATCTCTCAACAAAGCATGATAAAAGCCTCCTCCCCTGCTGGATACATTTTTTCCGGAATTGTGTGCGTCTACGTACACTCGAGTACCCCCCTCCCCAAACACACTCGACAATTTTATTGACCGTATATTTATAGAGGATTTATAGAGAACCGGTAACTTCCGATCCGAAACGGAAATGACGCATCGAAGGAATCCGAAAACGGAGATGATACATCAAAAGATTTCCTTTTTCTCGGTGAATATAGGGAGATCGGAGTGACCAATGAATGGACTTAACACCATGTCCAAAAACGAAAGAATAGGATTTTCGAGCGTATGGAGTTAGGTGACTTCTGATCGGAAACGGAAACGACACTTCGGAGACATCCGAAAACGGAAGTGACATACGAGAAGAATCTCTTTTTGACCATATATGGTGAACGCCGAGTAATCGAATCGACCAATGAGAGGACTTTGTGGACTATTTAAATACGAAACGAAGGAAGGGAAGGTTTATATTATTTCATGCTTTTATCTTTTATGTTATTTTATCGCCCTTGATAAAGTCTCAGGACGAAACGCGTTGGGCATTTTTACTTTAATAAATTTACTATTCATTGATATACCTTCCTTAATCAATTATTCACCTACGAAAAGTTTTTGAAGATTTTCGATCTCCACACTTTCTACTTGGGCCCATCCTACCCAGAATCAACAAGGATTTCCAGCTTCTCTACCTATTCATCTGAGTATATTTATAGAGGCTCAGAACAAGCCAACACGTTTGATCTGATGTAATCTTTTATACATGGATTAAATAAAGTTTTTTTTATTAAGAGTCCCAGAGTGTGTTTCTCATTAGAGATATTAAGTATTTTGTAATCTATACCTTACCTTACTATAATACTATACACGTGATTTTGGCATCTGGACTGACGCGGCCTATCTAATCTACAGTAATATATATGTTTTTTTTTTTTTTTAATTTATATAGCTATTCCGAGACAAATTGGTCCCATAGAAGGGGTTAAATCTATTTTAGGTCGTTGTTTTTTGTTTTGTGTTTTTATTTAAGATTTTTTTTATTTTTTTTTTATATAGGAGTAAATTCAAGCTACAGCCCTGGATTGAATGTTTTGATTATGTTACCATAATATAAAAATTAATACTTTTTATCTTTTCCTTTTTAAAAGGCCGTTACAGAATCTGACCTCCGGAATAACAGAATTCTGGATGATCTGGTGAAAACTTTTTGCTCAGCCAGGTACGTTTGCCTGATGTTATTGCGAATCCGTTCCTCGTTAAAAAATGTTAAGTAGTTTTTTATTTTGTTACTTATAGACCGTATTTATTTGTCTTGTATATGAGTCAAAACCTGTCTTCTATGCTGTGACGATGCTCGGTCAGACAGACGGCCCATCATTTAAAATAAAATCCAGGTTATTTGATTTTTATATAAGTAAAATCGGGGTCCGCTTTACACTCGCTTTCATTGTAAAGATTAAAGAGCCCAGCCCTGGCTGCATCATTTGACAGAGCAGGAACAGGTTTTTTCTTTTGTCCATGGAATAAAGCACTGGCCTAATGGAAGCCGGCTGGGTGGAGTAGAGGTAAAATCACTGCACTGCATGGAGAGATCCTGTGGAGACATGGGTTCGATCCCAGCAAGAGCACCTCTCCAGTAAGTGTCGTTGGGCAAGACACCTAACGGGACATACTTGAAAACGAGAGGGAAATCTCAATGTATCCTTCCTGGTAAAATACTTTCTCATAAAAAAAATCCATTGAGAGCCTGACAAATCCCGATGTCATTGGCGCTTAAATTTCTGAATCATAAATTCTAAAGATTTCTTAGCTTTTTCCTAAACCTGTAAAATTCAAGGAAATTATATGAAAAATTTGTCTTTTCTATAATTGTATCTGCCCAATTTTTTACTTACCCAGCGGTTAGAAAGCAGATTGTACAACACATGCTTATGGCGGCTATTGAATACGGAGATGTAGTATATGCAGCTGCCCCGCAAACGCACCTTCATAAACTTACTACATTGTATAATCATTTGTGCTACAATGTAACTACATGACCCACCATTGTGACATGTTAAAAGAGCTAAACTGGCCGTCGCTGGAATCTAGATGCACCATTCACCTTTCCAACCTGGTGTTTAAGAGCTTTTCTGGGAAGCTACCACCCTACCTGAATAGACTGCTTCCCCCAGCAGTTCCCTCATCCTATAACCTCCGATCCAGGACCTGCACCTTACTTACAATACCACGATACAAAAAGAAAGTGGCTCAATCCTCATTTTCCTACAGAGCACCGCAATTATGGAATAACCTCCCAGACACCATCAAATCTTCGCCCAGTCTAAAGTCACTTAAGAGCTCTCTATTAACATACCTCAATACGGAATGCACCTGTAAACATGTAACAGTGACTATATAGAGAATGCACCCGTAAACCTGTAACATAGTGACTATATACAGAATGCGCCTGTCAACATGTAACACAGTGACTATATACAGAATGCACCTGTAAACATGTAACATAGTGACTATATACAGAATGCACCTGTAAACATGTAACATAGTGACTATATACAGAATGCACCTGTAAACATGTAACATAGTGACTACAGTGGCAAGAAAAGTATGTGAACCCCTTTGGGATTACGTGGAGTTTTGCATGAGTTGGTCATAAAATGTGCTCTGATCTTCATCTAAGTCACAACAATTTGAAAAACACAGTCTGCTTAAAATAATACAACACAAACATTATATGTTTTCATGTTTTTATTGAACAGAACATGTAAACATTCACAGTGCAGGGTGGAAAAAGTATGTGAACCTTTGGACTTAATAACTGGTTGACCCTCCTTTGGCAGCAATAACCTCAACCAAATGTTTCCTGTAGTTGCAGATCAGACCTGCACAATGATCTGGAGTAATTTTGGACCACTCCTCTTCACAAAACTGTTTCAGTGTAGCAATATTCTTGGGTTGTCTGGTGTGAATCGCTCTTTTAAGGTCATGCCACAGCATTTCAATTGGGTTGAGGTCAGGACTCTGACTGGGCCACTCCAGAAGGCGTATTTTGTTTTGTTGAAGCCATTCTTTTGTTGAATTACTTGTATGCTTTGGGTCATTGTCTTGTTGCATCACCCATCCTTTGCAGAGCTTCAGTTGGCGGACAGATGGTCTTACGTTTTCCTGCAAAATGTCTTGATAAACTCTGGAATTCATTTTTCCATCAATGACAACAATCCGTCCAGGCCCTGAGGCAGCAAAGCAGCCCCAAACCATGATGCTCCCTCCGCCATGTTTTACAGTGGGGATGAGGTTTTGATGTTGGTGTGCTGTGCCTTTTTTTCTCCACACAATGTTGTGTGTTTTTTCCAAACAACTCAATTTTGGTTTCATCTGCCCACAGAATATTTTGCCAGTAGTGCTGTGGAACATCCAGGTGCTCTTTTGCAAACTTCAAAGGTGCTGCAATATTCTTTTTGGACAGCAATGGCTTCCTCCGTGGTGTCCTCCCATGTACTCCATTCTTGTTTAATGTTTTCCTTATTGTAGATGTGTCAACAAAAATGTTAGCTTGTGCCAGAGATTTCTATAAGTCTTTAGCTGACACTATAGGATTCTTCTTTACCTCATTAAGCATTCTGCGCTGTGCTCTTGCAGTCATCTTTACAGGACGACCACGCCTAGGGAGAGTAGCAACAGTGCTGAACTTTCTCCATTTGTAGACAGTCTGTCTTACCGTGGACACATGAACATCAAGGCTTTTGGAGGTGCTTTTATAACCCTTTCCAGCTTCATACAAGTCAACAATTCTTGATCGTAGGTCTTCTGAGAGCTCTTTTCTGCGAGGCATGGTTCACATCAGGCAGTGCTTCTTGAAACCAGTAAACCCAAAACTGGTGTGTGTTTTTAAAGGGCAGGACCGCTTTCAGCAACACATCCAATAATATCACACTGATTGGACTTAAGGTTGGCTCACTCCTGGCTCCAATTAGCTCTTGGAGAAGTCATTAGGCTAGGGGTTCACATACTTTTCCCACCCTGCACCGTGAATGTTTACATGTTCTGTTCAATGCAATCATATAATGTTTGTGTTGTATTATTTTAAGCAGACTGTGTTTTTCAAATTGTTGTGACTTAGATGAAGATCAGAGCACATTTTATGACCAATTCATGCAAAACTCCACGTAATCCCAAAGGGTTCACATAGTTTTTATACTGTATATACAGAATGCGCCTATAAAAATGTAACACAGTGACTATATACAGAATGCACCTGTAAACATGTAACACGGTGACTATATACAGAATGCGCCTGTAAACATGTAACACGGTGACTATATACAGAATGCGCCTGTAAACATGTAACACAGTGACTATATACAGAATGCACCTGTAAACATGTAACACGGTGACTATATACAGAATGCACCTGTAAACATGTAACACGGTGACTATATACAGAATGCGCCTGTAAACATGTAACACAGTGACTATATACAGAATGCGCCTGTAAACATGTAACATAGTGACTATATACAGAATGCGCCTGTAAACGTGTAACATCGTGACTAGATTTCCTACATATTTATTTTATGGGTTAATTTGCATATTAGTGTTTTTTTAATATCTTGCAATTTATTACTTTGTATTGTTAGTTGTTACAGAAATACAATGTTCTTGAACCCAGGACATACTCGCACACGAGAGAAATCTCAATGTATCCTTCCTGGTAAAATACTTTATAAATAAATAAATAAATTTGTGAGAAAATTCTCCCCTTTTTCTCTCTCCTGGCCGGGCTGTTCCTCTCCGTCGAGCTCAGTGTCCTCGAAATGCGAAAGTCCATGCAGATTCTTGCGCAGTTTGTGTAAACTGAGATACGCACGCTGCACAAATTGCCCATCTCTTGGAACCTACTTCCTTTGGGGCTGCAGGCGCATGCGCAGAACCAATCCATCAACTCCCAGAACGCTCCCTACTGTGTTGGAGACAGGATGATGTTAGCACGCAGAGTTTGCTGACATCAACAGTGACCGACTTGGTGATTGGCAGGTGGGAAATTCAAATCTCGTCTGCCTGGCGACATTTGTGTGAACAGAGGAAACTCCTCCACTTAACACAGAAATTTCGGGCAAAAGGCGCTACAAGGAGTGGGTGGGTGGACACTCCAAACAGCCTGACCACTTTAAAAAGCTGAAGTGGTCAGGGAGTGACCTACGTTTGAGCAACCCAGCATTAACAACTGCATCATGCAAAGATCATACACCCCTGAAATATAGATGTGGGCCTATTAACCACGTATTGCGCCAGTCGGACGTCATGCTCTAGAGAAATTCCTCCCGTGGCCACCATATGTAGTTACACAGGCCGAAAAAAAGCCGTGTGTCCATCGGGTTCAGCCTTTCACACACCACCTACGGCTGTTGATCCAAAAGAAGCAAAAAACCCAGTCTGAAGCGCTCGCCCATATGCGACATACTGGGAAAGTATTCCTTCTTGCCCCCAGATGGCGTCAGATTTCTCCTTGGATCGAGCAGCTTTTACCCACATATTAAATATTATAACCCTTAAAATTCTGTGTCTGCAGGAAGTCATCCAGTCGCTGTTTAAAGGTCTGTACAGACTCTGACCCAACCACCTCAACAGGCAGAGAATTCCACAGCTTTATTGTTCTCACTATAAAATAACCCTTCCTATGCTTTAGGCTGAATTTCCTTTCGTTCAGTCTAAATGGGTGACCTCGTGTCCTGTGTATAGTCCTGTTAATGTATAGGTTTCCAGACAATGGTTTATAATGGCCCCGTATATATTTATATAAAGTTATGAGATCCCTCTAAGGCCCCCTATATATTTATATAAAGTTATGAGATCCCTCTAAGGCACCCTATATATTTATATAAAGTTATGAGATCCCTCTAAGGCCCCCTATATATTTATATAAAGTTATGAGAGCCCTCTAAGGCCCCCTATATATTTATATAAAGTTATGAGATCCCTCCTAAGGCCCCCTATATATTTATATAAAGTTATGAGATCCCTCTAAGGCCCCCTATATATTTATATAAAGTTATGAGATCCCTCTAAGGCCCCCTATATATTTATATAAAGTTATGAGATCCCTCTAAGGCCCCCTATATATTTATATAAAGTTATGAGATCCCTCTAAGGCCCCCTATATATTTATATAAAGTTATGAGATCCCTCTAAGGCCCCCTATATATTTATATAAAGTTATGAGATCCCTCTAAGGCCCCCTATATATTTATATAAAGTTGTGCGGTCCCTCTAAGGCACAGTTTCTCTAAACTAAACAGGTTTACGCTTGTTAGCCTTTCCTCAAAACTTAAATCTTCCATTCCCAATATTAATTTAGTTGCCCCTTTCTGCACTTTTTCTAGCGCCGTGATGGTGCCCCACCAAGATTATAGAGGCAGAGAGTTTTTATATGGGGGGAAAAATAGCAAATTAGTTTACTGTACTTGCCGTATGTAATAGCACAACACATAAAGACATCATGCTCTGCAAAGTGTAAGCCTGTGACGCTGACATGAAAAGAGCCTTTTTACGGGGACCGGTATCAGGATTTGCCGCGCATCGCGTCCCTCCACATCCTGCTGGATGAAACGGAAAGCTTGCTCTCCGTCTGAGCATTAAAGCGCTTTAACCCGGTGATGAATTTCTGACCTGGGACTGTCGTGCACAAAACCTTGGTAATAGGCAGCGCGTACTGTCTGAAACCCGAAGCTAATATGATTACAGGATTTGCAGATACGCCGATGCATAAACAATGCTTTCAATTCCGACAGCCGCTAATGCAATCAAAGCCACGCAGGACAAAACCGCATTCTCTTCCATGTCATTCTACCAGTTCCCCTCCCAAAAGATTACATCTCGGCCCTTTGCAAAGTGTTTTCCGATTTGATCAGCTTTTTTCCTTTTTTGTTTTGAACAAAATATTTCTGTCTTTTCAGTCACTCGAGTTTGCCGTAAAGGGAACGAGCCGGGCGGGGGGCTCCGGTAAACCATTTATTTTGATTGCTTTCGGTTTTGCGGTAAAGCATCTGTGCATTTGCATATCGATGTTTATGCAGATTTCTGCATAATCTAATTTGTTCCCGCTTTGCAAACATAGAAAGTCCTGTAGCAGGGTCTGTGTTTTTGGGTTTATTCTTAGACTAGACGCTGAGCCGATACGTTCCCGCACAGCTTCACTGCAATCCGTACAGATAGCGCTTGGCATTTTTTTTCTTTTTGTAGCCTATCAGACAATCAAACCAGACCCTCCTTATGCCGACCTCACTCTGAGTCTGCTCACTTGTAGCATGCGCAGCTCTGATCCGCCGCTCTGCACAGGCCCTACTGGACTTGTGCACGTAAAGTGTGCGAGTATGAAGTTCTACAAAAATTGCACTTGGGCTGATATCCATCTGTCCATCTATTGTCTGTCCGTCTGTCCCGTCTATTGTCTGTCCGCCTGGCCGTCCCGTCTATTGTCTGTCCGCCTGGCCGTCCCGTCTATTGTCTGTCCATCCCGTCTATTGTCTGTCCGCCTGTCCGTCCCGTCTATTGTCTGTCCGCCTGTCCGTCCCGTCTATTGTCTGTCCGCCTGTCCGTCCCGTCTATTGTCTTTCCGCCTGTCCGTCCCGTCTATTGTCTGTCCGCCTGTCCGTCCCGTCTATTGTCTTTCCGCCTGTCCGTCCCGTCTATTGTCTGTCCGTTCCGGATGTCCCATCTATTGTCTGTCCGTTCCGGATGTCCCGTCTATTGTCTGTCCGTTCCGGATGTCCCGTCTATTGCCTGTCCGTTCCGGATGTCTCGTCTATTGCCTGTCCGTTCCGGATGTCTCGTCTATTGCCTGTCCGTTCCGGATGTCTCGTCTATTGTCTGTCTGTTTCGGATGTCCTGCCTATTGTCTGTCCGTCCGGATGATCAATAGACAGGACGGACAATCTACGGAATTGGTGTATGTGAATTGCTACACCATTTGCGCTTCCTATGCTACACATTATGGTTCGACATGTAGAAAAGTTCACCTTTCAGATTGGCTTAAATGTATCTAAACTCTTGTCTTTCCACGGAGTATATTTTCTGCTCCTCTTGATGCTGTATAGAACATTCTGCTAGTCTTTAGAGGACTTTATCGCGAGGATGAAGATGAATTCAAAGCAAAATGATGGAAACAAACCATTTTCCATTTCTGATAACCTTGCTGTCCCCTAGACACAGAAATTCATCTTGTATCCGCATTATTAGTGTTTTCTCAGTATTTTTATAGTCGTGTTTAGCTGTCCTTGGTGCACAGCGTAACTAAGGGATGTGATACTGTACATTACCTTACTTAAAGCGATGTAACAGGAACCTTTTTATTAGATTATATAATCTATCATGTATAAAAATAAATCGACTCTTTAAGTGTTAAAGTGGAGGGCGCTGAATCGTGTGTCTTTATACATATTTATAAACACACACACGTACATTACATCTAGTTTCAGTGTATGCATGTACTGAATATAAATCTGGATTATATAAATCTTTATATATTATGTATATATCATTGTGAAATTATTCCGTCTGCTGACTTCGAAAGAAATATGTTCCGCATTCACTATTCTTCTGCAGTTTTTTCTGTGTTCACGTCTCCACTTGCATTACAACTAGAGAGCGGAACTGGTTACGACTGAAACTGCCTTGTGTATAAACCTCAAACCGCATTATGCACTTGGGCTGATGTCTCTATCCTTCTAAATGCCCATCCGGTCCCTGTATCCATCCGGTCCCTGTATCCATCCGGTCCCTGTATCCATCCGGTCCCACCCTATCCATCCTGTCCCTGTATCTGTCCGGTCCCACCCTATCCATCTGGTCCCTGTATCTGTCCGGTCCCACCGTATCCATCCGGTCCCTGTATCCGTCCGGTCCCACCCTATCCATCCGCTCCCTGTATCCGTCCGGTCCCACTCTATCCATCCGCTCCCTGTATCCGTCCGGTCCCACTCTATCCATCCGCTCCCTGTATCTGTCCGGTCCCACCCTATCCATCCTCTCCCTGTATCCGTCCGGTCCCACCCTATCCATCCGCTCCCTGTATCTGTCAGGTCCCACCCTATCCAACCGCTCCCTGTATCTGTCCGGTCCCACCCTATCCATCCGCTCCCTGTATCCATCCGGTCCCACTCTATCCATCCGCTCCCTGTATCCGTCCGGTCCCACTCTATCCATCCGCTCCCTGTATCTGTCCGGTCCCACCCTATCCATCCTCTCCCTGTATCCGTCCGGTCCCACCCTATCCATCCGCTCCCTGTATCTGTCAGGTCCCACCCTATCCAACCGCTCCTGTATCTGTCCGGTCCCACCTATCCATCCGCTCCCTGTATCCATCCGGTCCCACTCTATCCATCCGCTCCCTGTATCCGTCCGGTCCCACCCTATCCATCCGCTCCCTGTATCTGTCCGGTCCCACCCTATCCATCCGCTCCCTGTATCCGTCCGGTCCCACCCTATCCATCCGCTCCCTGTATCTGTCCGGTCCCACCCTATCCATCCGCTCCCTGTATCTGTCCGGTCCCACCCTATCCACCCGGTCCCTGTATCCGTCCGGTCCCACCCTATCCATCCGGTCCCTGTATTCGTCCGGTCCCATCCTATCCACCCGGTCCCTGTATCCGTCCGGTCCCACCCTATCCACCCGGTCCCTGTATCCGTCCGGTCCCACCCTATCCATCCGGTCCCTGTATCCGTCCGGTCCCACCCTATCCACCCGGTCCCTGTATCCGTCCGGTCCCACCCTATCCATCCGGTCCCTGTATCCGTCCGGTCCCACCCGGTCCCTGTATCCGTCCGGTCCCACCCTATCAATCCGGTCCCTGTATCCGTCCGGTCCCACCCTATCCACCCGGTCCCTGTATCCGTCCGGTCCCACCCTATCCATCCGGTCCCTGTATCCGTCCGGTCCCACCCGGCCCGTTGATCCTTTCAGGGTCTTCCCAGCAAAAAGACACGTTTATTGTTTTTTCTGGAAAGATCCTGGAATGCTGGTCCATCTACCTGGAATATTTAACGCTGACTAAAGCTCCTGTTTTTGGGAACCCTGATTGTGTCGGATATATATATATATTCTCTCAGGTTAGATAGCGGCGTTTAACACTGTAGACCTGTTCATTGTTCGTGCGCTGTATAGTGTGCTTCGTAATCGCCATGACTCCGGGCTGTTTTCCTTCCCGTCGCCCCCTCCAGGACCCACGAGCCATTGATTAAATTAGGACGCGCACTCTGCAATTGAATGTAGTGCTTTATTAAACAAATCATCCAATAATGATCCACCCGGCATGAGCAGAAACGCGTTACGTTGCCGGCCTGCGCACCCACTTCACGTACCAAGAATACTCGGCGGTCATTTGTCTATTTCCCACACAGTGTTAGTCACTGGTTTCCGTCTCGGTAAAATACAGACATTTCTCACTCTTCCTAATATATAATAAAGTTAAAGTATAACGGATACTCGTCCAGTAATGTTTTGGGGTATTTGGCTTCTATGAATGATCGAACTCTTGGCTTTGATCCCTCTCTGCATGGAAGTTCACTTTTCCTGCTAAATTCACAGATTTGTATTTAGTCCCTTTTCAATTTATTAATTCTGTCTTTGGATCCTCTTTAGAAGCTCTGTCTCCCCAAATATCATTTACATTCTGGGACAGACGTGCAAACTCCTTAACCCTTGGATAAATTAAAGGTTGGAAACCTGGGATGCATTAAGTAATAAATGCAGGATAAAAAGTCAATTTTGCTGTTAGATAAGGAAAGGATTGAACTTACTGTTCGTAGAACCCAATAGCAAGTGCAGCGCGGCCTTGTTACACGGCAAACAGGAAGCAGGATCCTGCTGGTTCGATGTTAATAGTTCAGGAATCGTAGTACAATTGAAGGGGTTAATCAAGGATGCATAGTCAGGAGGCAAGCTAAGTCAGCGTCAATAGTCCAGGAATCGCGGTACAGTTGAAGGGGTTAATCAAGAATGCATAAGTCAGGAGGCAAACCAGGTCAGCGTTAATAGTCCAGGAATCGCGGTACAGTTGAAGGGGTTAATCAGGAGGGTAGTCGAGTGGTATTCCGGGTCTTTAAATATGGTGATGGTCTCAAGTATAGTCTTTGGGAAATCCTAACGATACTAGAACACTGTCACATATGGTATCTCGGGTTTTATAGTTTGGCGCTCCTAAGTGCGCGTCTGTGACGTCAGACGCTAGGGAGGGGTCCCCGGAGACAGGCGCGCATGCGTAGTAGAACCCGCGGCAGAGGTTTGTGTAGATTCTGATCGCGCATGCGCGAAGGGCTCCGCAGATGGGCTCGTTCCGGCAATGGGTTGTACATTAATGATTCTATGTAAACGTCTTGAGCGGCGAACTCCGGGGGGGTCCGGCGCTCTAGGGATAGGGGTACGACATTTGCAGAGAGATTGTTATTCTGGGATGGTGAAAAAATTAATATATTTTATATTCGTTGTGTATTTTGTTATCCTTTACAAAAATCACTGGGATGAAAGGTTCTTATCTCTCACAATGTCACACGGGGGTCTGCATTATCAGCATACAGGCAGAAATTGCCTTTGTCAGTAAATGTGCTGCAGACAGATAATAAAATGGTGAGATCTCCTGCTTATGGGGGATTGTAGTGATCAGAATGAGATTATCAGCAATGCAATATCTGTATGTGCTGCATAATGCCTGTGTATGGCAATTACAGCAACACCTTGTATCTGTATGGGCTGCATAATGCCTGTGTATGGCAATTACAGCAACACCTTGTATCTGTATGTGCTGCATAATGCCTGTGTATGGCAATTACAGCAACACCTTGTATCTGTATGTGCTGCATAATGCCTGTGTATGGCAATTACAGCAACACCTTGTATCTGTACTGTACAGGGATTTACACTCATTATAAATCCCTGAATTTTATCCCTGTACAGCAGTGACTAACCCCACAGCTCTTCCTGTATTCTGCCAAATCCCTGACTGCTGTAATGAAGCCGTAAAGTTTGTAGAGCTTTTTGATACAGTGAGGTTGGGAGCTGCCGCTTGCTGCTTCTTTACTGTAATACCGAGTGTCAAGAGTGAAGTCTCACTGGAAATCTTGCTACTCCCATAGGGATATGCTAATTATTACTTACTATTGCATACTAATTAGGGATGCACCGATACCACTTTTAAAAAGATCGAGTACCGATACTTTTCTTCAAGTACTCACCGATACCGAGTACCCATCCTTTTATTTTATGTCATGTGACGCTTTCCAATAAGAGCAGACCTCATATAAAAATGCCCCCAGCTCATGGATACTGCCCCCCAGCTCATGGATACTGCCCCCCAGCTCATGGATACTGCCCCCCAGCTCATGGATACTGCCCCCCAGCTCATGGATACTGCCCCCCAGCTCATGGATACTGCCCCCCCAGCTCATGGATACTGCCCCCCAGCTCATGGGATACTGCCCCCAGCTCATGGATTGCCCCAGCTCATGGGACCACGTGATCGCGGCTGGGGTCCTTCCAACGAGCGCACGCGGGGAAACTTTCCCGGCGTCGCCCAGGAAGGTAAGTATCATCGCGGAGAGCTCCAGGTGCCTGTCCGAATGCTCTATCGGCATTCTGACAGGCCCTGCAGCTGCTCACCACGTTCATACTTGCCTTCCTGGGCGACGTCGGGAAAGCTTCTGCGCGTGGGCTCGTTGGAAGGACCCCAGCGCGATCACATGGTCTCACGTGATCGCGTCCTTCCAACGAGCGCAACGTGCGAAGACTTTCCCGGCGTCGCTCAATGCCGGCTTCCGGTATCGGGAAAAATATCGGGGGGGGGGGGGTACTGCACGAGTACCAAGTACTCCTGCAGTACCCGGTATCGGCACCGATACTAGTATCGGTATCGGTGCAACCCTAATATTTTCCTCTATATGTGTCACTGGGTGCATCCATTGTGTGATATTTTCCTCTAGGTGTCACTGGGTGCAACCATTGTTTGATATATTGTGTTGTAAACTGCCCCCCCCCCCACAGTATCTTTCCATCACTTGCTCCTCACTGTGTGGCTTTGGTCATAGAATGGACTGAATGGGTCAGTCACCGACTCGTATCATTGCATTGTGTGGGATGTATTCAAAAGCCATCACCAGTGGGGTAGAGTAGAAGGCTTTTAAGCTTCCTATCTCAGGTAGCCTGCAGAACAATAGACCTCCTACTGCCTTAGCTAAACATTCCCTCCTCCACTCCACTTACTGTTTACGTAAACCTGTCTTTTAGTTTACACTGTATTTAAGTAAAACATTTGCGCAGATTTTGGTAACTGTTGCGTCATGCGAAAAATTCACAAAATGGAAAAGGAAGATTAAAAAAAACAACTTTTTATTTCCCTCATGCAATTACTTCAAACAAACGCAGCAGCGTGTGATTTATAATCTAGTTACAGTTTGTTAGTGGTAGTGTCCCTTTAAATATGCGCAAGGACACTTTACCTGGATCAGGAATATCTTGAGTCCTCGTAGCATGCATCAGCACCAGGACATGATGTACAGACCATGACCTGTGTGCAAGGTGAATCTGCAGAGTAAGCCACAGCGCATTTGGTGAATAATTCTATATGTTTAATATTCATACATTATTTTCTTCCCAGCAGGACAAATAGAAGCCTAATCCAATCTTACACAATGCCTAACAAATGACTAGATGCTGCACCGCTGTATTATCGCTCGTGTAGCTTCTACCAGGCGCCGCGCAGAGCACGTTTCTCTGTAATTGATCCAAATCAGGGCATCCTGTGACTCTAATGATGATATGGTAAATTGGCAATCAGTGTTTGGTGGCGCTAATGCCACCTTTAATTGCCGCTGCTGATTATTGTGCCTTTCCCCACCTAAAGATACATATAATTTTAAATGTCAGCTCTGACACGCCACCTTCCCGCTATGTAATAACGATTTATCGGCTGTGATTTCAGAATTACCGAAAGCAAAACTTAAGAGTCAATGAGGTACAAAGTGTACACGTGGTCACACCAATGCCGCAGCACTTTAGAGGAACTTGTAGCTAATTTGAGCTCTGCAGGATTTCAGGAGGTTTAGGATTATTTACAAACACTGATACAATGTGTCGTCTTACTTTAATTAAGCAATCTGTGTAGAGCTTAAAATTATGCTTTTTTTTTACCTTTTCTCTTTCTTCATCATCTCCACCTCTCTATATAGATTACATATACGCAGGCAACAAACACATGAGTACAGTGAGAAGTTCAAAGGTTTCACAAAGAAATATTTAAACTAGGAGGGGGGGGACAAAAGGGTAAAAAACAATTTGCCTGATTGTCCCCCAAAACTAAATCGGAGGGTGCAAGCAACATGCGGGGAAAAAAATGACAAGCTCAGAGTCGTGTCTATAAATGTTCGCAGTTTAGTCAATAAAATCAATGAACTGGAGGCAATGATGGCAGCTGAAAAAGTAGATTTAGTGGCGGTTACTGAGACATGGTTCAGTGAGGAAAAAATACTGGGACATAACAATACCGGGGTACTCTTTATATAGAAAAGACAGAGAAGGTAGGAAAGGAGGAGGAGTGGCCCTGTATGTGAAAAACAACATAAAAACGAACCAAATAAAAGTGAGCGAGGTGTACATAGAGTCAGTTTGGGTTACGCTAACATTTGGGAATCATACAGTAGCTCGTGTAGGTGTGATCTATAGACCCCCTGGACAAGTAGAAGAGCTAGATAATCTGCTGGTTGAGGAAATAGCCAAAATGGCAATGAAGGGGGAAGTTATTATCATGGGGGACTTTAATCTTCCTGATGTGAACTGGAAAACCAAAACAGCTGGGTGCACCAGGAATACAAATATTCTAAACTCCCTACTGGGATTATCTCTAACACAAGTAGTTGAGGAGCCGACCCGTAAAGAGGCCATATTGGATTTAATACTCACAAATGGAGGTTTGGTATCGGACGTTGTTGTAGGTGAAAATTTGGGATCTATTGATCACCAGTCAGTATGGTTTAATATAAGAACAGGGATGGAGCCGCACCACACAAAAACAAAAGTTTTAGACTTTAAAAAAACAGATTTTTCTGAAATGAGATTTTGTGTGAAGGAGTCATTATCAGACTGGAGGAGTTTAAAGGGAGTCCAGGAGAAATGGGATTATTTAAAGGAAGCATTATTGAAGGCCACAGGCAATTTATTTATTTATTTATTTATTTATAAAGGATTTTACCAGGAAGGATTCATTGAGATTTCTCTCGTTTTCAAGTATGTCCTGGGTTGCATTCGGCTTGTTAGCAAAAACCAAAAAAGGGAAGAAACCACTGTGGTACTTTGCAGAAGTGGCTAAAATAGTGAAGAACAAAAAGACAGCATTCAATAATTATAAAAAAACTCAGAGTGAAGAAGATAGGCAAACCTATAAGATTAGGCAGAAAGAGGCAAAGCAATTTATAAGAGCTTCCAAAGCACACGCAGAAGAGAAAATAGCTCAGTCAGTAAAAAAGGGGGACAAAACATTTTTTAGATACAAAAACGAGAAAAGAAAAGTAAAACAAGGATTAGTTAGATTAAAAACAAAGGAAGGAAGGTATGTAGAAGAGGATAAAAGTCTCGCTGACTGCCTCAATGAATATTTTTGTTCAGTCTTTGCAGAAGAAAAGGAAGGAAAGGGACCTCCATTAGGAGGAAACACTAACGAGACATTTACATATCAGTTTACAGAGGAGGAGGTTCTACAGCAGCTGTCTAAAGTAAAGACAAATAAGTCAATGGGGCCTGATGGGATCCACCCTAAATTATTAAAAGAGCTCAGTGGTGTAATAGCAAAACCGTTAGCAAGGATTGGTTAAATTAATCTGTTAACGGGAGTCGTCCCAGAAGACTGGAAATTAGCAAATGTTGTGCCCATTTACAAGAAGGGTAGTAGGGAGGAATCGGGGAACTATAGGCCAGTTAGTCTTACGTCAGTAGTGGGGAAATTAATGGAAACCATGTTAAAGGAAAGGATTGTTGAACATCTAAAAATACATAGATTACAGGATCAGAAACAACATGGGTTTACCTCAGGGAGATCATGCCAAACTAATCTTATTGATTTTTTTGATTGGGTAACAAAAATAATAGACACAGGTGGTGCAGTAGACATTGCTTATTTAGATTTCAGTAAGGCTTTTGATACTGTTCCGCATAGAAGGCTTATCAATAAATTTCAATCTTTGAGCTTGGATTCCAATATTGTTGAATGGATTAGGCAGTGGCTGAGTGACAGGCAACAGAGGGTTGTGGTAAATGGAGTTTATTCGGCGCAAGGTCTTGTTACCAGTGGGGTACCTCAGGGGTCAGTACTTGGACCCATTCTCTTTAATATTTTTATTAGTGAGATTACAGAAGGTATTAATGGAAAAGTATGTCTTTTTGCTGATGACACAAAGATTTGCAACAGGGTTGACGTTGCTGGAGGGATCAGCCAAATGACAAAATGATTTAGGTAAACTAAAAAAATGGTCGGAGCTGTGGCAATTGAGTTTTAACGTGGATAAGTGCAAGATAATGCACCTGGGACGTAAAAACCCAAGGGCTGAATATAGAATATTTGATACAGTCCTAACCTCAACATCTGAGGAAAGGGATTTAGGGGTCATTATTTCAGAGGATCTAAGGGTAAGTAGTCAATGTAATAGAGCAGCAGGAAATGCTGGCAGAATGCTTGGTTGTGTAGGGAGAGGTATTAGCAGTAGGAAAAGGGAAGTGCTCATGCCACTGTACAGAGCACTAGTGAGACCTCACTTGGAGTACTGTGTGCAGTACTGGAGACCGTATCTCCAGAAGGATATAGACCTCTTAGAGAGAGTTCAGAGAAGGGCTACTAAAATGGTGTACGGCTTGAAGGAAAAAAAAGTTACCAGGAAAGGCTTAATGATCTTAACATGTACAGCTTGGAAAAAAGACGAGACAGAGGAGATATGATAGAAACATTTAAATACATAAAGGGAATCCACAAGGTAGAGGAAGGGAGTATATTTAAAAGGAAACAAAGTAGCAAAACAAGAGGACATAGTCTTAGATTAGAGGGGCAAAGGGTTAAAAGTAACATCAGGAAGCATTATTTTACTGAGCGGGTGGTGGATACATGGAACAGTCTTCCAGTAGAAGTGGTAGAGGCCAAAACAGTAATTGAATTTAAGCAAGCATGGGATAGGCATAAGGCTATCCTAAACAAAAGATAAATCCAGGTAAAGTATCCATGTAATTGGGCAGACTAGATGGGCCGACAGGTTCTTATCTGCCGACATTTTTCTATGTTTCTACTGAGAACGGGTATTGGTGTAAGTGGCCTGCACTTCCGTTGGCAACCACTCAGGTCACATAAGGTTTCAGATTGAAGGAGCTCTTTTCGTGGAAGATAATACGGTATCCAAATCGGACTGCTATCACCCAAAAAGGGCGGTCTCTGAATACCCCTGATAGTCTTCTTTCATGGATAGTACTAGTGAAACAAGGAAGAGGAGGGGGCAGTGACACTGGGTGGGGAAGACTTGTGACATGAGGGGGGCAGGGACATGAGGAAGACTAGTGATACAAGAGGGAGAGTGACATGAGGAAGACAAGGGGCAGTGACGTGGGGGAAGACTAGTAATGCAAGGGGAGGGGGACCATGCCATGGGGAAGACTAGTGACACGTGGGGGACAGTTGCATGGAGAAGATGAATGACGCAAGAGGGAGAGTGACATGAAGGGGCAGTGACATGGGAAATGCTAGTAATGTGAGGAGAGGGGGACATTGGCATGGGGAAGAAGATCGATGGAAGCGGGGTCAGTGACATGAGGAAGACAAGTGACGCAAAAGAGGTGGAGGACTGACACAGAAGATGAATGATGCAAAACGGAACAGTGACACAGGAAACGGGAGTGACTCCAGAAGAGGGGGAACAGTGACACGGAAGATAAGTGATGGAGAGATAATGACATAAGAACGACTAGTGAAGCGAAAAGTGAAGAATGTTTTAAATGTGACTGTTTCGACTTTTTTGTATCTCCGGCTTTAGTCACCACCGGGCGCAGCAATACGGGTGGCGCCTGAAAGTTCGCCCGTGGACTCCCTGCTGACCTATTCCTGACTGCTGGAAACTATTAGGGCACAAAATTTCAAAAGAAATTTGCACCCATAAGAAAATTGCACCCGGGGCTACCGCCCTTGTGGCCCCCCCCACGCTACACCACAGGCCAACAGACAGCTGAATATATTTTATTTTTTTGGAGAAAGGATTTTACCAGGAAGGATACGTTGAGATTTCTCTCGTTTTCAAGTATGTCCTGGGTGGCGAGTATGTACCGTTAGGTGTCTTGCCCAAGGACACTTACTGGAGAGGAGCTCTTGCTGAGATCGAACCCATGTCTCCACAGGCTCTCTCCACGCAGAGCAGTGATGTTACCTCTACTCCACCCTAGCTTGCCTTTTAACCCTCATGTTTAACCCTAATTTAACAGTAATTCAGCAGTATTTATTTATTATTTCCCGTGATATGAATCGAATTCGAATCAATCCCAAATTACGAAACAAATCCGTATTCAAACGAATTCTGTTTCTGAAGAAATTATTTTCAAACGAAACATATTTTTCAGCTGTGCACGCCTCTAGTTCATACATAACAGAACGTCTGCTGTGGACGGTTTGCTTATAAGGCTAGGGTCAGACGAATGCATTTTTCGCGTCGTCCGTTAAAGTGCGTTCGAACGAATGGACTTATTTTTTTCACGGAATACGCGATAGCGGTCATACGATGCGCATTTTCGTCCGTGATTTTGTACGGATCATCAATAAAACCCTTTTTGCGTCTGGACGTGATGTTGGCCGGACATTAGCAGCGTCTGACGTCTCCTAATCACGCACACACGCCACTAGCGGACGCTGCGCACTCTTTACGTCAGTACTAGCGGTATCACATTCTCAAAAAAATGTGTTTGTTTGCCGCTTGCGTCGCGCGGCCGCACTTTCGTGCGCCGTAACTTCGTATATTGCCCGTCATTGGCCGTCATTTGCTGCTACTACGGCCGTGATAAAGTGCGGCTGCACGCGCGTTCGCACTGCGTTCATCTGACCCCAGCCTTATGTTCGTACGCGACCCTTTAAAAACAAAAAAAAATCCATAACGGATTAACAAAAAAAATAGACTTTTTAACGTGCTGCGTGAACAAAGCCCTGCCTAAACCCAAAAGCAGGAATCAAAATCGTGAAAAGAGCATGATTTGCATGATCTTGGAAGAAAGCGGCTCGTGGAAAGAAATGACGAGAAACCTCTTTTATTATGTCAATAATTCTGAATAACGAGCTCATAAGGAAATTGAAATTCGTTGCGGCCGCATCCATTCCGCTCCGTCTCCGCGAGGGTATGACATTTAATAAGACCGATTTTGCAGTATAGACAGTAAATTTCATGCAGAGAGGTGGCGGCTCCTTATCTGTAACTTCATGACTCGTTTTAAGATGTTGCTTAACGAGGAGCTTTGTTATAAGTAAAGCCGGACTGAGATAATAGATTTTTGGTGCGGATGGGGGAAAAAATTAAAATAAAAAAAATACTTAAAATTTAAAAAGGAAAAAAAAACCACACATCCGTCCAGTATTTTCCATCATTATTTTTGAGGGCTCCATAGACGGATGGTTTGCTGCTGCCGCTGCTTCTTTTATTTATATTTTTCTTTTCTCAGAATTTTGATGTTTTTCAGTTTAGTCGAACCTTCTTTGACTTTCTTATGCTGCGACCTGGGTACCTGTTCAGAAACTTTTTATTTTTTTGAACTGTGTTCAAATCCCTCTGGGAAAATACACCGCGTATATGTGCTTAAAATCCAGCAGGAGCTGGAGATGCTGCGACTTAATGAGATGCTAGCCGGAATAGAGCAGTAAAATCTTCATGTACGTTTGAGATATGCGGTGCTTGTTTTGGACAATAACAAGGGGTAGTCATGGCTACTGGCTTTAAATTAAGCCGTGGTATGTATTTGCGTTCTCTTGTGACACCGAAACCCTATGTTTATGAGGGCACCCATGTACAGGCAATATATTAAAG
Source organism: Leptobrachium leishanense (assembly GCA_009667805.1). Lineage (NCBI taxonomy): Eukaryota > Metazoa > Chordata > Amphibia > Anura > Megophryidae > Leptobrachium > Leptobrachium leishanense. The sequence goes on along the minus strand of CM019070.1, from coordinate 152,615,395 downwards.
GAGTGTGTAATATATATATAATTTTTTATTATTATTAAAGGAGTGTGTAATAAAAAATATATATTTATTACACATAGAATAATAATAAAAAATATAATTTTATTACTCCTTTAATATAATATATATAAATAAATATTATATGTATATTATTAAAGGAGTAATAAAAAAATATATATTTCTTTTAGTATTCTATTAGTGTGTAATAAGAAAGGTTTTTTTTTAATTTTTTTTATTTCACACTCCTTTAGGCTAGGGTCAGACGAGCGTGATTTCTACGGGCTGTACGTCCGTGCAGTACGGACATTGTCAGTACGGAAGACGCAGTAGTGGTCACACAGTCCGTTTTTTCACTGAAGTTATTTTTTGACGGATGTAGGAGGGAAAAATAAATTACAATGAAAAAACATTCTGTCCGTCAAAAATGCTGGACGTATAAATGCAGTCCGTCTGACCTCGTTTCATCACTCACACACAAAGCTATGCGGACGTTGTGGACGTGGCGCACTCTGCACGTCCGTTCTAGCAGTATTACGTTCTTGCCTAACCTGCGTCCGTTTGCAGCGTCCGTCAGCCCCCGCACTTCTGTGCGCACGTACTTCGTGTGTGGGGCTCCATTTAACACAATTGTATGCTATCACGGATGTACTTATGTGCGGCAACACGGACGTTAACACTGCGTTCGTCTGACCCCAGCCTAAATCGAGTTATATATATATATATATATAATTTTTTTTTTTTTTTTTTTTTTTTTACACCGGCTGGGTGGAGTAGAGGTAACATCAATGCTCTATAACCGTGGAGACACATGTTCGATCCCGGCAAGAGAACTTCTCCAGTATGTGTTCTTGGGCAAGATACCTGACGGGACATACTTGAAAACGAGAGAATAATGTATCCTTCCTGGTAAAATTTTCTAAAATAAATAAATTTTTATATATATATTACACACACCCTTTTCCCCATTGAATAAGAGGAAGAAATAATTTATTTTAAGGGGGTAGAAAAAGCAGGCGCAGCATAACTTGCACAAAGTTCGCAAGATATGCAATTTGCTACACAAGTTATGTAAACTACTTACAGATTGTTTAAAGAGCTGCAGGGACTTCGACATTTTGGAAGCTATAAGTCGAAGAGGGAGGAGTAGTTTGATTCGAGTGAGAAAAGGTGAGTCTTTACACTTAAAACTAAAAGTTTAAAAAATGTATTCCGAATGCAAATAGCTTCCGAAATGTGGAAGTCCCTGCAGCTCCTTACGCAATGTGCATAGCGTGCATAACTTGTGTAGCAAATTACGTATCCCGTGGACGTTGCATAAATTATGCTGCTCAGAACGATGGATTGGTTTAGCATCAGTCCTAGTCTGTCGTCTCCCAGAACGCTGCGAGCGTTAAGATGGGATGATGTCACCATTCAAAGCGTGCTGACATCATCGGTCCCAGGCAGGATATTCAAATGCCGTTTGCCAAGTGGCCGCTGTGTGAGCAGAGGAAACTCTTCCACTTCACATAGAGATATCTGCCAGACTTGGCTGGGGGTAGATGCTAAAGGGATCAAGGTGCGATGCCTGTTCCTTTAAAACCTGTTGATTGTTAATGTGGAGCAGGCTCTGCGGCGTGATGCTGACCGGTACTGGCATTACCATAATGATTAAATGATTCTTCCACTCGTAAACGGTGAGTCCCTCCAGGATAGCTTGCAATTATGATTCAATGTATCTTTACACGCTGTACTGTGCGCGCCTTTACAATAGCCTGAAGTTAAGATTCTATGTATTAGACTTTATTAATGCAGTATTTTAACCTGTGCTCTCGATGTATTGCATTAACATTTTAACGTGTGCTTGAGGTATTATATTAACATTTTAACGTGCGCTTTCGAGATCTTGTTGACCTTTTAACCTGTATTCTCGCACTATTATGTTGACATTTTAACTTGTGTTTTCGATGTATCGACCTTTTTAACCTGTGCTTTTGAGGTATCGACCGTTTTAACCTGTGCTTTTGAGGTATCGACCGTTTTAACCTGTGCTTTTGAGGTATCGGCCTTTTTAACCTGTGCTTTTGAGGTATCGACCGTTTTAACCTGTGCTTTTGAGGTATCGACCGTTTTAACCTGTGCTTTTGAGGTATCGGCCTTTTTAACCTGTGCTTTTGAGGTATCGACCGTTTTAACCTGTGCTTTTCAGGCATCGACCTTTTTAACCTGTGCTTTTCAGGCATCGACCGTTTTAACCTGTGCTTTTAAGGTATCGACCGTTTTAACCTGTGCTTTTGAGGTATCGGCCTTTTTAACCTGTGCTTTTGAGGTATCAACCGTTTTAACCTGTGCTTTTGAGGTATCGGCCTTTTTAACCAGTGCTTTTCACGTATCGACCGTTTTAACCTGTGCTTTTCAGGTATCGACCGTTTTAACCTGTGCTTTTCAGGTATCGGCCTTTTTAACCCGTGCTTTTCAGGTATCAACCTTTTTAACCTGTGCTTTTGCGGTATAGCTAGCGATCTTGATTAGATTCATTGTAATTCATTTCTATCCTTTATGCTTCCCGGTTATGTCTAGCAGTTCTACATCTAGTCACTTATTTATTATACTGCACTTAACCTGTGTGATCAACTAATACAGTTTATATCCTGCGGTCCAACCAATGTGGTCTCCTAGTATTGCTGGCATTCATAATGTTTATTACAATGTATCTGACATTCCTAACCTGTGTGTTAAACCTAAAATAGCTGGCACTGGTTTGATTGCTACTTATTAGATTGTATCTTCTACTCTAACAGATGTATTCCACTAGCACAGCGGTGCTACATTGTTTCTATTACCATGCATTGCCTAACGTGTGTTTACCGGTAGTTTGACGTCAGGATGAGTTCTCATTATAAGTAGCTTGCTATGCTAGTTACTAAAGAAAAGAACCAAAAACAATATACTGATGTTGCTACTAAAATGAACATCTAGATTACTTCAACAACGACAGGCACGGTAATCCAAAGGACAGTGACCAACTGAGCCAGCATTATTCTTCTGTAAACCTGTGGCTACTCTCCCTTTACTGGTCCACTTTTTATTTTTATTTTATAGTTAATATATATTTGCTCTTTGAAAGTAGTGATGTTCAATGAAATATGACAGTGAATTCACAATATTTCATCCACCAAAGTTTGCTGAAGTAAAAATATTTGGTTCCGGGGGGGGGGGGGGGGACACTCTCCTATGTCTGAGTTACCCTGTGCCAGGTGTTGAATATTGTTAATACCGTTATTGTCTGTTTATATGTTAGAGTTTCTAATCTCATTACTGTGTGTGTCACTACAGCCTTTTCCACCCCCCTCCCTGCATAGAATGTTTTATAGCTGTGAAATGTTTGAGTGGTCATTGCTGCTCTATTATCTACCTTATTCATATCCACTTTGTGATTGCAATCTGCCCTATTGTTTCATGTCTGGAGATCAAAATGGGCTATGGCAAGGGACTGGCTCACTTAAAAAGGGGGGTGGTGCCAAGGTGTCATCTTCCATTGGTCTCCAGGTCCCTCATTGCACTGTATATATTTGCTTCTTGCGTTCCATCTAATGCCTGTCTGTTTTAACCCCAACGAGTCCTGCCTCAAGTTGGAGGAATGCTATAGCCACTCTTACCCTGTCCGTAAGTTTCAGCTGATTGCAGGAGAAGGCGTGCTAGATCGCTGGTGGGAGGATGGATGTCTGGCGGGGAGCGGCATTGACAGATGTGGTCAGTTGGGCTGCTAAGATCTGCTGCAAACCCCTTTTAGTGTTGCAGTTCCTGCTCCTCATGTTGACTGTTGTTCATTAGGTTTCCAGTTCAGTGTATTCTGTGGCCCTTCCCATATATTCTAAGCCGAACCTCTTGTATTTACCCCACAACTGACCCGTTTGCAGACCATAGCAGAGGTTTCCCTCTTTTTTTGCGTTTTTCCATCAAACCATCAGAATTAATTTGGCTGGCGGCAGCCGCAAGGAACTGCTTTGTCACGATTTGTTTCCTGGCGTCTTAATACATATGTATAGGCATAAAACCGTTGTCACGATTACTAAACAGACAGGTAAGTGTCACTTGATGGCGTCTCTTGGTCCTCGGTTAAAGGCCAGTCGACTGTGCATCGGGTAATGATCCAAGAACATTCTTTACGTTTAATGGGAAGTTTCTGAGCCATACGCTGAGCTTCGTTTATAATCTCACTACGTGGGTAAATTGGAAACAGATATCTAGGGAGTGCGAGCAGCGTTACATCTCCGAAATGTCAGCCTGTATAAAAGAATAGCTTTTTAGTAAGCCCCATCGGTGGTGAAGAACCGCTTCCTGAAATATCTTCAGGGGGCCGTATAGGAATGCACTTTCCAAACAGACTCGTTTTATTACCTTTTTTTTATTTTTTATTCTGTAATGTACAGCGAAGAGATTTCTTTACCTATTCTTTATCTTTATTTAAATGTCAACTTTAAGAAGAATCGAGGGAAAAATACCCGAAGATAATCACGTTAAAGGAAAAAGAGAACCACAATACCACAAGCCTGTAATAAACACACAGACATGACAGAGAGCAGGTCTTACCTCGTTTTATTGAGCTACAAAGATATATTTTTATTGCTTTTTACATATTAAAGGTTTATGGATACCCTGCATCGAGCAAGTCTATCGCCGCCATTTTTCCGGTAGCAAATCCTCACTTCATGTCTGTGTAACATTTTTTTTTTTTTTTTTTTTTTCCTTTTTCCTTTTTTTCTCACAATATTTCACCAGCAATTATTTTTTTTTTTAATCATTTTATAATTATTTATTACTTTTTGGCAATAAATTATTGTAACAGATCTCAGTACCCCGACTCGGTCACATCTGTTAAAGCCGCTTCATCGCCAGACCCCATGTTCTCCCCAGCAGACTCTCATGTCTTTCTCCAGTCCTTAGACGAAGCTTAAGGACAGGTACACGTAAAGTGCCTTCCCTGTAGATCTGGGATATATATCATTTCCAAGTGGGGCTAGAGATCAAAGGAAAATTACATTCTGGCGCCCCCCTCCCCAGCCTCAAGTGAACCAGACATGTCCAGACATGAAACAATTGGGTGTCCTGTAGTCGCAGGCTGAGCATCAGACTGTGAAAATACCTTAGATGACATAGGAGAAGTTACATAAGTAGAGAATCACCTGATTACCACAGAGAAACACATATTAGACAGGGGTTTGGCTTCAGTGACCACAAAGTAATTGTATAAACCATAATAACAGTAAGCAAAGCAGATAATGGGGCAGTGTTTGCCTGACAAGGCAGGTCAACAAAGATCGCTCAAACATACAACAGATATTAACACATTCCTGAGAGGGGATGCTGGAAAAGACGAAGATAACCCAGCCAGGGAGCCTATCAGCAGATATCAACAGATACACATGGACCATAACAATAGACAGACAATAACATTATTCATACATAACACTGATTACACAAACACCTTTCACCCTACAGGCACACAGTGATTTCAACATAAGAGACGGCAGGGAAATGATACAGAACACGAGGCCTGCACCTCCCAAATACATTTCTAGGCCCATGTACCCCAAGTCCGAAGTGACACACGTCACAAGTATATTTTAATTAGGGTACGTGCATTGTTTGACAGAATGCAATTAGACACTTATTAGACGACAGCCGGGGTCAGCAGCTTTGGCCCTCCAGCTTTTTCGGCACTACACATTACATTTGCCATGACTCTTGGTGAAACTAACAAGCAACTGTGCATCAAGGGAGTGGTATTGTATGAAAAATTTACCCATCCCCCCTTGCTTTATCCCTTAAATAATTGGGGGCATGCTGCTGTCATCATCTGCCTAGCTTTCTTTTATTTACTTTTTTTCGTTTAAGTGTAAATACTTTTTTCCCCTCGGGGAGCTGCCCCTCCCCTTCCACTCAGCTGCAGGGACTTGCACAGGTCGGCAGTCCTAAGTACACAACTTGTGCGCCGCTCCGAGCTTCGATACTTCTGTACGTAAGTTCTATAGCGCCTGCACAGGTTGATGGGTGGGTGGTGCTAGCTCGCGTGCGCATAACCTATCCATCAGCTCTGGTCTCCCAGAATGCTCACTGCTGTGAGTGTTCGGAGAGAGGATGATGTCAGAACTCAGAGCATGCTGACATCATTGGTGACCGGCAAGCAGGATATTAAAAATCCCGGTTGCCTGGTGGCGCTTGTGTGGATGGAGGAAACTCCTCTGCTTCACATATATTATCTATATCTCCAAAATGGCACAGAAGGAAGGTGGAATTGGGGGGGTTCACTCCACCTAGTTTGACCAAGTTAAAAAGCTAAAGTGGTCATGGTGTGTAGTGTCCCTTTTAACTAGACATGTTTGAACATTTAAGCAGAGCCAATGATAAACATGTGCAAAAGAAGAGCGGAACATAAACACTCTGAGCGGTTTCTTTTAATTTTAAGCTCAAATTCTCTTTATTATCCACACCCCAATAAAGTGTTATATAAACCTGCTGTTGCTACAAAGAGGCAGAGATTTGGGGGTTCAGAATGTTCATGGCAGAAGGTGAAGACTCACATGCGAGCCTGTCCATTGCGCGCACAGGTAAACCAGCGTGGAGATTACAGATACGCAATTTGAAGAATCAGAATCGATTTGACAAAACTGGGGGCCAGGTAGCTCTAGGATCCTCGATTCCCGTAGAAGCCTACACAGTTAATGTAGAAATCTGCGCTTAAATATGTGCCGTTTCTTAGATATTTGTCAGATCTTCTTCTCTGCAAACGAGTGCAACAGGTGGATGCGTGCTATGCTACGCTACGCCCTCCATATTTGCAGTCATTCTCTAGCTTTGGCATTCCGACTTGAAACTATGTGTTTTTGGCCCCTTATTCTACAAATGATATTTTCTTCCACTGACATCTGTTAAAAGACGAAGAAACCCAATGAAACCTGTCCGCGTTCCTCTTTCTCCAAAGACCATCAGAATCTCCTGGATGTCCCAGTTCAGAGCTGCCGTCAGTAGATGTCACTAGTGATCTTGCCGAGCAGCGACGGCCGCACATTGAGAAGTCATCTGCGTCTGTTAGCTTTTCCCTGTCACCCTTCTACCAACTGTTTATTGCTCCCCGCTGAGGAAGAATTCAATTATTTTTCCATATCGCGGTGTGATTTAACGCTTTCTTCCATGATGAAAATGCTCTTTAGCCTCCTCGTTCATTCTGAAACCCTCTGCTAAATATGCAGATGAGCCATGGAGCAGGACATGAAGACCTTGTCTCATCAACCACTTCTGTTTTTAGACAGAGAAACCATTGAAGAAAGCTTATGTGTATTAATGACATTGCAGACAAAGTATAGCTCTGACAATCCTCTCGGCACTGACGTTTCTCCGCGTTGATGCTGTGCACCTCTACAGTTACGGGTTTTGCGCTTGCTACATGTAAGGCAAGAATATTTGCCAGTGCCAGAAGCCGTCTGGAAATCCTCGGCATTGGATCTTTGCAAGTTTCTATCTCTGAGATCTGTCACTCAAGGTGAAGGAGACCCACCACCACCACCACCAAACTGCTGCTCACATCTCCAGGCCACCTGCTGGAACCTGGAGTATCAAAGCTCACTTTCCGAAACAGCGGAGGGATGTCACCCTGTTCCAGATGCAATTAAGGTCCTAAATATAAATAGACAACCTTCCCCCCTTGTCGAATCGAGAGCGGTGTTTTTTTTGGCAGAGTAGAATGTTCTCTTCTTTGCCCACTGAGGAACCGTCGTCTTAGTCCATAACTCTTTGAAAAGTCCTCCTCGTTCGACTGAAAATCCAATGACTAAGCCACGGGGAGCCTTACTTTGAGTATATCTGTTCCCACAGCATGGAAGTGGTTAAATTACTGGCGGTCCTCGAGGGAGCTCGAAAATTAGAAGCTCAGCAATCAACACAATCGTCCTCTCCGTTAGTGGAAGCAGGACCTGGGGAAGAGGAAGCGCATTTAATGAAGGACATGCCGGCTGCAAACCGGCAAGGGGAAGCGAGCAGGAAGCAATTACGCTAAGTGACTGGGAAAGTAGCTGCTCGAAGCTCTCGACTCGTTCCTTATGCAAGTTCAGCCCAAAACGGTGGGAAATTCCTGTGTGTTTAATGTAAAAAGACATTGGGGCACAAGGAGCTTATCGTACAGCAACTCTTAGGACGTAGAGATGGAAACAAAAGTGAGAATTTAAGCACAACACTTCGTAAACCCTCTATTAACAAACAAATATCTATAGTTAAGGTCGACGTCCTGGGTCTAGATTACCCGGCGTTCAGACTTGACGTGTCTACCTTGAAGAGTGGGGATGTTTTTCACTGTCTTCTGACATCTATAAGCCGTAGTGAAATCAATTTGGCAGTCATCTCCTCTTTACTCTATTTCCGTGTCTCGCGGGGGAAATCCTTGCACGGAGGCGACATGCACGTCTTGCGAGAACTAGGCTGCAGGAGAGATTAGGGGTGCACCGAAATGAAAATTTGGGACCGAAACCGAAACCGAAAATTCAGGATGCACATGCCGAAAACCGAAACCGAAACCGAAAATGAGTTTAAAAAAAAAAAAAAATTCTGTGTAAATAAATAAATGGTAAATTTATAAATGTTGTTATGAATTTGAATTTAAACAATTGGGTAAACGGGAAAAAAGTCAAAAAAATAAAGTAACCATATTTTTTTTTATTTAAAGTAAAACAATAAAAAAATTGAACATAAAATAAATTAAATAATAAATAATTATATTAATTAAACTGTAACATGAATGCAAGTCAAATGAAATAACGAAGTCAAACAGCAGCTGAGGACTATTCTATTGTCCTACAATACAAATACAACAATTTTAAATATGCTACAAAAATAAATAAAACAATCGCAAAACACAGTAGTATTATTCTGTGTTTACATATTTCCGTTCCAGTTTCCGATTTCCACTTATAGTGCAATAATAAAAGGCACCAGAATGCCAAAGTGCTTCTGTGACGTTATGCCAGAAAGAGTGAAATTATTTTTAATAGAGTATTCGTTTACTTATTGTGCAAAACAAAGAAACAGTAAAATAATAATTTGAACTAAACTGTAACAGTAACCTAAAAAAAAATAATAGTAAAAATAGTAAACAAATAGAGGTGTAGCCTCCAGTTAAAATTAAAGAACGGTTTTGAAGACCTACACAACTTTAAATTTTGCAAACTGGACTGTTTATTTTAGTAAAAGTGGCAGGTTCCTCTTCAAGAAAAGTAGTTGCTCAGCTTTGTCGCAGGATAGACGGTTCCTCTTCTCATTGAGAACATGTGATGCTGCGCTGAATAGTCTCTCGCTTTCTGTGCTGGTGCTTGGGGCAGATAAGTATCTGCGTGCCATTAGTGCGAGCACTGGAAAACGTTCCTTATTCATGCGCCAATAATCAAGTGGATTGTCACTTCGGTTAATGGGTAGCTCAGCTAGATAAACCTCCAATTGTTGTGCAGCTGCATTGGTTGTGCCACTGCTGTGGCTTGGAGCACTTTCATGTAGAATCTCCTCATACATGTCATACAGGGAGGGAGCGCTTGCCTCATCACTACGTGAACGTTTCGCTGACACACCTTCCTCTGTGCTCCGAGTCCTGTGCAAATCTTCACCAGCAACTTCCATCGCCTCCAGCATCATTTCCCTCGTACGTCGTTTTGTGTCCGCATCAAAATAATGTTCTTTGAATCGTGGATCTAGTCCTGTTGCAATACAGTACAATGGAGTGGTGTGGGCATCTTCAAATCGCTTATTTATAGCGTCCAAAAGAGTCTGTTTGGCGGTTTTCACGCCATGATCAGACGGCACCTCTTTTCCCAGAAGACGCTTAAGTGCTGCAATCATTGGAATAACTTCAGCAACTGAAGCCTTAGATGCACTGATTTCTTTTGTCAATTGCTCAAAAGGAGCGAGGATGGAGAGGATATTCTCTACCAGCATCCATTGATGCGCACTCAATGTTGCCGGTAGATCATGATCTGCCACGTAAGCAGCCAAGACTCTTTTTTGTTCAAGCAGGCTCCCCAGCATGTAGTAAGTGCTATTCCAGCGCGTGGGCACATCCTGCTGCAGGCGTTTTGGTGGCAGTCCAAATTGGATTTGCAGTGTTTGGAGTCGTGAATAGGCAAGTTGGGAATGTTTAAAATGGCCGACAATTTTCCTTCCATTTGCTATAATGTCCGAAATGCTGCGCTGACTCAGCAGTCCTTCATGTACCGCTAGCTGCAGTGTGTGAGCCATGCAAGGGAGGCTCTTTAATCCACAGTCCTCCATCGCCTTGGCCATGTTCCTTGCGTTATCCCGGAGAACGACATGCACTTTATCTTTCTCTATTTGCCATGTTTGCAGCATATTCGTTAAAGCACCTGCTATTGCTGCTGCGGTGTGCGACCCCAGAAATTCTTGCGCATTTAGCAAAATATTTTGGATTTTAAAATCGGCATCTATCCACTGCGCTGTTAAGCTCAGCATGCTCGTGGGACTCACGTCTGAGCTCCAAATGTCAGTGGTGAAACTTAGAGCTGGTATGTCAGTGTTCATGAGCTCTTGCACGTGCTTTGCCACACGCTCAAACGTTGCCGGAAGGCAAGTTTCTGCAAAATACCTTCTGCTTGGTAGTGTATAGCGCGGTTCAATGTGCTGCATGAGACGTCTGAAACCGATGTCTTCCACCACAGAAAATGGCTGGTCATCCAATGCAATGAATTCCATGACCTTCTCAGTTATTTCATGTGCTTTTGGACTGTCACTCGTAAATTTTGTTATTTTCTGAAACAGCGTAGCAACAGACGGGGTGCTACTGCTAGTAGATGCTGCCGGGGTCGTTTTTTTCAGCTTTGCTGCCTCTTTCGCATATTCTGCATGCTGAACAGGATGCTTTGCTTTCAGGTGATGAATCAAGCCCGTAGTAGAGAAGTTTCTTGGAGTCGTGCCCCCTCTTGAAACTTCTGCCGAACATGCAGTGCAGACTGCAAACTTGTTGTCCTTTTCGGAGACTGTGAAATACTTCCACACAGCTGACATTTTTGCGGGTTGGCTGGCTGCTACAACAGCAAGTATGAAATCTGCAGAAAAAAAATTAGAGGAATTTTAGGAAGGTTGGAAAGTCAGGAGCTTACACGAGGGGATGATGGTCCATGCAGAGGAGCTTACACGAGGGGATGATGGTCCATGCAGAGGAGCTTACACGAGGGGATGGTCCATGCAGAGGAGCTTACACGATGGTCCACGCAGAGGAGCTTACACGAGGGGATGGTCCACGCAGAGGAGCTTACACGAGGGGATGGTCCATGCAGAGGAGCTTACACGAGGGGATGGTCCATGCAGAGGAGCTTACACGAGGGGATGGTCCATGCAGAGGAGCTTACACGAGGGGATGGTCCATGCAGAGGAGCTTACACGATGGTCCACGCAGAGGAGCTTACACGAGGGGATGGTCCATGCAGCGGAGCTAGCACTCTATATTTGTAAGCCCCCCCCTGCACAGATCATTCATGATGATCCTGTAAACTTGCAGAGGAGCTAGCACTCTATATTTGTAAGCCCCCCCCCCTGCACAGATCATTCATGATGATCCTGTAAACTTGCAGAGGAGCTAGCACTCTTTCAGGATCATCATGAATGATCCGTGCAGGGGGGTGGGGCGGCTTACAAATAGATTGCTAACTCCTCTGCAAGTTTTCAGGATCATCATGATTCATGATGACCCTGAAAACTTGCAGAGGAGCTAGCAATCCATTTTTAAGCCGCCCGCTTTGAAGTGTTTGTAGCAGCCCGGTTGCTACGGCCGCCGGTGGTGGTTGCTATAGGGCAGTGAATAAATTAAGAGACTGCACTTTTTTCTGTTATCCTCTGGGTGGCAGTACACACACGTCAGACGTGTGTGTACTGCCACCCAGAGGATAACAGAAAAAAGTGCAGTCTCTTAATTTATTCACTGCCCTATAGCAACCACCGGCGGCCGTAGCAACCGGGCTGCTACAAACACTTCAAAGCATCCCGGAAGGGTTATTTCCTATTTTTGTTATTTTTGACACATCCATGTACTTAATCCATGTAATACATGTGACACATCCATGTAATAAATACATCAGATTTGAGTGTGTGTTTGTGTTACCTGCCAGATGATAAGTGCTAATTGGGGACAGAAGTCCTGATGACTTCCTGCACTTCTTATTTGAGGACTTGCCCCCTGCCTGTGGGCATCTCCCCCCTTCGTGTGTGTGTGTTATGATTCCGTTGGAATGTGGCCATGGTGCCCTGTATCCCCCTGTGAGTACAGTATGGGGGGTTCCAGGTTGCCCTGCAGCTTCCTGCTTTCTTTGTAATGTTCCATTATAAGGAGGTTCCATTGTGACATCACGGGCTGCCGTGTGTCCATATATGGGCAGTTACGTCACTGGAGCTTCCCCGGGCGGAGATAAAAGGAGCCGGAGTCCCAACACATAGCGATCCAGAGAGAGCGGAGAGGAGAGATCCCCGGGGTGCAGAGCAGCTCCTCTCCAAATCAGCATCCCCGGAGGCACTGCCAATCCCCTCACCTGTCCCATTCCTCTCCCAGAGTTAGCTTTGGGGGGATCCCATAACAGCCTCCAAGCCCTGGGGTACCAGACACCTTCCTGTCTCCATCTCTTCAGCTCCTCCATCCTGCGGGGCAGACCCCTCGCCTCTGTCATCTTGATCCCAAATTAATCCTCCTGGACAACGAATGCACCGCTCACATGTATTATTTATTACCTTTCTTGGGGGCAAAAGTGAAGCTCATCCCAGGCATTAGATCTGCGCTCCTCCTCATCCATGGGGTGTATGTGATCCCCGCCATGGGACACAGCTAATCTCACCCTCCCCCCAAGGCAGCGTCTGCCTGTCCTCACAGTGTGGGTGCAGGGGTCACTGGATCCCCCCTTCCTGCACCCTCTCCCCTCCTGGACTTTGCTATATGACCATAGCTCACTCCCAGTGAACATGACCTCACATCTTCCGGACCCCCTGTACTCTGAGGAGGGGCAGGACATGCCTGGATCCCTATCAATCTACCCCGGAGGGGGCAACGTAAATCCGCCCCCCCTCCCCCGCACGGATTTATGAGGGGGTCATGGTGCTTTAAAATTAGAAGAGGTGTGTGTGTGTGTGTTTTGACATTTTTCTACTTACCAAATCGCTGGCAGTGTTCAGTGGCAGCCGGCACTCCTCCACACGTCTCTCTCCTTCGCTTCCTCCGCGTCTCTGCTTCAGAGCCTCGCCCGGGGACGCCAGAATCGTCATAGCGTCAGGCGTGCGTCCTGACGCTTACCGGAAGCCGGAAGTGGAGGGAGATATCACGCGGCAGTGCCGGGAGACATCACGCGGCAGGCCAGGAGACATCACGCGGCAAGTCCAGTATTTTCGGCGCGGCCGCCCGATACTATGGCGCGGCCGCCCGATACAGAGCCCGATAATATCGGCGCTCTATTATCGGCGGGTTAACCCTCTCGGCCGATCGCCGATAAGGGCTGTATCGGCCGATATCTATCGGCCGCCGGAATTTCGGTGCATCCCTAGGAGAGATCCAAAGACAGACTTAACGGCAACAAAAATAGAAAACCGGACACGTTTATTATAATACCATTCTTGTTGCGGATTAAGTCTGGATCTTCTGATATGAATATTCATTCATCAGTGCTTCTCGTTTTTTTTTTCTCTTTTCAGTGACGGTTGTTCACCAACCACCGTACTTTTTTTCGAATGCTGTTTTGACTTTGGAGGACTATGGCGATCAACTATGATCTGCCACCATGGTTCACCGTAACTTTCACTGTTCTTTCCACCTTAGATTCTGCCTTGTTTTGCAGAGGTTTCGACGGGCTTCCCACCGCTGTTTCCACTGCAGCTGGTGAAGATTGAGTAAAGTTTGCTGTTTCTGGTGTTTTTACTGTTGATGTCGAGGTCTATAATCGCCACCTTTTTAGAATCGACAAAGTACATATGCTCTGTTGTGTCGTACACTGGTAGAGAATAGCCACAGGTTACGTTTTTTAACAGAATAACTATCTTTTTGACTAATTTTCCTCATTAGACAGCTAAGGTCAACATTGTGACAAGAAGACTACGTGGCTCTTCAGGAGTAATCCCATGTGTGTTCTTACTGCCAGTTTGTAAACAAAGTATAATCCAGATGTGGAACCCTTGCTAGAGGTGCCTACAGGGTTACTATCTATACCTTTCTGACGAAACCCAATGAGGCTGACACAATCGTTGGTGGTTGTTGTTGTTGTCTCTCGTGCAGAGAAGCCTTCCTTGGCATATCTGGGTGATCGGATGATTTACATATTGTTTAGTCTTTGCTGTAATGGCACCATTGAGCTAAAACCTTTTGAGACAGGAGTGGGGACCCACCGTAGGGCAGGCCACTAGTGCTGTAGTCTGTTCTCAGGATCCTCACAAAACCTGAGTCTATTAAACAAAAAAAAGTATCCCACTAGGGGAAAATTGACAATTGGTGGTAAGTGGCTCAACTGGATTGTACAATTCTGCATCTGAGTAACTCCTCTCTGTTACGTTTTTGTTATCTTTATTTCCGTTTTTATATACATTTTATCCTAAAGGCGTTACAAATCCTAAAGCCTGGTAGCCATGGGCTCCTATGCTTGGTTCCTAAATTTTTGGGGCCAGATCACAATTCGGACATTAAAGTAAGATTTCAAATAAAAATGTTTACGTCAATCGTTTTCCATTTGCGGCTCGCTTTTAACTTCCATCTTACGACTGTGTCGCTTTCTCAGCAGCTCGCGTCGTAGTACTGCTGAGCCATGGGGGATAACCGCACGGCTGTTATCAGCTGCAGGAGTCCATAGGACAGCTCGCGCAAGCAAGATCTGGCTGGGGTGGCGGAGGAATACGCAGAGGAACATTCTGAGCTGGCTGTTCCCATTCTACCACTGCCCATGGAGCTAGGAAGTGGTGGATCACCGTGCTCTCGACTCTGAGGCATCTGAGGTGAGTATAGGATTTTTAGGTGGGTTTAGATTTGTGTTGAGTGTTTCTGCAGAAGCGAAAATCACTTAACACCAGGGTCTGTAAGATGTTATTCAAACCTGAATAATATCAGGAGCAGATGGAGAGCGAGCTGGTTGAAATAGCACGCTCACCTCGTGCTCAGGGCGCATTAAAGTCTCCCATACAAAGTATCGGCTAGTTCTGTACAGTAAAGCGGCTCCTACATCCGAGACGCAAGTTGGAATAGGACATTGTAAAATTAAGCACCGTGCTCAAGCCGTTATGCTGTACGGCTCAATCGCTGTGCGTTACGTCCCGGCTATGATCTGGCATCTTGTCTTTTCACCAAAAGCATTTTTAGAACGTTTTGCCCAGCTTCTACATTTTCTCACTGGGCTTGTATGTGTGATGTAAAACCCGGTTTCAATCGAATGCATCGGCAGAGGAGGCCGATTCGGCAGGTGCATGGACTGCTGCGCCATCAAGAAAAAAGCCTTGATTTTTGTAAGAGGAAAATCGAAGTAGACTTTAGACTCTCTTAAATCATGGAGAATCTAGGAAATCGTCGGCTCTATATTCGGTTCTTAACTACAACATTCTTGACTTTTTAAATGTCTTCTGATATTAAGGATATACTTTCTTGAAGACCAAGAGTCCTTCTCCTTGGTGTAGACCTTTTTGACAGATGAAACACTGGGCTCCATGTATCCGAACTGTGAGCACAAGGCTTCAGATGTGAATATATATGTATTTTGGGAAAACCTATGTCTGTTCCGTTAGGCTGTGGCCTTCATCAAAGCACTGGAAAACAAAAAGGATTGATCGGACACCAAAGAACTCTTGCTTGCGATTTGTCTTTGAGGATTAGTGGTATTCCTTGGAATTGAATTCAGTATAATAGGATAACGAAGACTCCAAGCTGCAAATCCGTCTTCGGACAAATGCTGGGGACTATAAATCTGGTGGTGTAACTTGAAGAAGCAGGCTAATAAATACAGAGTGAAAGTAGTTCTCGTTTCCTGAGGTCATTTTTGTCTTTATTCCCCTCTCACCCCTTCCAACCCAATTTTCGTCTCCCTCCAAATAATGATCTTTTGATTGCTACCATGAAAACTGTTCTTAAGAAGCTCATAATTACATTCCTGGTGACAAAGATGAAGATCGGAGAGGAGGAAATGAACCTTGAGGGTCTTCGCTCTACAACAGTGCTTCCCATCCGTGGTCCTCCAGCCCCCCCCCCACCCCAACAGGCCAGGTTTTAAGGACTGCCTTGGAGAAATGAGACTGAATCCTGCAATCACTGAGCAGCAAATCATCACCTGGGCTGTACGTCGGATATCTGGAAAACCAGACCTGTTGGGGGTACTTGAGGAACCACTGCTCTACAACATGATATTATGACTATGGGGGTCTATTCACAAAGCCTCAAAATTTAACGTAATTTCAGTGATTTGCAAGTCGACTCACTTCTGTGAACCCATTTTGCCGAAAATGCAGTGAATTCACTATCAAATGGTCACCATACTTTGCCGAAGCAGTCATCGGATGTTGGTGAAAAACGCCGATAACTGCTGACTTGGCATTGGCGAATTCCAAGGAACTGCGGGTGGGAGGGAAAGGAAGTTTCCTATTCTCCTAATAGGTTATTAGTTGGCTTATACCAATAAAAATTTAGTAAAAATTGTGTCTAAATAATAAAAAGTATTTTAAAACCTAATAAAAGGTCTGTTACAAAATACCGGTAAGTCTTCTAAAAAAATGAAGAGATAAATAAATGAAAATGTCCTTTTTAAAAAATACAAAAAGGTCTTTTTAAAAAATGGGTTTTTGAAAGAAAAAAAAAAGAAAGAATAAATGATTTTAGAATAAAATTATTAAAAAATATATTCTATTTAGTACATTGAAACCAATGGATTCAGCTGTTTAAACCTGTCAAATTGAAATGCCGAAAATCTGGTAATTTCTCTGAAATTTTGGTGCAATTCGGCGTTCTGTGAATAGACAAATCGATCTCAATGGGACGAATTCGGTGCCGCCAAATTGTGATGAATTGCACTGTATTTTGCTCTCCCCTCGCCAGTGTAGCACTGTCTAAGGATTGTGTTTGCTGCATTTACTTGTTGTGGCCACCAGAGGGAGACCGGGGCAATATGGACTATGCTGGACACAAATGGAACTACAATTTCCATCGTGCTTTGCGGTGGAGACAGGAAGTGGGTGGGGGAGAGAGGAAGGACATCAGCAGCCTCGTTCAGAGGAGAGGCAGAGTGAGCAGAGCGGCGAAAGGTGAAAGTTGGAAGACGCACGTGAGACTGCCAAGGATCGTGACCAGGCCGGAGAGCAGGCGCTGCCTTACGGGTGCTGGAGATCGGGACAGTGACTTTGCAGAGACCTACCTACGCACCGCCGCGAGGTTTGCACCGAAATTTAGTTCCGGTTGGACCCCGAGTAAGGAGACCGCGATGATCCATTGGGATTGCAGGCTGTAGGCCGTATTTTCGCATTGTGGAGATCGGACAAGCAAGAGAGCTGATCCGGTGGCACAGAGTCCCAGTGGTAAAGCGGAGAGACATCCTTGATCGGGCAGCGGAACAGATTGTCTAACGGATGGGTGAGAGGCCTTCCAGGCCGCAAAATTCCAAGTATAACAAAGCACGCTGCATTATTGTCCAAATCTAAAGGGCCCCAACGTGACTAGTCGAAGATTTGCTCCTTTCATTCACTGGCCAGTTGAATACAGTACCCGGGTACCCGAGATCATACACACACACACACACCTTTTTTGAGACCTTACTTTCACGGGATTTACACTCCAGAACTGAAGGGGTTAAACTTTTCTTTTAACGCCACGTGTCTTTCCCGCATTACGAAATCCTGTCATTCATATACCGTATCTACATTATATATGCCGCTTTATTGGGATCAGTAAAGTATATAATCTATAAAATCCACAACAGTGCTGGTGTATATTTATTCCCCAACGAGGTGAGACTAACCCGAGGTTAATTCAGCGGCTCCTCCGGGGGTGAGCGCTACACCAGTATTTGGTGAATTGACAGCTTTGTGTATAGAAAAAAATTTGCCCCAAAATTTAATCTATGGGGAAATTCGGTGGCAATTTCGGAGGTTCCCGCCTTAGTTTTTTGCAGTTCTTCAAACAACGATCAAATGCACAAAAAACCCTCAAGAAATAGGGTTTCTTTTACCTTCCTAAATTTCTTCTCCTGTCTGGTTTGTAATCTGAAGTTCCATCCGGTAAGGTCGAGTGCTCAATGTTTTTTCGACGCAAAAAAAAATGAAGCGAGCCTCCCATCAAAGTCAGTCTCCGCGATTCAGCACTCCAGGTTCTCACTGATTAGCATCAACCAAAAATAATCTCAGAAGTAATGGAGTTTTTTTTTTGTGGGCTACAGTTTGAAGTGCTCTCATCATATTATTTTGAGAACCTTCTCCCGTCAAGCTCGCCAATATTTGTAGAGCCGAACGAACAACGAACACTAGCTGCGTTGATAAAATCTCTAGAAACGATCTCGAGCTGGTTTCTCCGGAGATCTTTGGTGCCCGTAGCCGTACGATGTGGAAATTAAATGTTTTACTTTCTTCAGCGGAAGGTTTATTTTCATTGATGGCTGATCTTGGCGAGTCATACGTTTCAGAGCTATACGTCGCACCTGCTGGGCATCATGGAGCGGGTGGTTCTGAAACATCTGGGGTTCCCAAGTTTTATCCATCATGGTCTTCTTTTGCTTCTGGGCCATGTCATGAGGTTGGTGTAAGCTTGGAAGTTACAGAAAAATCGTCAGGAATTCAGAAGTCCCTTCTCATTCTGCCAGAAATACTCGTGATTTCCGATTAAACAACTTAAGAGAATGATAAAGAATCACCAAAGAACTGGTAAACAAAAACCATCCGAAGGCTGGACCCCTTCTATCACCCTATGGAACTAAATCCAGGTCATCTGAACTAACAATGTTATGTTAGCATGTTCAGAGTAACATGGAACCAAGACTAAGGAACCAAAGAGTGATCGGAAACGGGCACTAGGACATCACATGTATGGCCTAGTTAGGGCATACATGTGATGACCTTGTGTTCCTCCCCCTTCACTATAACATGGAACCGAGACTAAGGAACCATATATAGTGAAAGTGCTTGCCAATTAAATTGCATTATATCCTTAACATTGTGGCAAGATGACCCTTACAGTGTGACGCCAACAAAAGTGTATCATTGTGGTGCCTGGTGCTTGAACGGGTAAGAAATGGCTAGCTCTTAGGTGACTGACCCATTGACTCCATTCTATGGACAAAGCCACACAGTGAGGAGCAAGTGATGGAAAGATACTGTGGGGGAGGTCAGTTCACAACACAAAATGTCACACAATGGACACACCCAGTGACACATATAGAGGAAAATATCACACCATGGATGCACCCAGTGACACATATAGAGGAACATATCACACAATGGATGCACCCAGTGACACATATAGAGGAAAATATTTCTTAACTAAACATACAAGAGAAAAACAAATACATGTTAGATATCAGCAATATCAAATAAACACAATAAGGACATGTCATTTTTTTGGTACTGGCCCTTTAAGCTGTGTATAGAAACATAGAAAAATGTCGGCAGATAAGAACCTTTCGGCCCATCTAGTCTGCCCAATTACATGGATACTTTACCTGGATTTATCTTTTGTTTAGGATAGCCTTATGCCTATCCCATGCTTGCTTAAATTCAATTACTGTTTTGGCCTCTACCACTTCTACTGGAAGGCTGTTCCATGTATCCACCACCCTCTCAGTAAAATAATGCTTCCTGATGTTACTTTTAAACCTTTGCCCCTCTAATCTAAGACTATGTCCTCTTGTTTTGCTATTTTGTTTCCTTTTAAATATACTCCCTTCCTCTACCTTGTGGATTCCCTTTACGTATTTAAATGTTTCTATCATATCTCCTCTGTCTCGTCTTTTTTCCAAGCTGTACATGTTAAGATCATTAAGCCTTTCCTGGTAACTTTTCTCCTTCAAGGCGTACACCATTTTAGTAGCCCTTCTCTGAACTCTCTCTAAGATGTCTATATCCTTCTGGAGATACGGTCTCCAGTACTGCACACAGTACTCCAAGTGAGGTCTCACCAGTGCTCTGTACAGTGGCATGAGCACTTCCCTTTTCCTACTGCTAATACCTCTCCCTACACAACCAAGCATTCTGCCAGCATTTCCTGCTGCTCTATTACATTGACTACTTACCCTTAGATCCTCTGAAATAATGACCCCTAAATATATATATATAAATATATATATATAATATACTGTAGTATATACATTTTTATAAAGTCTAATCTCTTTGAATATCCGATTGTAAAGGTCATGTGTGAGGTTACTTCGTGTTTTGTGTATGAAAGATTTTTTTTCTTTATCGCATTAAGATGTATGCGTGGGTTTCTTTTGGTATTTGCTTAAAGTCAGGTATAACGCTTTGTGCTCGGTTTTTTTTTTAAGAGACTGCTGTTTCATTAAGCTTGCTAAGTGGGTGAGTGTGTCATTGTGCCAGGATTATGTAAAATCCATTTCAATACATTTTGTCACATTTAATTGGCCATTTCGAATGACGAGCTGGAATAAAGACATGCGTCAATCGGATTACGTCCTTTTGGTAACATGTTATTATATCAGATAATTGTAAGTATTGTCATTGCTAATTTCTCTGTTCGAGTGGACGTGTTTATTAATTTCGGTTATTCGTACTCTGGGTCCGGTTAACCCTCCGCTCTTAAATAATTTTGTGTTCCACTTCCTACCTCATTACTGGTACCTACATGCCCTGCGTTCGGTAGGATCCTCAAACCCAACCTCGCCCCTCTGCCCTCTCTCCTAACCAAGATAAACTATTGTCATTGAAAGGGAATTATGGTAGTTTGTTGACTCTGCAGTGGAGCAGGAGCAGAATCGGCACCGGGCATTCTTCTCCATCCAAAACTGTCCAGTGGAAGGACGCAAATAATTAATTGATGCTCTGGGGACAAAAAGGCCCCCTTTCTCCTATGGACAGCATGTGGTGCGGTCCCCCTCTGATGTATATCCAGTCTTTATGTAGGTGGCTGATTGATCTAAAAGGTTCTCCAAAGGTGTAGTTTGACCCATGTGCCCTTACACAATTTTGATCTTGCCTCTGTTTGCGTTCCGCTAGTTCTAGAGGGCAGTATTCCTAGACAAGCGGTAACCATTGCGTGAGGCTTGGTTACTACTGATGGTCCTTACACAATTGGGTTCTATAGAGTGACCAGTGTGTACTGCCGTACCCACTCTTATCTTCAGCCTTTAGCGATGGACTCAATAGAGCACCTCAGATATTCAGAACATTCACACTTGTTCTACCCCACATAGACAAGTAGTAGTCATAGCTTTTATGGTTTATTTGAAGGTATATGTCAGCTTTTATTACTTAAAGCATAATTAAAAATAGTTATCTTCAACAATCCAAGAATAATTATCACAATAGCTGTTCTACATCACCGATTGAGTTGTTTGCATCATCCCTGCCACGCAATTCAAAAGGACTGGGAACCCGAGCTTGTAAGTTCAGCATGGAGACCTCGACTTGACAGTTGCTACACAGTGCATCCACTCACAGCTGAGGTGACCGTATCTTGCTCGCTTTTGCTTGTCCCTTTATACCTTAGTTGTTTAATTCTCTAAGCTTCTGAAAAGCCTGACTCTTTGGTTCTATTGCGGACCACCCAGTTCATCCTTTGTGTGAGACCCCAACAAAATGTGTTGTTCAGGCACTCTTCGATAAGGAAGTGCACGAGGTGTGCTGAGTGTCTTATCTTAACTGTTATCCTGCTTGCCTGCGTACTTGTATGCTCCATTCCCCAGAAACTTGTACATGTAAGGCCTCTATATAATGCATTTAGTATTCTGAGGCTCCCTTATCATCCTTGGTACTCTGGAGGTGTAGGTGCTGAATGGCATCTGCCTCTGGACACGTCCAAGACCTATCTTTCAGGGTCTGTGAAAATAAAACTTGAATACTGGATCCATTAGCCAGCGTTTGTTAACTCAATAAAACAAGGCTTTACTTACACAGTGATAAGCTGGCTGGGGGTGCCCATGTGGCTATGGACTTGAAGGAGCACATTGTGTTGGATGTGATAATTAGATCTGGACCTTTTCAAGGATTAAAGGTTTTCCTTTGTGCTTCTGAACATCATATTTCAGTAGCGGTAGAAATTAAAAAATACATACACGTAGAATCAATGATATTTGTGTATCTGGTCATCTGTGATTTAGCTCTGACGGTCCATCAAGCCATCTTTGAGTGGTCTCTTCTGTTTTCTCTTTGTATCTTCTCTGTCCATAGTTGACCTAACTAACGATCACTCAAACGTAACAATTGTGTGAGGTTTGGCTATTACTGATGGTCCTCCTGCAGTCAGGTTGTGTAGAGCAGCCAGTGTCAAGATTGCAGTGGGCCCATGTGACTAAGATCTTGAAGCCCATTGTATTGGGTGTGATAATTAGACCTGGACTTTTCTTGGATCAAAGGTTTTCTTTTCTGCTTGACAACATCATAAATAAGAAGCGGTAGATAGTAAAATAATAAAATTCATGCATTTAGAATCAATAATCTCCGTTGATCTGGTCATTTGTCGTTTAACTCTACGACTGTCCAGCAAGCCGCCATTGATTGGCCTCTTCTGTTTTGTCTGTCTATCTTTTATGTCTGTCCATAGTTGACCTATTCAACGATCACTCGCTTAACTCATTTCTGTGATGAATTTTTCTGCCTATTCTGGTTTTATTTCCTTTTTGTCCATCCAAGGTCTGTTGACCACTTGATCAACCCTCTATATATTTATCAATCTCTCCGTAATTACATGTGGAAGTGCTCCTGCCTAGTAACTATAGTTTTTAAAGTATTTCACATCAAATATTGTCAAGTATTTCTCTTCTGATTCTTAAACCTGGTTGGTAATTCCATAATCATATTGTGTTACAGGCAGTACCTTTCCGGATGTACGCCGGACTCTCCTCCAATATCTCCACCGCAGCCGATGTCTATGGGCAAATTGGACGGAGCCACTTCTCGGGGACCTCCCAGGAAACAAATCAAGAAAGAGAATAAATTAATGGACGTGTTCCTGGTAAAAACAAGCGCCCCAGCATCCAAAAGAACACTGAAGGCTTCCAGCCAAGTTCCTTTCACACCCACCCCTTCAATTAAACAGGAACAAGAGGATGAGCCCCAGTCTCTGGTTGACAACACAGGCTCATCTACACCCTCCACCTCTACCATGAAAGTAAACATTAAAGGTACAGATTTGTACTCTACCAAACTATTTCCTTTAACCCCCTTCACACCCAAAGTCTCGTTCACACCATTTTGCATTGTAATACATTGAAAAGCACTCAATAGCTTATGAAAACCTAATTTTAACACCTTTTTAAAGCAAGATTGGTGTGCCCAGTGTGGAGTAACAAAATCATTTGTTTTATATTTGTCCAGCCACCCTGGAGAAAAATAAAACAAGCTGGAAACGGCAGCCCCAAACCTCACTGTAACAAAAAGTTCAAATACTTTGAATTACAGCAGTCAGGGAGAGGGCAGAATACAGGGAGAGCTGTGGGGTCACTCGATGCTGTACAGGGAGAAGATTCAGGGGGTTATAATGAGTGTAAATCCCTGTACAATACAGATACAAGGTGTTGCTGTAATTGCCATACACAGGCATTATGCAGCACATACAGATACAAGGTGTTGCTGTAATTGCCATACACAGGCATTATGCAGCATATACAGATACAAGGTGTTACTGTAATTGCCATACACAGGCATTATGCAGCACATACAGATACAAGGTGTTGCTGTAATTGCCATACACAGCATTATGCAGCACATACAGATACAAGGTGTTACTGTAATTGCCACACACAGGCATTATGCAGCACATACAGATATTGCATTGCTATTAATCTCATTCTGATCACTACAAACCCTCATAAACAGGAGATCTCACCATTTTATTATCTGTCTGCAGCACATTTACTGACACAAAGGCCATTTCTGCCCGTATGCTGATAATGCAGACCCCATTTGATAATGTGTGAAATAAAGGACGCCATCTAAAGTTTAGAACCTTTCATCCCAGCGATATTTCTGTAAAGGATAAAAATTACAATTATTATTTTAAGTTTTTAACTCTTTTTCTCTTAACTCTAAAATTTATATTTTCCCCTATATTTCTTAACTTCACTTTCCATGTTTCAAATAAATGTTATGATAATTTTTTTCTCGCAGCAAAAAGTGCTTGCTAGTGAATGTCTGAGCTGCTGACAATGGCCAGGACTGGATTACAAGCCTGGTGTAAACCTAACTGGAGCTCTGATACACGTGGCAACTCCATAGGCTTTAACGGCTCTGTTAAGTTTACATGAAACCTGGAATCTAGCTCCCGGTGTACTCCTATACCATACTATATTACATCAGATATTCCTGGTAACAGACACATTACCCTTCATTCTCAGTGTTCTGCTGCCTCAATCGTTAGAATTTTTAAAAAGAATATCCATTCATTTTTCTTGTAGTACAAGAGGATACGTAGAATATTACATTTTCAGAAGCCCCTAGTATTTGTCTCACCCCTTTGTCAGGAACCGGTCTGTGTGTGTTTATTATTTATTTATTTATTAATTTTTTTTGGAAAATCCTTTTTAATTAATTATACGGTAAGAAATATTTGGGAATATTCTCAATGTATTCCTTACTGTAATAACCTATTTGCCAGGGAGAGGTCGCCATCTGCTGGCCAAATCGTTATTGCATTTCTGGTCTCCGTGCAGGATCAGCTGGGGAGATGTCATTCAGACACAATCCCAGCCGGGTTCTAAAAAAAGTGTCAGCACCTCGATCATCATGCCCAGGGTGCTAAAACGTTGGGAACACCTTCTGGAGCCCAAATATAAATGTCATTCGTTTACAACAAATTAATTTAATTTTCAATCATACATCATAGTCCCAGATCGTGTGAACACAATCTCGGGCTGCTGTGCCTGCTAATGCAGATCGTAGAAACCTGATAACGGTAGTGAAGGGGTTAAAGTACTTGATTAACCTCCCTGGTGGTTTTCCAGAGTGTGGCTGGGGGTTAACTTACATTGCCGAAAGCGGTAACCCCGAGTCATACTTAGGCTGTATACATACTTGTCCCTGCGCTCCCTCGCTTACTTCCGCAATTGATTTCTTCTCCGGCGATCGCGGCGTTCTGCTTCCTGGTTCCCCTCTCACGAGAAGGGAACCAGGAAGTAGCACGTCGCGATCGCCGGAGGAGAATGCGGGGATAGCGATGGAGCGCAGAGACGGGTATGTATCCAGCCCGAGTATGACTCGGGGTTACCGCTTTCAGCAAATTAAATTAACCTCGAGCCACACTCGAATACCGCTAGGGGGCCAAAGAATTTGTTCCGATTCTGACATATAAAATGTCAGAATTGGAACGCTAGGGAGGTTAAAGCACTGAAGCTAGTCATCATTTAGTAAATATTCCGAAATGAGCCGTAGGAGGCACATAACCAGGTTTTACTGAACTGTTCCACTGGCTGGACTTTGTGGTAGCTGATGTGAAAGTACGCTGCTTATGGTTTGGTTAATGGCTTTACTTTGCATTGCAGTGGAATGCCCGGTGTGCAGCGTTGGGATTTCGGAGCAGTACATAAACAAGCACCTAGACGGCTGCCTGACCAGAGACGAGAAGAAGGACAGTCTGCGGAGGTAAGGTGCTTAACAAGATCAAATGGGGGGTGAGAATCCCCCACAAAAGTGGAGATGTCCATTTAAAGGGTCATTCTAATGGTCATTAAAGCGAGCCTTCATAAACCCTGCCTTGGTAGAAGAAGCCGGTTAGCACTTGAATCTGTTGTAAGCTCTTGAGCAGGATCCTCTCTCTTTCTGTACTGTGTGTTGAACCTGTATGTATATCTGTTGTTCTGCCTCACATGGTACAGCGCTACAGAACTTGATAGTGCTTTATAAAAACTTGTAACTGTAGGAAAGAAATGCTGTAAAGTTAGCAGCCTTCAGGATCCTGCAGACTTTGCTTTCTGCTCCTTCCTGGCTCACTGCAGGGTGGAGGGAGTTTCTGCTTTTCTGCAGAAGAGTCAATGAAGGATATCGGGTTACAGATTGAAGTTAACAGCTCAGCTGTTGAACACCCAATAATCATCACCTTTGTTTACCCTTATAGTGTTATTACAGGCCAGGCACTCCTAATCCAGAATCCTAAAATGCTGAAGACTCCGAAAACGGTAGTTTTCGGAGCCTTACGGATTTTAGTAATACTCCTCTTTTGATGCTCTGCACGGGTCCTTCAACACAGCTCAGATCTCTGCAGCAGACCGCGGCGCATGTTGGGAGCTTTTGGGCAGGGTGTGACATGTTGACCCAATGCACAGGTCTGCGTAGTAACTGCGCACAACGTGTGTACACTCTGGTGCTGCAGCAAGAAGGGGATTGCGTCTCTCCTGCTGTGATTCCCTCCCTCTCATCAGTTTTTCTCAGATTCTTAAATCCAGAAGAATACGCAAATCTGGAATTCTGTGTCCCAAGCATTCCGGATAAACGGTGTCCAACCTGTATATGGCAAGCCCTTTCGCATTTTTTGGAGATAATCATGATACAATGTGGCACAACTAGAACTCTCCTATAATAGGTTTGCGTTTGTAATACATTATCCAGCTTCCAGTCCCCGACACAAGTGGCTCCAAAAAGAAACCCTACACCTCGTCTGATGCCTTATCTGTCTTGGGATATTTTAACTTTTGGAACCAATCGGTAGAAACTATGAAAAAATGGTCATGACTGAGTCCACTGATGAAAAATTGGCCAGAGATCCTACCCCAGTCTATTTGGCACAATTTACGTTCCTTGGTGAATTCCGCATTCGATAATTCTCTAATTTCTAAAACCGAGTGTGATTTCCTGATTCCATGTAATCCTACAGTCGCGACCTTTTACGGTATTCCAAAAATTCATAAAAATCCTCATGAACCACCTGGGCGGCCTATTGTTTCTGGCAATGATAATTTGACCCAGAATATGAGTATATTTGTTGACAAAATCTTACGGAAATACGTCGTAGCTTTACCATCATACATCAGGGATACTAAACAGGTCTTACAGACTTTACAAGAAAAAAACATCATGCAGGGTGTATTGCTATGCAGTCTGGATGTTGAATCTTTATATTCATGCGTCCCACATGATTTAGGTCTGCTGCATATTAAAAGAATACTTGAAAAGGATGAAACACTATCAGATACAACTATACAATTTGTGGTGTCGCTGCTTGAGTTTATCTTGACACATGATTTCTTTGTATTTAATGGGCAATACTATCATCAGACCAGAGGAACAGCCATGGGTTCGTCTTGTGCACCTTCATATGCCAACCTCTTTCTGGGGATATGGGAAGAGGAGTTTGTTTTTGGGGAGATTTTGAGTTTGTACAATTCTAAGATCGATATGTGGTCCCGGTATATCAATGACATACTCGTGACCTGGAAAGGCACGGATGTAGAGTTTGGGGAATTTGTTGTTAAATTAAATGATAACCCTCTTAACCTAAAATTCACCTCTGAAATCCAGAATGATGAGATAAATTTTCTGGACGTTAATATCGCAAAGCCTGAAACTGGTGAAATATCCACCACCTTATTTCGTAAGCAGACTGCTTCAAACAACCTGTTGCACTGGGATAGTTTTCATCTTGAATCCCTTAAGAGGGGTGTCCCCTTAGGGCAATATCTGCGGTTACGCTGAATCTGTTCTACTGATGAGGAGTTTGTTGCTAAATCACAGATTTTGAGGCGTGATTTTAGGGAGAAGGGTTACCCTAATCGCTGTCTTAAAAGAGCATTTCAACGTGCTCGAACGATGCCAAGAGGTGATCTGTTGAGAGACCATACCAAACCTGACACCAAATTGATCCGCTGCATAGGGACTTTCGATGCAGGATGGAACCCTGTCAAGAAAATCTTGGACCGCTATTGGCCTCTATTAACATTCATCCCCCCATTAGTAGATGTACTCACTGATAAATTGCGGCTTCGCCTTGCTGTGATTGACGCATTAAGAGACAAACTGGTTCATAGCCATCATGACATGTTGCCTCGTAATAAGTCTCGTACATGGCTTTTCAGGGACCTGAGGGGTACATCTAAATGAGGCCGGTGTGTGGCATGCACTTACATTCTGAAATCTTCTAAGAGCGTTGCTGATTCAGCTAATGAATTAAAGTTTGAAATTTGTTCCTTTTTTAACTGCAATTCTGCTGGCATTGTGTATCTTATTTCATGCACTTGTGGCAAGAAATATGTTGGAAAAACTGTACGTCCGTTTAAAAGACGAATTATGGAACATGTCCATTCTACTAGGAGAATACAGGAGACTCCAATATCACGTCACCTAGCCCAATACCATAGGAACAATGCAAAAGTTCTAGGTTTCTGTGGTTTAGAATCAGTCTCTCCGTCACCCAGAAAAGGTGATTTTGACTTAAAGTTATGACGTAGGGAATGTTGGTGGATCTATCAAATGCGTACTTTGGCCCCTCTTGGTCTCAATGAGGGTTTCTCCTTCTCACCATTTATCTAGCCATCTCTGGGTAGTTGGTGGATGCCTGCATTGTCTCTTTTGGTTATTCAGTAGGTGTTGCTCTACTTACGGTTTGTGGTTTGTCTGCCTATTAATAGGTGTATATTTGTCTTGCTGTTTACTTATTGTCTCTTGCCGTCTTCTCTTGGGTTGTGTAACTGGTTTGGATCCCCGGGTCATGTGCCGTTCCATTGAACCGATTGGTCCCTTTGGGTCACGTGTATTATTCGGCCAGTTACTGGGGTGTTTGCGCCTTCGCCTATCTCCTGCCGATTTGATAGACCATAATTTTGCGGTCTTCTGTCATTACACAATGATTGGTGGTCCTGTTCATGTGATCGGCATTTCAAGGGTATTTAGCCAGCCGCAGCATACACGGTACCGATACGATTTACTACTTGTCGACTCCCGATGAAGCCGGTCTAGTACCGGCGAAACACGTGTCGAGTCTATGCTTTTAATTATGTTTATGTGAAGTGTAACTCTGCAGGGCTTTGATAGAATCTATTTATATCTAGGGACAGTTATTTAATTGCCGGTTTGTGGTACATATCAGTCACTGTCATCCATATTGAAGCAGTGTCTGTGTGGGTATCTTTGTAGCCTAATTGGTGCTGTAGTACTATTGACTATTTGTCCTCATTTTGCAATATAAGGTGGCCAGATTAAGGAATGCTTTAATTATTGCCCTATATATGCGCAACCTGGTATTATGTAACCTTGAATGCACTAATTTGTGGTCCTCAGCATAATTCTAATCGTCATTTCTACTCCTTGCGCTGCTATCTGTGATACATCCGTTGTGTTGCCATTTGGCGTTTTGTTAAATCTATCCAGCCTTTACTGGCAGGTTCACATCTCTTTTGTGTTTGTTTTTATATTGGTCGGTTAATGTATGTGTGTATATTGCAACTAATAAAAGTTACGTTTTATTCAGCACTCCTATTAGCTTTTGAGAGTTTAACTCTCGTTGTTGTTTCATTATGTACCAGTTTTAGTCCTACTTAGGGGTGCCCAGCCCAGAGTTAATTGGTCTTTCTGGGGTTGGGTGATTGGTTCCCAAAAAATAAAAAAGCGACAACAATCGGATGAGCACGATAGCGCCACTGTGTTGTCCAGGTCTTCGTGTAAAGTTCAGTTAGTCAAATAACCATTATTCCACTCGAAATTTGATCGTTCTGTAGAGAAACTGACAGTTTTCAAACACGTCGCGTTTTTTTGGTATCTCTATTTTGAGGGTGCAATCCTTCAACTCCACCCCCCCAACAAAATTTAAAGGGACACTACACAGTGTGAGCACTCTATCTTATCTTAGTGGTCACGCTACTGTGAGCTCCTCCTGCTGCCTCCTGAGGTTGGCTCAGAGGTCTCATTCAGGCATCCAAATGCAGGGGCTTAGCTCCACCCAGAACATCAGCTCAGGGGGCACTCGGCTCAGGTTTCAGGGCTTGGAGACCTTTGGGAAACCAGCCTTATCTAATGGTATTAAAGCCTTCCTGGTTTGGCTGCAGCGCCCAGCCCCCTGCAATCACATGACATGAGCTGGAAGCATGTCATATCCTGCAGAGATCAGAGGGAGAGCAGCGCTGGATTCAGGTAAGTGTTTAAAGGAAACTGAAGGGTTTAAATAGGAGATGGTCAGGAGGGGTTAATGTTTAACCCCTCTGTTTCCTAGCCTCTCCAGTTTTTACAATATAGTCTTCCTTTAACCTCCCTGGCGGTACGATTCTGACATATTTTATATGTCAGAATCGGTACAATTTATTCCGCCCCCTAGCGGTATCCCAAGTGTGACTCGGGGTTAATTTCTTTGCTGAAACGGTAACCCCGAGCCACACTCGGGACTGGATGCATACCTGTACCTGCACTCCCTCGCTGTCCCCGCTGTCACCTCCGGCCGATCGCGGCATCCTGCTTCCTGTTTTTTTTCTCACGAGAAGGGATCCAGAAAGCATGGCGCCACGATCGGCCAGAGGAGAACGTGACTGCGGAGGTCATCGAGGGAGGGTTACCACTTTCAGCAGTGAAATTTAACCCCGAACCACACTCAGGAAAACCGCCAGGGAGGTTAAGATAGGTTAATGGCCCAGACTACTAAATGAATTTTCATGAAATCCGTCCTGACGGTGGCTTATAAAGCAATGGCCTCTATCTCCAAAACTGGGAAGACCGGCTCCCAAAACGCGCACACAGGAATTTCTCTAAAGTAGAAATTCTATTTTATTTTTTTTTATTCGACAGTTATTACGATGTAGCCGACATAAATGGAGTTTATCGTTTATATCCCATACAGTAAATTGAATCACCACTGATAGAATTTCATAACCCCTTGGTAATCATCTAGGACAGAGCCGGTCCGCAGGAGCCGGTTTATCATGTCCTTTTAACAGAGGAAGCCTGTTGGCATTTTTTTCTTTCTAAGGCCCGACATAAAAGAACTTGTCTGAGTGCCAGGTTTGCATTGCGCGGCACAGCTGGCGTCCGGCTCTCGTGTCAGCGGGATCATCGAGCTGTGTGTGTTTTGTGTCATTGATTAGTTTTTATCTAACCCATGCATGTTGCAGCGGGACACGACTCGAGATTCTTCAAGCCCGCCGGGATCAGTCACTCCGTACGAACCCCCACGACCTTGGCAATACACTTATTGTTCCTTCCATACCGTAACCTTTCGGCTCGATAACAGTTTACATTCCCGGGCTCTTTCCGAGGGAAGTATGCTTTGTTGCTATATAAAGCTGCGGAATTATTTGCTTGTTTGTGTATTTACACATGCAAGTTTTTTTTTCTTTTTCCTAAGGATCATCTCCTCTGATTTAATTTTCCGTTTTCGTTATCAAATATTCAATTAAAAGAAAAATAAAGATAAAGATAACGAATCTGTCCCTCACATGAGCCAAGGTTTGGATTTTATAAAAATGTAAGCCGGTCCGTGCCAGGAAAAAAAAGGCACATTAGAAGCCAGTGGAAACAAATAAACGCACGTGGAGGCGCTGCAGCGTTACAAAGGCATGTCCGACTGCCAGAATTCAAGTGCTACTAGCATCGGGAGTTCTATTGATCGGCACCGCTTTACTCCTACAGTAATCCATAATCACTTTAAAAGCTTACGCCACCTGTTTCCAAGGATGAACATGTGAGCATGTGTGACTGGAGCTTTACATACAGTCATGGCCAAAATTGTTGGCACCCCAGACATTTTTCCAGAAAATCAAGTATTTCTCACAGAAAAGTATTGCAGTAACACATGTTTTGCTATACACATGTTTATTCCCTTTGTGTGTATTGGAACAAAGCAAAAAAAGGGAGGGAAAAAAAGCAAATTGGACATAATGTCACACAAACCTCCAAAAATGGGCTGGACAAAATTCTTGGCACCCTTTCAAAATTGTGGATAAATAAGATTGTTTCAAGCATGTGATGCTCCTGTAAACTCACCTGGGGCAAGTAACAGGTGTGGGCAATATAAAAATCACACCTGAAAGCAGATAAAAATGAGAGAAGTTCACTTAGTCTTTGCATTGTGAGTCTGTGTGTGCCACACTAAGCATGGACAACAGAAAGAGGAGAAGAGAACTGTCTGAGGACTTGAGAACCAAAATTGTGGAAAAATATCAACAATCTCAAGGTTACAAGTCCATCTCCAGAGATCTAGATTTGCCTTTGTCCACAGTGCGCAACATTAACAAGAAGTTTGCAACCCATGACACTGTAGCTAATCTCTCTGTGGGTGGACGGAAGAGAAAAATTGATGAAAGGTTGCAACGCAGGAAAGTCCGGATGGTGGATAAGCGCCCCCAAACAAGTTCCAAAGAAATTCAAGCTGTCCTGCAGGCTCAGGGAGCATCAGTGTCAGCGCGAACTATCCGTCGACATGTAAATGAAATGAAACGCTATGGCAGGAGACCCAGGAGGACCCCACTGCTGACAGAGACCTAAAAAAGCAAGACGACAGTTTGCCAAAATGTACTTGAGTAAGCCAAAATCCTTCTGGGAAAACGTCTTGAGGACAGATGAGACCGAGATAGAGCTTTTTGGTAAAGCACATCATTCTACTGTTTACTGAAAATGGAATGAGGCCTACAAAGAAAAGAACACAGTACCTACAGTGAAATATGGTGGAGGTTCAATGATGTTTTGGGGTTGTTTTGCTGCCTCTGGCACTGGGTGCCTTGAATGTGTGCAAGGCATTATGAAATCTGAGGATTACCAAAGGATTTTGGGTCGCACTGTAGAGCCCAGTGTCAGAAAGCTGGGTTTGCGTCCGAGATCTTGGGTCTTCCAGCAAGTGCTGGAGAGTTCTGAAGTGGCCAGCAATGAGTCCAGATCGAAATCCCATTGAACACCTGTGGAGAGATCTTAAAATTGCTGTTGGGAAAAGGCGCCCTTCCAATAAGAGAGACCTGGAGCAGTTTGCAAAGGAAGAGTGGTCCAAAATTCCGGGTGAGCGGTGTAAGAAGCTTATTGATGGTTATAGGAAGCGACTGACTTCAGTTATTTTTTCCAAAGGGTGTGCAACCAAATATTAAGTTAAGGGTGCCAAGAATTTTGTCCAGCCCATTTTTGGAGTTTTGTGTGACATTATGTCCGATTTGCTTTTTTTCCTTCCTTTTTTTTGTTTTGTTCTAACACACACAAAGGGAATAAACATGTGTATAGCAAAACATGTGTTACTGCAATACTTTTCTGTGAGAAATACTTGATTTTCTGGAAAAATATCTAGGATTCCAACAATTTCAGCCATGACTGTACGTGTACCTAGTGCTATGGAATTATATATACTTATTTAAGTTGTGGTGGATGACAAAAAAATTTGATTAAAAGCCTCCACATAGCTAATTATAAAGTTTATTATTGCAGAAGCCATTTGCACAGCACAGCAATTCAAAGAACTGCATCACAGAGCTCATGTGCTACGTTCCCCATATGCAGCACAGAACTCTGGGTATGACATGCAAATTTCGTTTGCAATTTCCCATTTTTCTAAATTTATTTTTTGCATCCTGGGTCTGCTTTCACACGGAATCAATGCCACGCCATACTAGAAACATAGAAACATAGAAAAATGTCGGCAGATAAGAACCTTTCGGCCCATCTAGTCTGCCCAATTACATGGATACTTTACCTGGATTTATCTTTTGTTTAGGATAGCCTTATGCCTATCCCATGCTTGCTTAAATTCAATTACTGTTTTGGCCTCTACCACTTCTACTGGAAGACTGTTCCATGTATCCACCACCCTCTCAGTAAAATAATGCTTCCTGATGTTACTTTTAAACCTTTGCCCCTCTAATCTAAGACTATGTCCTCTTGTTTTGCTATTTTGTTTCCTTTTAAATATACTCCCTTCCTCTACCTTGTGGATTCCCTTTACGTATTTAAATGTTTCTATCATATCTCCTCTGTCTCGTCTTTTTTTCCAAGCTGTACATGTTAAGATCATTAAGCCTTTCCTGGTAACTTTTCTCCTTCAACCCGTACACCATTTTAGTAGCCCTTCTCTGAACTCTCTCTAAGAGGTCTATATCCTTCTGGAGATACGGTCTCCAGTACTGCACACAGTACTCCAAGTGAGGTCTCACCAGTGCTCTGTACAGTGGCATGAGCACTTCCCTTTTCCTACTGCTAATACCTCTCCCTACACAACCAAGCATTCTGCCAGCATTTCCTGCTGCTCTATTACATTGACTACTTACCCTTAGATCCTCTGAAATAATGACCCCTAAATCCCTTTCCTCAGATGTTGAGGTTAGGACTGTATCAAATATTCTATATTCAGCCCTTGGGTTTTTACGTCCCAGGTGCATTATCTTGCACTTATCCACATTAAAACTCAATTGCCACAACTCCGACCATTTTTTTAGTTTACCTAAATCATTTGTCATTTGGCTGATCCCTCCAGGAACGTCAACCCTGTTGCAAATCTTTGTGTCATCAGCAAAAAGACATACTTTTCCATTAATACCTTCTGCAATATCACTAATAAAAATATTAAAGAGAATGGGTCCAAGTACTGACCCCTGAGGTACCCCACTGGTAACAAGACCTTGTGCCGAATAAACTCCATTTACCACAACCCTCTGTTGTCTGTCACTCAGCCACTGCCTAATCCAGTCAACAATATTGGAATCTAAACTCAAAGATTGCAATTTATTGATAAGCCTTCTATGCGGAACAGTATCAAAAGCCTTACTGAAATCTAAATAAGCAATGTCTACTGCACCACCTGTGTCTATTATTTTTGTTACCCAATCAAAAAAATCAATAAGATTAGTTTGGCATGATCTCCCTGAGGTAAACCCATGTTGTTTCTGATCCTGTAATCTATGTGTTTTTAGATGTTCAACAATCCTTTCCTTTAACATGGTTTCCATTAATTTCCCCACTACTGACGTAAGACTAACTGGCCTATAGTTCCCCGATTCCTCCCTACTACCCTTCTTGTAAATGGGCACAACATTTGCTAATTTCCAGTCTTCTGGGACGACTCCCGTTAACAAGGATTGGTTAAATAAATCTGTTAACGGTTTTGCTATTACATCACTGAGCTCTTTTAATAATTTAGGGTGGATCCCATCAGGCCCCATTGACTTATTTGTCTTTACTTTAGACAGCTGCTGTAGAACCTCCTCCTCTGTAAACTGATATGTAAATGTCTCTTTAGTGTTCTCTCCTAACTGAGGTCCCTTTCCTTCCTTTTCTTCTGCAAAGACTGAACAAAAATATTCATTGAGGCAGTCAGCGAGACTTTTATCCTCTTCTACATACCTTCCTTCCTTTGTTTTTAATCTAACTAATCCTTGTTTTACTTTTCTTTTCTCGTTTATGTATCTAAAAAATGTTTTGTCCCCCTTTTTTACTGACTGAGCTATTTTCTCTTCTGCATGTGCTTTGGAAGCTCTTATAAATTGCTTTGCCTCTTTCTGCCTAATGTTTTTTTTTTTTTTTAGCAGAGATCAGGTTTATGGCATGTGTGAAAGAGCGAATGTATCCTAACGGAGTACCTCCATCCGTGGGCTCTCTTCCATGTAACTGTCTCCACCGTCACTGGAGAAACTTCCCTAACAGCCCACCCAAACTTTAACCGCAGTTGAAAGAAGGATGCACTCCGTTGAAATTCAAAAAGCAGACGGACTAGTTTTATTCACACAGACACACAGCTACACAAAGAACAACCCTTTTCATGAATACAATCACACAGAGCACATCACAGATCAAATAACTGCACATGGAATGGGACCTTCAAACAATGGACAATGGGACCTCCTGGGAGGAGAAGGGGGAGGGAGAAAGCAGGTTAAACAAAGGAATATCTTCTATTAGAATTACACTATACAGGGAGATAGTAATACAGTGGTCTGCGCTATACAGAGAGGGGTTAGATAATAGAGGGAATGTACACTGTATACACAACAGGAGACTACAATAGATACACAAGGGAATAACACACAGACATCAGAAATATTTAGTTAGCTGGCAGATGTATAAACCAGTGAAAAGACAAATATTTTTAATAGGTCCACCAATTCCCCAATAGTCTCTTTCACGGGCCATAGTCACTGGACAGGAGGCTAGCCCACAGCCCCTTCCAGATGCCCCAGTGACGGTAGGTTCCGTCAAAGCAGGTGTTTTATAGTGTGGTTTTGTAATGCACAAGTAATCTAGTTGCACCTTTTTATGTTAGTGGCAGTGTGACTTTAACTATATATGCAACATTTTTATGTCATTGACCAACAAGGGAGGTGTGAGGGAAGTTGGCCACCCTGCAGGCGTCTTTGATTTTAAAGATTTCTGTACCAGATTGGTCACAGTATAGCAGTGACATATTATTCTGTTATTGTTTATGATCATGGTTATGCTTTATCACCAGTGGTGATAAATGCAGCAACCCTGAAATGTCAAAGAAATGTCAAAGTGTGAGAAAACCGTCATAACAAAGTTGAAACACACTTATTGGGCCTAAAATAACAGAACCATGAAAGGTCAGCTGAATAGTGAACGGTTTAATTTTAATGGGACCATTGGACTATCTTCATGGCATTGCCGGGACATCTGGTGCCACGACACAAGGATGTAGCACCAATAAATTGGCAAAGTTTTAATACTACTAAGACAGGAATCGGAGTTGGTGTACATGGTCATTGGATTGTGGGTTGGGAACAAGACGAGCGACAGATCCATCGTAGACTTTTTAAGAATCCTGCAACTCAGGAAGTGATTTATCACGACATGATGGCTTCTACGTCAAACGGATACGCTTGCCATTATGAACATGTAAACTTATTAAAGTGGGAATGGTGACCAGAAGCTGCTGCCCTGTTACCTCCACTGGTAGGCGGTCAACCAGTAGCCTCTGAGCAGGATACAACCACAAGGCCAAGTGCGTGATCAGGATCGAGCGTACAACCTGCCGATGTGCTGATCGTCCTCGGCTGGATGCCTGGGTTCAACGGTCTGGCCAATAGGAGGAGCAGAATGACGAATGCACCATTTGCCTTTTCATCAAAACTTGGCCCAAAGGCGTTGCTGTCAACATTTTTTTATGTTTTATTTATACATTTCTAGCATAATTTCATACCCAATCAAGCTAAAGTGAACACTTTAACATTCAATTTAACTTGATGGATGGAAGCCAACAAGAAAAAAGTAAGGAGAGCCGTGCATGAAAGTTTACAATCAGATAAGGTGGCATCAAGCATTGCCAGGCAACACACAGATATCCACGGTCAGACCCCCGTGTCTCTGTACCTCTCCAGCCCCGATAAGATGGTCAAGCTCCTCAGAGCCGCGTGTTGAAGACTGTTTATATCACAAGTCGGCTTCCAAACATTTAATGTCCCTGAAAGCGTCTTAAAGTGTCGCCGTGGTACCACATCGTCTAGCAATTAACCCCAGAGCCCGTACGGTTTTTCTGCCAAATCAAATATGTAGGAATAAAATAAAAGACGAATAATTCACTGTCCACGAGCAGCAAGAGATCAAAGATTGAGCCGTACCGTCGGCTGGAGCTCGATCTGGTACCTGTACGTCTCCCTGCAAGGGTGCTTTTAATTTCACAGTTTCATGGCCTTGGGCCAGTGCTGGATTTTATCACTGAATCCATTTATTGCTGTACTCGAAAACTTTGTGGGAAACATAAATTTGATCAGCTAGCCGTAGAATTTCACTCCAGGTACCGGGGAGCGTGTAATCTGTGCTCGTGCTCCTACCGTTACAGGGGGCTCTTCACAGGAGCATCTATCTGTATGCAAGAAGAATGTTCCCCCTGTATCCGATCCCCAGGAGCTGACATTTATCCCCAGCTTCCCCTTACAACAGGGCATGCCTTTCCGATCCCCGGGGACCTATATTTATTCTCAGCTTCCTCGTAGAGCAAGGCGCGCCATTCTCTGGAGCAAAATACGAGCCGGCTGATTATATTCCAGTCTAGATACGCCGCTGCCGAAAAACTCTTGCCACGTAGCAGAACAAATAGGGTTGTGAAGTGGCGTGTGTCAGCACAACGTGTATATGTAATAAAACGAAACGGTTTCTAAAAACCTGGTGCAAGCCGCGAAAAGAAAACTTATGAATCGAAAATGAGCACCATGTATCACGCTCCCCCACTCGTGACATCCGTCACACAACGTGCCACTATCAACGCAGTCGCTAGAGAAATTAAACCGATGTATCATACCCCCTCCTGTACAACACCAGTCACACAACTTGCGTTTAATTATGTATTCGCAGAAGAAGCTGAAACTTCCCAACAGAGGAACATTCAGACTTCGTCCTTAGAAATCAGAGAAGACCCGACCAAGTCAGATTCTTTCCATCCTACTTGGGTTCTGCCTAGATTATGTTTGAGTTCGTTTCCACTTTGTTGTATTCTCTTTTTAAAATGACAATTTTGATGTTTCTGCCAAGGACTCTCCAGGGTTGGAGAAGGACCCACCACATGGTAGGGCAGAGACTCCTAAAGATCATCATCCTAAAGATGGGCTACTGGGTTTTCAAAGTAGACCGATGTGTGAGTAACTATACAATAGTCCCCTGTTTTTGGGTGATGCATTCCAAAAGTTAAACAAAAGGGGTTGATGCGCTCAACAAATAATCACAGAGCAAAGATCCGGTGCTCAGACTCAAGATGGGCAACGTGGCCCACAGCTGTCAGATCCAAAGGGGGGGACAAAGAAGCCATCAAGTTGGGTTGTGCTCCAATGCGGGGCCAGTCACGTGTGAGTTGCGCATGAATGGCCAACCCCAGAAGAGGCCTCCACCAGTTGGCCAAATGGCATTCCCAACGATGGAGGGGACGGGAGTCCTTGTCTGCAATATCTAATGAAGCAACGTCATAATGTTCCAAACCTAAAAAATAGCTGAACTACTCATTCCACAAACGTATTTTTTTAAGGGATAGTCTATTAAAAAATAGTTTCCTTTTTTTCCATTAAATAATTGGGCAGATCCTGCTGGTAGCCTCTCCCCAATTATTTTCTACACACTCCCCTTTCTAGGTGAATTTACTCACCTTTTCTCCCTTGCCGCGCACAGCTCCTCCTCTTCGGCTCATGGACTCCCAAACCCGGACTTCTCCGAAGCTTTTCTCTGCAGTTTGCGCTCCTATGCAACTTGCGTAGCCACAAATTGTGCAGTGCTTTCGGGACTTGGGCGTTTTATGTACGCAAGTACCGTAGCGCCTGCACAGAATGAGTTATCGGAATTGTGTGCATGTGCAGACCTGATTCATCGGTTGCCTCTTGGAGAACGCTCGCCGCCTCGATTGGTCTCAGAGAGGGTGATGTCGGCATGGTGACTGCATGCTGATGTCACTGGTGACTGGCAGCCGGGAAATTCAAAAATCCCAGCTAATGGTGACACTGGGTGGGCTGGAGGAAACTCCTCTGCTTCATCCTGTATTTCTGAAAGATTAGGGAGAAGAGGAGGGGAACTCCTCACATTCCAGTGGCGTAACTAGAAACCTGAGGGCCCCAGTGCGAGAATCCATGAAGGGCCCCCCTCACCCCCCAAAAAAGATCCATATTTCTACTTTTTTTTCCCTGAAATATAAAAGATACTACGCCATTTATATTAATTACTTCAACTTACTTTAATTAGGTCATTAAATAGGTCACCACTATATTGAAAGCACCCCACCCCCGATAATCCTGACACACTGCACATTACAGAGCTCACAGAAATATAACTCCCTGTAATGTGCGGTGTGCACGAGCATATCACAAAGCTCCACAGCAATAAAACTCACAGGAAGCACTGGGGTGTATGAGCAGGCACATAATCCACAGCAATATAACTAACAGTGAACTCTGGGGTGTTTGAGCAGGCACATATTCCACAGCAATGTAACTCACAGGACACATTGGGGTTTTTGAGCAGGCACATATTCCACAGCAATGTAACTCACAGGACACGCTGGGGTGTTTGAGCAGGCACATAATCCACAGCAAGAACCTGCAGGAACCATGACGGGGCCCCCCCACCCTAGGCAAAAACATACCCCCTTCCTGTTAACATGCATTGGTCCCCTCCTGGTCCACAATGTTGACTCCAAACAGTATCACATTTTTTCCAGGTTCACTATGACCTCTTCAGTCCATCCCATTTTTAATGTAATTTGCACTATGTGTATCTCACACAGCTCCACAGCAGTACAACGCACAGTAATGTGCATTGTGTATCAGTGTAAATCATAGAGCTCCAAAGTATAGCTCACAAATAAGCATAAAATAAATTAAAAGAAGAATTCTATATTATAGGCAAGCCGCCAGGCAGGTGAGTGTGGGCCCCCCCAGACTCAAGGGCCCAGGTGCGGTCGCACCCTCTGCACCCCTGGTAATTACGCCCCTGTCACATTCTGACCACTTTATAACAATAAAATGGTCAGGATGAGTAGAGTGTCGCTTTAAGTTACTGAACAGTAGAACCAAATACAGAAAGTACATTATGAACAGAGAAAAGAAGTCTGGTGACAGGAGGAGATAGACGGCACTTATCATACCCAGCCAGCGTACGCCAATTAAATTCCAACTGCTCTCATGGCGTTCCTCTACTTTCTATCACCAGCCCTGCTGGGAAGAAGATCTGTACTCTGACACTCACAATCAGGAGCACCTGGAGCCACTGGCTTGTGAGGTCAGTACATGATGTCATCCGTAAGGGAATTATTACTCTGTTTTGTGCTAGAAGCTGTTCATATTTTTTTTATTGTTATCCGATATGTCTCAGATGCTGACTCACATCCCATAAAAATAGCTTTTTCTGCAGTGCAGCAGGTCCGGTATCTGCAGTTTTATGTAACGGAACATCTGCCCGTCTGGCAAGGAACGTGTCGGTCCGTTCTGCCTTATCACTCAGTTTTGTTACAGTTTACAAAAGCAAAATCTAATGCCTTGGAGTGGCTTTATTTTCTCGCAGCTGGCCACCGTGCCACCAGGAAAAATAAATCTTTTGGATGGAACGTGTACCTTTTACGACGCTTGGGAGAAGACCAGAAATTCTCGGATCTCCCGGCAGACGTGGGGTTTGCGAAAACCATTCAAATTATTTATAAAGTGCCAACATATGCCACAGTGCGGTTTATTGCCTTTTCTGTGTTACTAAAATGAAGTACGTCATGTCAATTGAACACACGTTTCAAACGTAAATTAATTTCCGGTAAGAGAACTCCTTACTCTTCTTCCAGTTTGAGGAGGAAGACCGACTCTCCAAATGGGGCCAGATAAACATGGGGGCTGGTGACCCTGCAGGCCAGTGTGTAAAAGAAACGGGCCAAGACAAACCATGACTAATTCAAACCAAAAGGGTCATACTGGCTTGAGAGCGGAGTGGGGCAGAAGCAGAATGGGGTGTGAGGGGGAATGGGCAGGGGTACAATGGGATGTGTGAGGTGGAGGCACCGTGGGGTGTGAGAGAGGTGGGGAGGAGGCACTGTGGGGTGTGGAGGAAGCACAATTGGGATGTGAATGGGATCAGGTTGGAGAAATCATTGGTTGCAAGAGGCTTGTGGCAGTGGCATCATGGGGTGCGAGAGGAAAGGGGCATAGGCTGTGAGAGGGATAGGGCAGCGACTCTAAGGGATACAAGAGGGATGGGGTGAGGGCTGCACCATGGGGTGTGAGAGGAATTGGGATGAGGCTCCATGGTGTGTAAGAGGGATTGGGTGAGGGAGGCACCATGGTATGAGCGGGATGAGGTGAGGGAAGCACCATGGGGTGCAAGAGGGATTGGGTGAGGGAAGCACCATGGGGTGTGTGAGGGATTGGGTGAGGGAAGCACCATGGGGAGCGAGAGGGATTGGGTGAGGTAAGCACCATGGGGTGCGAGAGGGATTGGGTGAGGGAAGCACCATGGGGTGTGAGAGGGATTGGGTGAGGGAAGCACCATGGTGTGTGAGAGGGATTGGGTGAGGGAGGCACCATGGTGTGTGAGAGGGATTGGGTGAGGGAGGCACCATGGTGTGTGAGAGGGATTGGGTGAGGGAGGCACCATGGGGTGTGAGGGATTGGGTGAGGGAGGCACCATGGGGTGTGAGAGGGATTGGGTGAGGGAGGCACCATGGGGTGTGAGAGGGATTGGGTGAGGGAGGCACCATGGGGTGTGAGAGGGATTGGGTGAGGGAGGCACCATGGTGTGTGAGAGGGATTGGGTGAGGGAGGCACCATGGTGTGTGAGAGGGATTGGGTGAGGGAGGCACCATGGGGTGTGAGGGATTGGGTGAGGGAGGCACCATGGGGTGTGAGAGGATTGGGTGAGGGAGGCACCATGGGGTGTGAGAGGGATTGGGTGAGGGAGGCACCATGGGGTGTGAGAGGGATTGGGTGAGGGAGGCACCATGGGGTGTGAGAGGGATTGGGTGAGGGAGGCACCATGGGGTGTGAGAGGGATTGTGTGAGGGAGGCACCATGGGGTGTGAGATGGATGAGGTGAGGGAAGCACCATGGGATGGGGTGGAAGCACCATGGGATGTGCGAGCGATGGGGTGGAAGCACCATGGGGTGTAAGAGGGATGGGGCGGAGACATCATGGGGTGTGAGTGGGTTGGGGCGGAGACATCATGGGGTGTGAGTGGGATGGGGTGGAGACATCATGGGGTGTGAGTGGGTTGGGGCGGAGACATCATGGGGTGTGAGTGGGTTGGGGCGGAGACTCAATGGGTTGTGAGAGGGATTGGGCGGATGCACCATGGGGTGTGAGAGGGATTGGGCGGAGGCTTCATGGGGTGAGGGAGGCACCATGGGGTGTGAGCGGGATTGGGTGGAGGCCTCATGGGTGTGAGAGGGATGGGGTGAAAGAGGCATGGAACGTGACACGCAAAATGGGGTGAGGGAGGGATGTTGCATGAGATACTTCAAAGGAACCATGAGTGATATGGGATGATGCCCAAGGGAAGAGGAATGGGATGGAGGTACAAAGGGAGTGATGTGGTTGATTTTGGCAGAGCAGTGGAGGGGTGAGGGATATGTCTGATACTTAATTGGCGTGAGGAGAGGTCCTTGGGTCAAAGGCACACTGGAGATGAGGGAGAGCAGACAGGCCGACCGAATTCTCCATCTCCCGGTCCAGTACACCATTAATCTGCCACGGTTTCCTGACAGATCAGGCATTTGGTTGCTCCGGTTCCGATCACCGCGCATGTATTCCTATAGTCATGACTTCTACTAATTAATCAAATACAAGCTTTTAACAGGTTTTTTTATTATCTTAATCATCGTGATCAAAAGAATATTCTTTTTTTTCTTTTTCTAACACTCAAAAACCAAACTAAAAAACCAAACTAATCTCTATGTGCACAAATCCTCCCGGGACGTTTCGCTGATAATGCGCGCTTTCGGAATCGCAGGTTGGCCGCTTCACACCTACATAGTTATTACAGGAGGGGACGTTTCCTGGAAAGCCCATGTAGATGTGAAATAGCAGTTTGTTGGTTTAGAAGCGTCTGCACATCCAGTGGACCTTTTATCCAAAAAAAAAATCATGGTCACAACGACCAATCTGTAAAAGCTCAATATTGCTCTTCTCACTGCGCATTTGTTCACCTGTGATTTCCTGCTGGTTTTCTTCCCTTGGTGCACCCCCACACATTATATACCATTCTGTAATGGACAGATGCAGATTTTTATTCATATTTAATATATTTATAAATATTTTACCTAAAAAAATAAAAATAATAAAATAAAATAAAAAGTAATAATAAAAAAAAAATATATATATTAAAATGGTAAATAAAACAAAAAATCCGTTTTGAAAATAATAATTTATGAAAAAAGTAACACAAAAGGGATTCTGGCATCGCATGGAAATTATCCCTTCACCCAAAGGAAAGGGTCGTCTTTGCCAGCAGATACCACGCAAACACTATGCACATAGGAAAAGGCTCAACCCCCCCCCCCCACCCCCGTTTTAATATATATATTTATTTTTTTCAGCCAGTTTTAAAACTCGAACTTCGTGTTGACGTCTTCGTGGATTTTATTAACGGTTGCAGTTACCTCCTGGGGATCCGCTTATAGATTCACATTTGGCAAGTGGAAAATCATCAAGGGCTGCTATTCCGGACGCGCGCCGGCTAATTGGGATCACGGCACAGACAGATTTATGGCTACATCAGAACAAAATTTGGACAAGTAGTTGGCGTTCTACGTCTTGGGAATATCCAGTATTCAAACGGTCCTGACATTCACACAAGATCTCGAGAGAATATTCACCGGGGGGGGGATGTGGCACACCGTTTTTTACGAAGGGGGGGGGGGAGAGAAACGATGCCACCCAAACAAAATGTCCAGTATGAAATCTAGACATCGTAAAGAAACAACAGCTTCAGACGTGTCAACATAACTCGGAATGCCTGGAAAAGTCTTTTTTATATATCAGGAAAATCTTTACAGAGGCATAAGTCAAGTTTAGGGAGTTTGGGGATCCAAAAAGAAGGGCTTTTAGTAGATCTACGTCTTTTCCGGTTTGGGTGAATAATCGAGAACACGTTAGGAATTAAACATAATCATGCCGACAGGTTAGGGAAATTATCATGGAAAAATCCAAAATATACCCAATAAAATATAAGATTTATATGCGCCAAAGAGCCAAAAGAGTGAACCCTTAAAGGGACGCTAACGTGTACATAACCTGTAACTAGATTACTTGGGCAGTACAAATAAAAACAGATTACAAAACACCTTATAAATCACATGCTACTGTTTTATTTCTTTTTTTGTTTTTAAGTAATTGCATGTAAAAAGGGAAAAATAAAGTTAGGTTTTTTTATCTCCTGTTAACATTTTGTG
This sequence comes from Leptobrachium leishanense, assembly GCA_009667805.1. Taxonomy (NCBI): domain Eukaryota; kingdom Metazoa; phylum Chordata; class Amphibia; order Anura; family Megophryidae; genus Leptobrachium; species Leptobrachium leishanense. Next base: position 152,570,471 of record CM019070.1, on the reverse strand, counting down.
GATTTTCCCCAAATGCAACATTTACCAAAATCTGTGCAAACCTTTTTACTTTTCTGCTGTGGTTTATCTTCTACATTAACAGTCAGCGAGGTGGAGGAGGGAATGTATCGATAAGACAGGAGGCTATTGTTCTCCAGGCTACCCGAGATAAGAGATGGCAGCTGAATGAGATAACACAGGGAGCTTAAAAGGCTTCTAAACTACCCCCTTGTCTGATGATGTCCTTTGAATACATCCCAGACAATACAATTATGTGAGTAGGTGACTGACCCATTCACTCCATTCTATGGCCAAAGCCACACAGTGAGGAGCAAGTGATGTAAAGATACTGTGTGTGTGGGGGGGCGGTTACAACACAAAATATCACACAATGGATGCGCCCAGTGACACATACAGAGGAAAATGTCACACAATGGATGCACCCAGTGACACCTATAGAGGAAAATATCACACAATGGATGCGCCCAGTGACACATATAGAGGAAAATATCACACAATGGATGCACCCAGTGACACATATAGAGGAAAATATCACACAATGGATACACCCAGTGACACATATAGAGGAAAATATCACACAATGGATGCACCCAGTGACACATATAGAGGAAAATAGCACACAATGGATGCGCCCAGTGACACCTATAGAGGAAAATATCACACAATGGATGCGCCCAGTGACACATAGGAAAATATCACACAATGGATGCACCCAGTGACACATATAGAGGAAAATATCACACAATGGATGCGCCCAGTGACACATATAGAGGAAAATATCACACAATGGATGCACCCAGTGACACATATAGAGGAAAATATCACACAATGGATAAACCCAGTGACACATATAGAGGAAAATATCACACAATGGATGCACCCAGTGACACATATAGAGGAAAATATCACACAATGGATGCACCCAGTGACACATATAGAGGAAAATATTACACAATGGATGCACCCAGTGACACATATAGAGGGAAATATCATACAATGGATGCACCCAGTGACACATATAGAGGACAATATCACACAATGGATGCACCCAGTGACACATATAGAGGACAATATCACACAATGGATGCACCCAGTGACACATATAGAGGAAAATATCACACAATGGATGCACCCAGTGACACATATAGAGGACAATATCACACAATGGATGCACCCAGTGACACATATAGAGGACAATATCACACAATGGATGCACCCAGTGACACATATAGAGGAAAATATCACACAATGGATGCACCCAGTGACACATATAGAGGAAAATATCACACAATGGATGCACCCAGTGACACACATAGAGGAAAATATCACACAATGAATGCACCCAGTGACACATATAGAGGAAAATATCACACAATGGATGCACACAGTGACACATATAGAGGAAAATATCACACAATGGATGCACCCAGTGACACATATAGAGGAAAATATCACACAATGGATGCACACAGTGACACATATAGAGGAAAATATTTTCTTAACTAAACAAACAAGAGATAAACAAACACATGTAAGATATCAGCAACATCAAATAAACACAATAAGGACATTTCATGTATTGGGGTAGTGCGCCTTTAAAATTATGTGAAAAGGCAGCTCTGTCCGTATTTTTTTTTTTTCTTTTTTACACTCCTCTTTGTCGGCGATCTGTTTGGTGGGTTGTTGACTGTTTGAGGATCGATTTTTGGCAGGTCGTCAGCATTTTCTGGCGGGTTTGTGTCTGCATTCGGTTTATTGAATTGATGTGGCGTTTTTTCGAGATCGATTTGGTGGTTTGAGGATGCGTTCGGTGGATCAATTCGGCGCACTTCGGTGACCCTGTGGTGAATGCTGAATTCACCGTAGGGTCGATGAATTTTTTTTTTCTCGCTGAAGTGTGGTGAACGAGCGAGCACTGACATGTTTGTGACATTCCGGTTACTCTTTGAATAACCCTTTTGGTCTTTAAATGGTTAAAATGACCCGTACGATATAGTTTATTTATAAAGTATTTTCCCAGGAAGGATACATTGAGATTTCTCTCGTTTTCAAGTATGTCCTAGTTCTCTTATTCTTGACAGGGTGACTGTGCAGGAGCCGGATTGTGTAAATGCTCTTGCAGGATCCTCCGCACAATCCGGGCGAATCGGCTCATAGTTATCGGATCACGTAGGGTTTTCCCCCTTTTAGTCTTGTGATTCCTGAAGAGCTGAACGGCCAGATGTGACCAGACGGAACGATCGCCGACTGAATTCCAGCAGAAACCCTCGCGCGCGGAGAGCAGGGGTTCTTTTGTTTTTTCCGTCTCTCTAGGAAAGCATTTGGTTTTTCCTCCCCAGCTTGCATTGTCGTTAGAGACGCGAATGAAGCGCGATGAACGCAGCTGAATTAGAGCGCGGAGAGAGAAATTTAACTCTGCGAGATTACACAAAATAAATCCACAATGGTGAGACACTGATTTCCAGCGAGCGCCGGCATGACATGTAGCCAACATAACAATTAGCTTTGTGTACGCGTCTGTGCGTTTACAGGATCCGCGTCGAGTAGGCGAGGCGCTGACATCTGAATGGGGCTCGATTTAAAATAGAAAAGCAGAGAGCGCAATTAAAAACAACATAAATGACCACCTACTTAAGGCTAGGGTCAGACGAACGCATTTTCGCGTTGTCTGTGAAAAAGTGCGTTCGAACGAATGGACGCATTTTTTCACGGAGTACGCGACAGCGGTCATACGATGCGCATTTGCGTTCGTGTTTTTGTACGGATCATCAATAAAACACTTTTGCATCTGGACGTTATGTTGGCCGGACATTAGCAGTGTTTGACATCTCCAAATCACGCAAACACGCCGCTAGTGGACGCAGCGCACTCTGTACGACCGTACTAGTGGTTTCACGTTCTCGACAAAATGCGTTCGTTTGCCACTTGCGTTGCGCGGACGAACTTTCGTGCGGCCGTACTTCGTGTGTTCCCCGGCATTGGACGTCATTTGCTGCTAGCACGGCCGTGATTTCGTGCGGCTAAACGCACGTTAAAACTGCTTTCGTCTGACCCTAGCCTTAAAGTCACATGTCCTTCAGAATAAAACTGGGAAACAAACGGTTACATTATTTTTCCCGATGATGCTCGATCAGTTATAATGTGGGGTTACGCCTAAAAAGCCAACTGAGCATCATAGGATAATTGAGAGTCTGTTTGCCACCATTGTTTTATTGACCCGTCAGTGGATTTATCTCAGAGGACTACAATGGACCAACTATGGTGAAGCCACATGGAATACACTATCTAAGAAAGTTCCACCATAGATCATTGTAATTCTCACTTCTCGTTCCACTCTACCTTTTGTTGACGTTGTTCAGTGTGACCTTTAGTTTATTTCACTGGTGTTTCAGCTGAAGTTGTTGTTTTAACCAAATTCCATTGGCGATCACCACTTTAGGATCAGTGAAGTACACTTCCTTGCCAAAAGCACAGTCCCCCACCTGCCGTACAAGCCTGTTATGCTCTAGGGTTGCCTCCGTTGGTCAGGTCTAGGTTCAGTAACTTTATGCGCTCATAAAATATAGACGTGACTCCCTGAATATACTGAATGAGCAGGTTTTTCCATTAATGGGTTTTTTCGCCCCTAATGGCACAGCGGGCATATTCCAAGATGGCAATTCCAGGATTCATCGGGCTCAAATTGTGCAAGAGTGGTTTAGGGAGCATGACACACATGGATTGGCCACCGCACTGTCCAGACCTTAAACCCATTGAGGTGAATCTTTGGGATAATGTGCTGGAGAAGACTTTACGCAGCGCCACGACTCTCCCATCATCAACACAAGATCTTGGCCACAAATTAATGCCACTCTGGACACCAATAAATGCTGTGACATTGCATGAGCTTAATGACACGATGCCGCGGCGAATGCGTGATGCAATCACAGCAAGCGGCGACACAACCAAATATTACAGTGTGTGACCTTTTTTTTATGCCAGGCAATGTACGGGGCAACGTTAAATGGAGAATAGCCGCAGTTTACTCATTTTGTGGTACCATTGTTGTGTTGTTCAGCATTGTTTGCAGCAGCTTCCCCTGCCGTTGTTGAGTTCGGTGTCTCTGGATAGCCCAACTTGGCCGTAGTTGAGTCAACTTTGGTTTTTACACTTGTTCAAAACAACGGTGAACTTTGAAACCAGAGTAGTCGGTGACTAATTCCTTCCGTACGATATTGGCTGCACCATGTTGGTCACCATATTCCCAGACCCAGTAGAATTTCTGTTATACGGGCACCCTACCCCTTCTATAGTCTGTATGGCTTTGATGTCGGCATGTCCTGTGGTTTCGGTTACGTTTCTAGGTGCCTCAATCCCAACATGTGGATTGTAACCCATGTATGTATTTGTTCCTGGGTGTTTGAGCACCAAACTTTAGTAAGTGTTATGATGATGTCATCCTCGGCACGAGATGTGTTTTTCTTTGTTTGTTGTTGTTTTGACGTTTTTGCCCTCTCGCCCTCTGTATCACATTATGTTAATAATAGATTGTAAGTTTCCTCGCCGTTACGGAGGCCTGGGATCCCGGCTTCGAATCGGAAGTGATTGAGTTTTCTTCCAAGAAGCGCGACAATGAAAAGGGGCAATAAAACGCCTCTGCACGCATGGCTTCCTCGACGCGAGTGACCTGAAGCTTTTTGTGAGGGCTTGGTCCTGCCCACGAGGGCTTTCCAGGAATTCTGTTTACGCGCAGATAACATCTGAAATAATATCTGCAAATTCTCCAATGTTGATATTGTGTAAAACGACCCTTTCTTTAGCTCGGGAAACTGACCTTCCCAGGAAGCCGATGTCCCGTCTCCCGCCCCCCCCCCTCGATCTAGCGCGACAACGGTTTCGTGAGGCTGTTTGTCCTCTTGAGGACTTCACTTCATTTAATTCCAGCAGACGCCGCTCGCAAACCCATTAGCTTCAGAGCACCTATTTAAGTGCACGCAGAATAGGAATAAATGCCTTTGTCATCTAATTGTAAACCTCTCCTATCGTCTGGCGTTACCATGGAATAATGCGCCGAACGCAGACATTAGTAACAACATATGCAAAATGTCGAGGCTAAAACACGCGGCAATTATGTGTGTGCATATATATAAATCTATTTATTCACCCACTGCATATCCGCCAATACAAAATTTTCAGTGAACGCCTCGATAAGGCGCGAACACGTACTACAAAACGGCAGCTCGCCAGTTGTCGACCGTCTTGTCCAATCCCACGTTACAAGGTATCTGCTTACGATGCAGTATCACCGCAATTTGTGACGTTTCAATCCTCCATGGTAGGGTATCAGCAGCCTTGCCCCCCCCAAGGTGGTTTGAAAGTACATCTCCCATGATGCTCAGGTACTCATTAGATTGACTGAGCCTCATACTACATGTAGTTCCAAAGCATCTGGAGGGCCAAGGTTGCCGACCCCCTGCCGAAGGACCTTTATCAGGATAATAAAAAAAAATCGTAATAAAACTCCTTGCAGGACTGCAAACTGATCGATCGAAGATCCAAGCAAAAGTCCTCGGAGGACCGAAACCTTTATCGTGAAAAGATCTATAATGAAAACCCTACGGATAAAAGTAGGAAGACCATCTAGACCAGTGTTTTCCAAACCTCTCCTCGAGACCCTCAACCAGGCCAGATTTTGCAGATCACCTTGGGGGAAAAGGAGACCGAATCCTGCAATCCCTGAGCAGAAAATCCTATCACCTGTGCTGTGCTTCACATATCCTGCAAACCTGTCGAGGCGGAGGGTCCTGAGGACAGGTTTGGGAAACACTGATCTAGACAAAGAGGTGTTTAAGGCTTAACGTGGATCACTAAAATATCCTGCCCTAACAAGACTGAAACATTGATCGATTAAAGGTCTCGATCGCAATCTTTGCATGACTGAAATGTCTGAGTTCTAGATCCAAATCTGTACAGGATTGCAACTCTGACTTAACGAGCAGGTTTTTCCATCAATGGGTTTTTTCTCCCCTGATGGCACAGCTGGCATATTCCAAGATGGCAATGCCAGGATTCATCGGCCTCAAATTGTGCAAGAGTGGTTGAGGGAGCATGAGACATCATTTTCACACATGGATTGGCCACCGCACAGTCCAGACCGTAACCCCATTGAGGTTAATCTTTGGGATAATGTGCTGGAGAAGACTTTACGCAGCGCCGCGACTTTCCCATCATCAATACAAGATCTTGGCCACAAATTAATGCCACTCTGGACGCCAATAAATGCTGTGACATCGCATGAGCTTATCGACACGATGCTGCCGGCGAATGCGTGCCGCGATCCTAAAAAGAGGTGACACAACCAAATCTTACAGTGTGTGACTTATTTTTCCTTCTGGAACAAATCTGTGATTTAATATCTGCTACATCTAAAGACCAATAGATGTGCATTTTTTTTTTTTTTTGGGGGGGGGGGTGATCCCTTCGCTTGCTTTCTTTTAGTGCCTGTGTAAATAATAATGACATATAATGCTGCAGAAGTTGAGTCTGAGACATTAACATGTTTTTATTTATCGTTTTAATTGCTCTCCCAGTGACTGCTTCTATATATTAGCATGTATTATTTATTTCCTCCTCCTAAGCTGCGTTACTCCATCTCACTGTTCTTCCTTCCTAGTGAATGTTACTTTCTGTTTGAGTTTTTATTCTCTAACTAATTCCTTCTACAAGCAATGTAATGGCAGTGATGGTGAAGCTCGGCACCTCTGATGCTTTGAAACTACATGTCCCAAGATGCCCTAAGGGGTTATTCAGAGAGAGCCGATCTGGCCCTAATATTGCACCAAACAGGGAATTTCTCCGTACGGTGCAATTTCGGGGCCATTCGGCTAATCCAAGAGCAGGCAGTTCGCCAAATTTTGGCAAGCTGCCAGCAAGTACGGTGCCTGTTCGACGGCAGTGAAATCCCCCATAGAGAAGCAATGGCTGATCTATTCACAGACGCCGAACAGCAGAGAAATGTCAGTGAAATGCCCTGATGTTCGGTGGTTTCATTCGGCAGGTTTATTCAGGCGAATCTCATAGGTTTCAATGTTAAAAATATTCCTGTTTTTATGAAATATCTAATAAACCATTTATTTTTATAAACTGCAGCAAAAAGTCTATATTGTTCAGGATCTTTTAGTCATTTTTTTGGCAATTTTGTTCTTCTGTTCTTACATGACGTTTTTTTTGTTGCTTCTGTAACAGACCTTTTTATTGTCATTCATAGGATCCTATATGTAAATTCCAGATACTATTTTTGTTCAGTAGTTTTTCTTTTGGAAAAACAGCGTTTCAATTTTGACTCGTTTTTTACCCCATTCGTCAGCTTTTTCCGGCTGCTGGTCGGTGCGGTGTTCGGCGGATCATCTGCTTTTTTTCTGGCGCGTTTGGCAGGTTTGCGGCAGATCGTCGGGTTCGTTCAGGATTTTATCGGCGGTTATCGGATCGATCTGAAATTTCATATCGTATTGGTGGCCGTTTATACAGATTTTTTTTTTTTTTTTTTTTCCTCCAGCAAATTTTTGGTGAATTTGCGGCAGATTTTCGGGTCGTTACCCTGCGTTCCGGGGACCCTGCGGTGAATACACAATTCACCGCAGGGTTGGGGAATTTGATTACCCAAAGTGCAGGGAACAAAAGCATCGAAATGTCAGTGACGTTACGGTGCTCTCTGAATAACCCCTCTAGTCTCACTTATGGCTGGCTGAGCATAATGGTATGTTGTTCAGGAAGGGTCACCATCACTTGTCTATAGCTTCTTGAAAACTTAATAAAACACTGTTTTTATTCCATGACGGACACGTGACTAGTGACACTTTGTTTCACATGTCCTTAACATGAAACATGGATAGAAGCAAGTGACCCCAAGGTCTAAGGCTAGGGTCAAACGAAAGCATTTTTCCCCCGCGAACGTCAAAAAGTGCGTCCGAACGCATTGACGTATTTTTTCACGGAATGCGCAAAAACGGTCAGACGACGCGCATTTTCGGGCGTGATTTATTACGGATCATCAGTAAACTTTTTTGCGTCTGGACGTTATGTAGGCTGGACATTAGCAGCGTCTGACGTCTCCTAATCACGCACACACGCCGCTAGCGGACGCAGCGCACTCTGTACGTCAGTACTAGCGGTTCAGCGTTCTCAAGAAAATGCGTTCAAATTCCACTTGCGTTGCACGGCCGGACTTTTGTGCGGCCGTACATCGTATATTGGCCGTCATTGCCCGTCATCTACTGCTAGTACGGCCGTAATTAAGTGCGCCAGAACGCACGTTAAAAGTGCGCTGGTCTGACCCCAGCCTAAAAAGGAGACGGCAAAGCCTGTGTTACTTTGGCTTGAGCCGGCGCTGAGACCACCCCGCGGGGGAGGAGGCTGCTGGGTAAATTGGCATTTCTCCCCTGTTATCCTTCGATCACCTAATCCAGAGCCTGCTTGTTGGCTCTCTGCGTCTTATCCGCTTTCTGTCAGCAGTCAGTGCCGTTTCATTCATCACGCCGCTGACGGCAAGAATAAAAATCAGGTAAATGGCAGTGCGGCGGTGATTGGATTTTTTGTTTGTATGAACAGTATGGCGCCTCTGCCCGTCGTATAGTGTCGTGGTGCGTAGCTGCTCTGAAGGGGGCTCCGGACGCGGCTTAATTGTGAAGAGCGTTATGCGGGTCACTGGGCAGGAGGAAGGAATCGAGGACGTGGCGTGTTGGTAGACGGAAGGCTTTCTCTACATTTCCTTTAAGATTCAGCCTGAGAAAAAAAACTCTGTACAGCAAACGCATTTCACCAAACATCGGTAAGGGTTAATTTGCCGAGCACCGCTGTGTGAATGGAATCAGGTGTGGCAACTACGGTGATCTTTGGCAGACCAGAGGTTTAATATTCAATACCGGGTCAGGATACGATGCTGATAGGAGTCCGGTATGCGGCACCAAGGGTACAAGGGGCAAATCCAGTAGCGTAGTGAGGGACAGTCCATGGTCAAGGGCGGGGAGCAGAATCAAAGATACTAACCATGGATGGTTACATGGGAAATCAATGAGGTAACCATTGGGGAAATAACCACAGGTAGGAGCACAGAACATCTGGGCAGCTTACCTGTGGTTTTAGGGGTTTAAATAGGGCTCCCAGGGGTAACGGCACCCCCTCATGGCCCTCACACTCCTCTCCCCCAATTAGGGACCTTGATCCCTGTCTCCTTCCCCAAATAATCCAAGACCCTTCCCTTCTTACTCCTGCTTGCTGCACAACCACTGGAGAAACACCCTTGGACAAAGATGGCGACCGAGAACCACGGCACACCCACATACAGCTAACGTTGCCCACAGTACCCGTCCCACATGGAGGTGACGAGAGCCCGCAACGCTCGGGGTCAGGAGCCAGACTGGCACCCATATTGCAGAGGTGAGCGAGTACCAGGGTGCAGCTCTGCCGATCCCTCAATACACTGATAGAAGTTGCCTCGAATGTCAAACCACGGTTCCACTGCTATTCTTCCTTAAAATGCATAAACAATGCCTGTTCTCTTTTCGGCTTTTTCTGTCGTTATTTGATATACCGGTGTTTATATGTTGTGGTAATGACCACTGGACTCCACTAAAAGCAACCATAGACCTCTTGGACTGAAAGATGGGTGAAATCTACCCAGTAATAACTACAGTCGAAACCCTGAAAACTGAAGACTACATCGATCAACTTCATAAGCAAAAACAATGGAAAGAATCGTGAAAAATACAGCAGACTCCGGTATCCCTTCCCTAAATGGTGATTTCACCGTAGTGTCACCATACTTGGTCCACAGTTTGCACATCCGATTGCTGTTCTCTAGTCTAGGGGAATAACGTTGGAGCCCATGAGTCCAGCGCTACAGAGATACTCTGGCATGGAAAGTGACGCCTCGGAATAGCCCTGCTCGGCTTGATGCCTTTCTGCTCGGCTCTACAGGGTGACATGTCTCTGGTGACCCCAGAAGCAGAGAAGCCTGGTCAGCAGGGCTTTCCCGTCAGACCCAGGACATTTTTCTGGTGTTACAATCCAGCCTACAGACCATCGACATCTCGCCTTGCCACCGCTAGATGTTTTGAGCCGTGGTGGTCATCCATTCATCATGCTCTCCTGTAGGAGCTACCGTTGCCTTTTTTTTTCTGTAGGCCAGCTCTCCTAATCTAACGTGACCGCTCTTACTGGTCATCTGTTTGCTCTGATGATGTGCCAGCTCTTTCACCAAGATGACAGTGCCCCGGCGTGTGTTTAGCCTGGCTGGGCATGATGGGACATGTAGTTCTAAACCATCCTGGGTGGCCACAGACTGAAAATAACCATATTTTGTAAACGTGTGTATTTGGTAAGTAAAAGGTTCTTCTATTGATGCGGAGAACCCGTAGCCTCCACATTCGTGCCTATCCTGCTGTCTGCAGTAAAGCATTTTTTTGGGATGATCATCCTGGAACAGTCTCTCCGTTGGCTTCTCCTTTTTCATAAAGCTTTGACATTGAATGTTTGTTCGCTCGTCGGTCCTGTATCTCTAGTGCGCTGCTCTGGGTTTTGATGAACGTCTTTGTAACGGTGTATCCATACGGAAAGCTTTCTCCAGCTCTATGAAAGAGGTTTTATTCTTTACACGTACCTTTTTATTCCAGTTGTGGTTATCGTGTGCTTTGTTTTCCTTGAAATTGTTTATATTATGTAATATTTTACATATGAATGCAATGGATAAAGCCTTAACGGGAAAGTAACAATATCTGCCACTTGCTATATCTGTGTTACAGTTTCAAGTATTTATAAAGCACCAACAGATTCCTTAGAGCTGTACAATGAGAGAGACAGAATAACAAATATACATATACGTTACACACGTGGAACAGAAGGAGGGGGGACCCTGCTTGAGAGCTTATGAGATCCAAGGGTGTGCACTATGGAATGTGCCGTGCATTCCCACAGCATTAATCTTGGGTCACAGACATCCCCTGTCCTCAAATCCCGCAAATAATCATAAGCATTTAACCCCTTCCCTACCAAGCGATTTTGCCTTAAACTTTTTTATCATAAAGTTTTTCTTTTAACACGCGTTGCAATGTTAACAATTAATTCTAGGCTAAAATAGAATTTTTGCACAGAAATTCTAGTTCTGAAGTTGTTAAAAGGTAAAGATAAAGGAAATTTACTCCTTTTATTATTCTCATGTATGCATTTATCCTTTACAGAATTGTTACTGGGATGAAAGGTTCTAAACTCTAGATGGCGTCCTTTAACTCGCACATTATAACATGTGGTCTGCATTATCTGCATACAGGCAGGAAATGGCCTTTGTGTCAGATGCAGTAAATGTGCTGCAGACAGGTAATACAATGGTGCGATCACCTGTTTATGGGGGATTGTAGTGATCAGAATGAGATTATTAGCAATGCAATATCTGTATGTGCTGCATAATGCCTGTGTATGGCAATTACAGTAACACCTTGTATCTGTATGTGCTGCATAATGCCTGTATATGGCAATTACAGCAACACCTTGTATCTGTATGTGCTGCATAATGCCTGTGTATGGCAATTACAGCAACACCTTGTATCTGTATGTGCTGCATAATGCCTGTGTATGGCAATTACAGCAACACCTTGTATCTGTATGTGATGCATAATGCCTGTGTGTGGCAATTACAGCAACACCTTGTATCTGTATGTGCTGCGTAATGCCTGTGTATGGCAATTACAGCAACACCTTGTATGTGCTGCATAATGCCTGTGTATGGCAATTACAGCAACACCTGGTATCTGTACTGTACAGGTATTTACACTCATTATAACCCCCTGAATCTTACCCCTGCACAGCAGCGAGTGACCCAGCAGCTCTCCCTGTATTCTGCCCTCTCCCTGGCTGTTGTGATGCGCAGTAAAGTTTGTTGAGCTTTTTGTTACAGTGAGGTTTGGGGCTGTTCCTTTATAACTTCTTTACAGTAATAAAGGGTGCATTTTGTTTCTACACAGGGGACACCCTAATCTTGCTTTATTAAAATGTATGCTAATGGGGTTTTGATATGCTAGCGAGTGCTTTTCAATGTATTTCAATGCAAGCTCGAGTTAACTTTTTCGAGTTAAGATTTTTGGTAGTGGAAGTGTTAATAAAATATAACCCCATGGTAGACCTTGTGAGCCGTGGTTGTGCAACTTGAATGGAAGTTAGTTCTGCACATGTTATTTTAATAGGCCTTATGGTCCCGTTACATCTCGGTCACACGCCTGTGAGTGGCGCTGTCCATTAGCCGACGGCCACCAGAAAACCGTACCCTTCCACCTCAGCCAAGTAGTGACCTTCAGATCCCATAAACCCTGACCCTGCTGTGCTTATTTTTTTTTTTTATGTTGTTGAACTTTGTTGTGTCCGTTCTGTTGTTTTGCTGCAGTTCCGCTCAGAAGAGGAAGCCGATGGCCAAGGTGGTGTACAACCTGCTGTCTGAGCGCGACTTGAGGAAGCGGCTGAAGGAGGTCGGTCTGTCCACCCACGGCTCCAAGCAGCAGATGACCCGGAGGCACCAGGAATTCGTACAGACGTATAACGCACAATGTGATTCCTTAGACCCCAAATCAGGTATGAGACGGGGAGGGATCAGCCCACTGGTGGTAAAAAATAAATCCACACAAGCGTGGCGTGTTTTAATGAGCCAAAATGAGGTCTATGTCAAAACTGAGAACAGGGAGCAGCTTGGGAGAATGCCGTAGCTTGCCCGTCAGCGGTTCCATGCTTAGATCTCGAGTTGCATGTGCTTATCAGTCTGGTCCCACCCCTGAGGATCAGCCCAGAACTGAAACGATTGGTCAGAGCTCCTCTGCATTAAATATTGTATATATCCCATAATTTTTAAACAAAGTTTACAGTTAAGAACCTTGTAAAAAATCTTTAGTGTGTTTAATTGTTAAAATCTTGGAAGGGTTAAGAGTTGTTGGAATCTTTAAATGCATGAGCTACTGTTAAGCCTGAGATACACTGAGCGCAAAGCGACGCACCCTCAGTGTGTCCAGGTTTTTCCACCTCCCTCGCTCAGGCTGCGTCACAATGCGGCCCCGAACGCCGGGAGTTGGAAAAATCCAACTTTCCATTCGGCGGAGCGGCGCCTTGAGAGGAGGGGCTGGATCTGCAGCACACGGTGCATATGCCTGTAGATCCCTCCCGCCAACCCTTCTCCGCACACATCCCTCTGTCTTCACCTCGGCCCAGCGGCATGGGGAGAGCCGCCCCCCAGCAGGACCCGGGGCCAAGTGCCGCCGGGACCCCCCTCCTGCCTAGTACCAATTTCTGCCAAAAATACAAATAAACATACTTGAGTTTCCGCGCAGCATATATATATATATGTGTGTGTGTGTGTGCAACAATGAAGATGGGGGACACTCTGGGTCTTCTAAAATATGGAGTTTATTGAAAAAACATTAAAAGATGGATGGGCAGCACCTGGGCAAGAGTAATATTTTTCTATTTTTGGTATTTTTTTTTGCATTTTTTTGTTAGGTCCGCTTGCTGTCCCTCTTGTCTACATACATACATATACATACATAGTTAGTGGATTCCTGTCCAGTGCGGTGAGAAGCAAACGTAATGCAGTGTAGACACGCTGCGAGGCGGAGCGTAGTGAAGTCAAGCCTGCAAAATGTTTGCTTCTCTTTGCCTCGCTACGCGCTCAGTGTATCTCATGCTTTAAAGTCTTTGTATGAGTTGGTGTGCTCTACTCCTGGTGTGTGAGATACACATATATATTTTTCATTTGTTCTCTGGGATATCGTGGCATTATTTTCAGTGTTGGGGAGGCAGCACCCCCATCATGACATAAGGCTTTGCACACAGTACTTTATTCAACAAGCACAACACCGGAAATCCCTTGCTTTGCCTTAATTAACCATGTGGCATATTTCCCTTTTAAATAGTGTAAAACGCGTGCGTGGAAATGTCTTCAATGTGAGAATGTCACACACGGAGGGGAAAAAAGTTCTACACATAGAAACACATATATTATGGCTTATTTTAGAATATATCGTGGATGCCTGGATCGGAGAATATGCAGAAAGAAAAATCGAGGCTTTATTTTTACTTTCTCCGCCAGTTCAAGGGCTCCTGTGTTCTGCAACTTCAGAGAAAGGAGCTTAAACGTGATTCCTTGTGTTCTCTTTGGACTAGTGATCTTTTTTTAACATCTTTTTGGAGCTGGTGGGTGCAGAGGGGCCCGATGCTAATTTTAAGGCTGGGACTGTCGGCTCGGCCGCCCGGAGAGCACTTTACAGGCACGATTTTCGTATCGTCTAGCATCGGCTCCATTGTTAAACAGTAGGGCTGTCGTTATTCTTGGCTGATTTCCAGAATCTATTCGTTGTTTACAAACTTTGCATTCTACCACAAATGTTACAACTGTCCCCAAACATTCCGTAAAGCAATTAAAGGGATATTCTATTGAAACATAGCGTTCCCTCTGTTACTTACAGGGTTATTCAAAGCGATTCGAAAAGCCACCGCATGTTCGAGGACTTTTCGTTCTCCTTTCGTTTCAGTGCGATTTGGCTATCCCATTTCGGCGACCCTGCGGTGTATTCAGCAAGCAGCACAGGGCCGTCATAGTGCAGGGAAAAGCTGCCGCAAACCTGCCGAACACTCACCGCAAAACCCAGGCGAATGCACATCGAAACCGGCAAAAACATCTGGATTAACCCCGCCGAACACGCCAGAGAAACCCGAGCAGGAGCCGATCACAGCGCAGAGCAGCCGCCGGAGAAACCCGACAACGGAGATGAATGGAGTAAAAAATAAAAAAAAAACAGTACACTTGAATGTTTGAAAAGTGAAACGCTGTTTGCAAAGAAACTACAGAACGAAAATGTCTGAAATTTACATATAAGATCCAATGAATGATAAAAAAAGGGCTGTTACAGAAAAAAGGAAAAACACTTTAAAAAAAACCCCGAAAAAACCCCTAAAAGATCCTAAAAAAAAATCTATATAAATAGACTTTTTACTGCAGAATATTATAATCAACGGTTTATTAGATATTGAATTAAAACGGGAACATTTTTAACATTGAAGCCTATGGGATTCGCCTGAATAAACCTGTCGAATTAAACCACCGAATGGCAGGGCATTTCGGGAACCTTTCACTGCTGGTTTTTGTTCTCTGAATAGACAAAGAATTGCTTCTCTATGGGGATTCACTGCTCTAGAACAGGCACCGAACAGGCACCGTATGTGCAGGCAAGTCGCCAACATTTGGCGAACTGCTTGCTCTCTGAATAGCCGATTGGCCAGGAAAGGTGACCGAACGATGAATTTCACTGTTCGGTTACCTTTCGCCAGCAATTCGGAGCTCTTTGAATAACCCTGTTAGAGTCTAGTCATTTAATTCCTCCATTGGAGCACACGAATCCCACACATACTCTTGGGTAACTTTTTGAAGCCGTGCTAGAACCTTGCAGATTAATTTCATGCAGGAATATAGTTAGACTTGGGTCGAGGAGATGGCTTTTTCCAGGTGGCATTACCCACATGCCCCCTCCGGTGTCACAAGGACTTTCAGTCCTCCAATAACTTCATGTCACTTACCTGAGTTTCCTCTCTGTTGTCCTCTCTCATCCCTTCATCTTTGCTTCCCCATAGGGCTACACTGACAAATAACCCGACAAATGTTCTTCTTCATGTCCACAGCCCTCTGTCTACAAAATACTACATGTCCTCCATTTTTACCCATTATCCCCAAATCTTTGTGGTTATTTTTCAATTTTTTTCTTCATTGCACATCGTCACCCAAAGAGGGTCATGCTTGCTTACCGATGTTGGGACCACTCCAAGATCGCCGCTGCCAACTTCCTGTGACGTAAAGGCGACCCCGGACAGCCATGTGGTCAGTGTGATTAACTATCACATCGAATGCATGATATTGTGACCTGAAAGTTGTTCTTGTCCACATTTCTTCACGGAACGTTTAATGTGAATAGGTTTTCTTACTTATCTCGGAGGAGTAAAATGGTCTTTCCGTGCTGAACCTAACCATAGTCCTGAGATTGTGCCATGTGGCCAAGTACGATGCTGATGTACTATGTAGATGGCCCTTGTTTGTGTTCTTTGACCTTTTCCTTCTGCTTTGTATTGTTTTCATACGGTGTATGACTGTGCCTGGGACGTCCATGGAGATTTACCCCATGACAATGGCTTTATCTCTTCAAATTCTGCCCTGTCGTTGTAGCCAGACGATTGGGCCGAGATGCGCACGTGTGGGAGCTACATGTGGTGCTCTCATGTTACAAAGACGTGTTATGCTTTGATTTCCATTCACTTCCAATGCCATCCACTTTTATACGTCAAGTCGTTTGCAGCTTAATCACATCTGTTTAAGAGCGATGACTAGGAGCAGCTGTATTCTTCCCCTCGTCCCTCAGTCGATGGTTAAGACTTTCTTCTGTGTTTTATCGTCTGGATGTTTCCACTCAAGCTTTTATTTCGGCCTAATCAGAGCACCTCGCATCGTGTACGACGCGAGGCGTGGGGGCGTGAAAGAACACGGTGAAGATGCAGGGGAACACAAAAGCAATTTGTTTCTCCCTGATTGAAAAGAAAAATAATCTGATTTCTGATGACCTTATCTGGAGGCTTCGCGTGCGCCAAGCGAAGGACAACGACCAAACAAAAAGTGTAAAAAAAAAAAACAAACGATCATAAAGATCCCAAAGGAGTAGCAGGAGATTCCACGGGAAGGAGTGCGGTCTGGCAATACCATGGAGATGAAATAGCACATTATTACAAATAGGTTGTTCTAACTATTCTCTGAATTGTCAAAGGTTCACAACTCCAAACCATTAGCAAACTGGTGGGAAGGGTGTAATCATTTCTCATCCTATGTAGTCTCAGTCAATGGATTATTAACTGACCGTGACTGATGGAAAACTGTTGCATCTTTTTCTGGGACCCTGTCCTAAAACCTTCCACAAAACAATAGGATAAGAAAAACACAACTTTTCTGTATTCTCTCCTTAACCAATGAATATAGACTTCTTGGCCAAACAGACACATACTGTAATATTTGGTTGTGACGTCTTTTGCTGTGTTTGCATCATGCATTTGCCGTGGCATCGTGTCGATGTCACGGCATTTATTGGAGTCCAGAGTGGCACTAGTTTGTGGCCAAGATCTTGTATTGATGGGAGAGTCACGGCGCTGCGTTAAGTCTTCACCAGCACATAACCCCATTGAGAATCTTTGGGATAAAGGTCTGGACTGTGCGGTGGCCAATCCATGTGTGAAAATGATGTCTCATGCTCCCTGAACCACTCTTGCACAGTTTGAGCCCGATGAATCCTGGCATTGCCATCTTGGAATATGTCTGATGTGCCATCAGGGGAGAAAAAAAACGGTGGGGGAAAAACCTGCCCATCCAGTATATTCAGGGAGCCACATGACCTTATATTTTGGGCGCGCACTGTTACCGAACCTAGACCTGACCAAATGAAGCCACCCCGGATCATAATAGGCTTGTATATTAAGTGGTGACTGTCTTTGGCCAGCCTGCGTATAATCAATCCATGATATGACTCTGCGTAACCCGAGATTTTGTATCTGTTCTTGGAGCCGGTGATAAGGAGCCTCATTCTTTGAGCTCCATATACGCTTCATGTGTCCTTTCATATGTTCCTCCATCTGTATGGCCTTCATTGGTAATGTATTCCAGCTTCAAAGGCTGGTTTTCCAGCTTCAAAGCCAGCACATCTGCATGCTTTGTCAAGCAAGTGGGCAGAGCTGGTCCTCTACATGTTGGTGGTGCTCCCTCTTGTCATGCCCCCTTCTTCAGAGAAGCTCCACTTTGTGCACAGACTTTGTTGCCGAAGTATTGACAGTTAGCAGTGGGATTGGGTTTTTCTCCCCCATTTTTGAGCAAATCTATACAATTGCTTGTGTTTTCGCTGGCACTGCATTCATTCAGTTGAGCTGGCCACCACTGGATCACTTTAATGATGCACATGTTCTGTGTTCACACTTGGTTTCACAAGCAGCGATTATTGCCAAGCTGATTACAATGTTTCTACATGTGGCGTTGGATACATTTAAACAGGTTTATTACCGACGGGAATTGATTGCTCACTTTACTACATCTCGTTTGTCTTGACAAGAGCGCGGTGTTCTCCTATAAACTCTCAAAATTGATGGCATTGTGTAGATCAGTCTGGCGCGTTGGACCATGACATCGACTTCTCCTGCCATCTGTTTTCCTCTACCCAGAGCTGTTCTAACCACACAAACCACGGGTCTGGATGTCAAGAAATGAACTCGCAGTTGAGGCGAGTTTGCGGCCAATTTCTTGATCGAGGTGCGTTCTTCTCTTGCATCCACTGCTTTATGATGCCCAGGTCTCTGTGGACAGATTCAATAGATTTGCTAAATATATAACGTCCAAGTTATTATCCAGATGTTTCTCATCTGCGGGCGGAGGCATCCTTCCCAGTTTGTGGAGATCCGCCATCCCTGTATGTAATTCCAAAACCTGCTGAAGATTGTAAATGATGGCTTTCAGCTGAACGATGTAAACATAGCTATTTACAGGGAAATAATGAAAAAAGAGTAGTTTAGGGGTTACGTGGCACCAATATGGCGGTCATTGTATGGCTAAAGGCAATATGGATGCAGTAGAAGATGTATAATGTCGCCATCACATCCAAAAAATTTAGAGCCATCACTCTTCCCAATACAGAACAGCCAACCCTGGGTTCAGATTCATTCGAGCACTTCTGGGATGAGTTGGAGTGTTGAGGGTCTACTCAAAGGACTGAAATTGCGTGCAATTTTGATGCATTGTGTTTCGCCGCATTTCTGCAATTCCATTTTGCCGAAAATGATGCAAATTCACTATTTAGCGAATAGTCACCATAATTTCCCAAAATAACAACTGAATTGCGCCAAGTTAGCATTGGCGAAGTCTGCCAAACTGCAAAAAAAGGGAAGACTCCCATTCTACTAAGAGGGGCTTAAATCAATAAAATATGTCCAAATAATAAAAAATTCCTTTTAAGAAATAAGAAATAATAAAAAGATCTGTTGCAAAATATAAACGTCTTTTAAAGAAATAAAGAAACCAAAAATGTTAAAGAGAAAAGAATAAAAGTCTTGAATATATTTTATTATTTTTTTTATTGCATTGAAACCTATGGGATTCGCTCTTTGAAACCTGTCAAATTGAACCACCGAAAATCCAGGCGTTTTGCCCAAATTTCGGGCAATTGGGCATTCTTTAAATGGAAAACGCAATAGTCTTCTATGGGGCTGTAACAGAACTCCGTACCCTGACAGGGTTACATCTGCCAATGCCGCTTCCTTGCTAGACCCCAGTGTTCCCCTCATTACTCTCGTGCCTTCCTCCAGTCCTTAGCCGTAGCTTGAAGACGGGTACATTTAGAGAGCCTTGCTAGCGTCCCGCAGAAATAAGCAGAGACTACAGATTTGGAGACTTTCTTTGGAGCAGTGAACCGTATATAGCTGCTACCCACACCATGAGACGTAACTGCATGTAGGGTCAGAATGGAACTTTTTTTTTTTTTTAAATCCGGGACAGACACACACACATATATTTACGGTCGCACATGGGTCATTTACATACACAAAACCTCCCCTAAGAAAGGTTCTGAGGGATTCTCCTGATTCTGTTCCTTCTGCTTCTTGGAATGTGAAACATAATTAGATTAATTTGTCTGCCCCTAAACATAACATTTCTAAACGAGGCAGGACAATGATAATCAGGATGATAAATAAGGTTACACACAGCAGACAATGGTGCAAAGATGTCATCTGCGCTCGTTTCTATACAATTCCATGTGCAAAAAAACACAATTAGAGGTTTTAGTTTGCTCGAATGGCCATTGAAGCTTAAGCTCACTCGCCACATCAAGGCACCTCTCGGTAGAGTGAGTACCTAACCAATGTATCAAAGCTGCTCCTCTGAGCAACTGCATGCCCTCCTGCTTTTCAGCTAAAGGAGAGGCAGAAAGATGGTGGGTTTTATTTATACACGCACAAAGCACTTCCCATTTAGGGTTGAAAACAAAAACATGGAAAAAGGAACAGCAGCAAAATGGTGTAGTGTTTGCCTGATCGAGCAGATAACCCAACTCAAATATAAACCGATATCAACACATTCCTGAGACCAGGGTAGCCTGAGAGTCTCATCCTCCCAACAGATACACACGGACCAGACAATAGAAATAACCTTATTCTTGCATAAAACAGATTACACAAACCTACTGCACACGAAAGACCAAAGAAATAATATGGATTATGAGGCCTGGACCCTACAAATATGCCTCCAGGTCCATGCACCCCAAGTGACTTATGTCACAGGGGCAATTTCCATGCCACCAAATTGCGGCAAACTGCACTGTATTTTTCTATCCATTCACCAGTATTTAGACAAATTGCCCGAAATGGAACCTACAGTGAAATTCACCGTCCGGTGCAATTTGGATGTTGGTGAATAACCTCTATGGTGTTCACAGGTTTTGGAGGTTCCTTCTCTCTCCCCATTTCTAGCCGTTTGGTCCTAATTAGCGAGTCTCCGCGTGGGTTGCATGAACCGTTTCACTTGGGATTTTTGAGGCCAAGTTTGGAGTTTTCTTAAAATCCTCTTAAATAATAAGTTCCTTTTTTTTTTCTTTTTCCCACGTGAAAATAAATCTCCTCCACCCGTCCGTTCTTTCCATCGCTCCAGCTTTACTCAAAGCAAATTAAATGAACTATTTAATATTCTAAAATGCAAATATTGATAGGCTTTGTCTTTTTTCCTGGTCTTTCTTGATGTTTCTCGTCGAAACATGTAATGTGTCTGTGCCAAAATAAAATAAACATTCCGTTATACACTGCGTGAACGTCAAACACCCCAGGGGAGATTTTAAGGAAATTGCTATATTAACAGGAATGGCCTTATTTCGATGTCGGAGACTGGGACAGATCCCGCGGCCTCCTGGGAGAATGCTTTCCAAATGTACATTATGGATCCTCTAGGAAATTAACCATTTTATATCCCCAAATGTTGCAACCAAATACACTAGTACCTCACATGGATATATAAGAGGTGCTATCGGCCCTGTAGTGCCCCCCCCCCCAAATTGTATTGGACGATAAAGGTATCACTTTAAAGAAATTTTACTTGAGGTAATTGCCTTTGATAATGCTTTCTCCAATTGGAGCGTTTTGCGGCATATTGGAGTTCTGACCAGAACAGAAGGCGAATCTGGATACGGTTGTTTCCTACGAAGGTTGAGCATGTCCCTCTGTACCCCATAAATCCTTGTTGGGTTGAGGTGTATAGTCCAGCTGTTTCACTCTTTTGATGATTATATCCTAATGTCTCTTTTTGTAGGGTCTCCTTCATATGTTTGTAAAACAGGGTGTGTGGGTGTCTTTTTAGGGTCTCGTTCATATATTCAGGGTGTGTGGGTGTCTTTTTAGGGTCTCCTTCATATATTCAGGATGTGTGGGTGTCTTTTTAGGGGTTCCTCCATATATTCAGGGTGTGTGGGTCTCCTTTTAGGGGTTCCTCCATATAGTCAGGGTGTGCGGGTGTCTTTTTAGGGGTTCCTCCATATATTCAGGGTGTGTGGGTGTCTTTTTAGGGTTTCCTCCATATATTCAGGGTGTGTGGGTCTCCTTTCAGGGGTTCCTCCATATATTCAGGGTGTGTGGGTCTCTTTTTAGGGGCTCCTCCATATATTCAGGGTGTGCGGGTGTCTTTTTAGGGGTTCCTCCATATATTCAGGGTGTGTGGGTGTCTTTTTAGGGTTTCCTCCATATATTCAGGGTGTGTGGGTCTCCTTTCAGGGGTTCCTCCATATATTCAGGGTGTGGGGTCTCTTTTTAGGGGCTCCTCCATATATTCAGGGTGTGCGGGTGTCTTTTTAGGGGTTCCTCCATATATTCAGGGTGTGTGGGTGTCTTTTTAGGGTTTCCTCCATATATTCAGGGTGTGTGGGTCTCCTTTCAGGGGTTCCTCCATATATTCAGGGTGTGTGGGTCTCTTTTTAGGGGCTCCTCCATATATTCAGGGTGTGCGGGTGTCTTTTTAGGGGCTCCTCCATATATTCAGGGTGTGCGGGTGTCTTTTTAGGGGCTCCTCCATATATTCAGGGAGTGCGGGTGTCTTTTTAGGGGCTCCTCCATATATTCAGGGTGCGCGGGTGTCTTTTTAGGGGCTCTTGTATATATTCAAGGTTGAAGGTGTCTTTTTAGGGGCTCCTTCATATATTCAGGGTGCGCAGGTGTCTTTTTAGGGGCTCTTGTATATATTCAAGGTTGAAGGTGTCTTTTTTAGGGGCTCCTCCTTATATTTATGAGTCGAGGGTGTCTTTCAGAGGCTCCCCCGTATATTTGTGCTATGCGGGTGTCTTTTTACTGTCCATTCCATATATTAAGAGTGTTCAGGTGTCTTTTTAGGCTCTCCTCCATATATTCGGGGTCTGCAGGTTTCTCTTTAGGGGCTCCCTATATTTATAGGTTGAGCAGGTGTTTTTTTGGGTCTTCCCTATATATTCGGGGTTCGCGGGTGTCTTTTCATAATATTTTTCCCCTAGTTCCTTACAATTTATATATTTTATAGAAATGTTTTCATACAAAATCTCTTAAAGTGTTTATTATACCCGACATCTGTGGTTCTAACATTGCGTTGTATTGACCTCTATTTATTTACAGAAGCCGCAAAATTGTTTTCCATGGAATGTCTTTGTATAAACACTGCTGTTTGTGTCTGTATTTTGGCCTCAAAATGACGCGGCTAATCCCCTAGTTAGTAAAAGCATTTGAAATTCACTGTCACTGTCTTTCTTGACTTTTTGGTTGTTTTGTTTTTTCTTTATCCCCTGGACCATTAGAGTTGGCTGGCTTGACCTTTTAGTGGTCTCCTGGGGTTCAGTCTTTTATCATTCCGAACGCTCACTGTGGTCCTGCAGGGTTGAGGTTCTTTGAAACCCTATTGCAAGGTGCTTACTCTTACTCAATATGCTCCTAGATGGATTTCAACTCTTAGGTCACAATACTCAAACTTAAGGATAAAGTTTTAAAATTCAGGTGTTTTAGCCTTAAAATTTATAATTTTCTTCCTTCTAACCCTTCCCCAATTTATCTCCTCAATAATCTCAAATGGGTTTCCAAAGGCCCAATATTTAATGTTTGTAGAGCTTTCAAAACATGTTACAGAAATCTACATTTCCTGAAGAAAAACATTCTATGTTTCTCTTGATATTAGACCTTACGTGTTTTTCTCTTTCCCTTTATTGGGCTCGTCGCATACAGTGGACTTTACAGTCCAAATGGATGGAAGACCAACGGTCTTGTTGGTCTCTTTTAGGCTAGGGTCAGACGTGCGCATTAAGTATGGACTGTGCGTCCGTTCAGTACGGACGTACTTTCTGACGGAAGACGCGGTAGTGGCCACACAGTCCGTTATTCTGACTGCCGTTATTTTTGACGGATGTAGAAGGGAAAAATAAATTAAATGAAGAACCATTTTGTCCGTCAAAAATGCTGGACGTATAAATGCAGTCCGTCTGACCACGTTCCATCACCCACACACAAAGCTATGCGGACGTGGCGCACTCTGTTCGCCCGTTCTAGCGGTTTTACGTTCTTGCCTAAACTGCGTCCGTTTGCCGCGTCCGTTGTGCGTCCGCACTTCTGTGCGGACGTACTTCGTCTGTGGGTCTCTATTGATCATCATTTTATGCTACCTCGGACGTTAAAATGTGCGGCAACACAGACGTGATCAGTGCGCTCCTCTGACACAAGCCTTATGTGTCAGCTTACTCTGATTTCACGTTTGTGGATGATGTCAGAGTTGTCTAAAGGCAGTCCAATTTAAAATGTTTCAGATGGATCTTAGAAAAACATGGACATTGCTTTGTAGACAACAAAATTTAAATTTTGTCACTGGAAAAGGCCTTCTGTAAACTTGCTCTCGGTGTCAGGCCTCGGAGCGGCTCTGGGTGTCGTGCCTCGGAGCGGCTCTGGGTGTCGTGCCTCGGAGCGGCTCTGGCTGTCGTGCCTCGGAGCGGCTCTGGCTGTCGTGCCTCGGAGCGGCTCTGGGTGTCGGGCCTCGGAGCGGCTCTGGGTGTCGGGCCTCGGAGCGGCTCTGGGTGTCGGGCCTCGAAGCGGCTCTGGGTGTCGGGCCTCGAAGCGGCTCTGGGTGTCGGACCTCGAAGCGGCTCTGGGTGTCGGGCCTCGGAGCAGCTCTGGGTGTCGGGCCTCGGAGCGGCTCTGGGTGTCGGGCCTCGGAGCGGCTCTGGGTGTCGTGCCTCGGAGCGGCTCTGGGTGTCGTGCCTCGGAGCGGCTCTGGGTGTCGTGCCTCGGGGCGGCTCTGGGTGTCGTGCCTCGGGGCGGCTCTGGGTGTCGTGCCTCGGAGCGGCTCTGGGTGTCGTGCCTCGGAGCGGCTCTGGGTGTCGTGCCTCGGAGCGGCTCTGGGTGTCGTGCCTCGGAGCGGCTCTGGGTGTCGTGCCTCGGAGCGGCTCTGGGTGTCGTGCCTCGGAGCGGCTCTGGGTGTCGTGCCTCGGAGCGGCTCTGGGTGTCGTGCCTCGGAGCGGCTCTGGGTGTCGTGCCTCGGAGCGGCTCTGGGTGTCGTGCCTCGGAGCGGCTCTGGGTGTCGGGCCTCGGAGCGGCTCTGGGTGTCGTGCCTCGGAGCGGCTCTGGGTGTCGTGCCTCGGAGCGGCTCTGGGTGTCGTGCCTCGGAGCGGCTCTGGGTGTCGTGCCTCGGAGCGGCTCTGGTGTCGTGCCTCGGAGCGGCTCTGGGTGTCGTGCCTCGGAGCGGCTCTGGGTGTCGTGCCTCGGAGCGGCTCTGGGTGTCGGGCCTCGGAGCGGCTCTGGGTGTCGTGCCTCGGAGCGGCTCTGGGTGTCGTGCCTCGGAGCGGCTCTGGTGTCGTGCCTCGGAGCGGCTCTGGGTGTCGTGCCTCGGAGCGGCTCTGGGTGTCGTGCCTCGGAGCGGCTCTGGGTGTCGTGCCTCGGAGCGGCTCTGGGTGTCGTGCCTCGGAGCGGCTCTGGGTGTCGTGCCTCGGAGCGGCTCTGGGTGTCGTGCCTCGGAGCGGCTCTGGGTGTCGTGCCTCGGAGCGGCTCTGGGTGTCGTGCCTCGGAGCGGCTCTGGGTGTCGTGCCTCGGAGCGGCTCTGGGTGTCGGGCCTCGGAGCGGCTCTGGGTGTCGGGCCTCGGAGCGGCTCTGGGTGTCGGGCCTCGGAGCGGCTCTGGGTGTCGGGCCTAGGAACGGCATCTAGGTCTTAGGTGTGGGTGCCTCTCCAAATATCACTCTTCATCACTGTCCATTGACAGTGACCCTTACATTGTTACCACCAGCACTTGAGTTTGACTTTAGTGTGCTCTCAGGCTCTTAAGGCTACCAAGTCATGTAAATTATTATTAGTCGTATTATTTCACTTTATATAGCGCCATATATTTCCGCAGCACTTTACAAGATCAATGTACAAGGAGTAGATACATTGGAATACCACACATGGATGATGACCTGATTCAAGGGAACCCTGTTCCCAACAGAACTTACAATCTATAAGAAGTACAAGTGTTTTGTGAGGTAGGTGCATCCATATCGTTAGGTGTCTTGCCCACGGACACTCGCTGGTAGTGTCTTCTGAGTGGGATTGGGTTTTCTTTCCATGATTGTAGATCAGCGCCCAAGTGCTTAGGTTGAACCCGCTTCTCATAAAGTCTAGACTTCTCCACAGTTTGTATTGGAGGGATGTGCTGAATGGTATTTTTTTAATTGCTTCTCCACAGTCGAAGGGTGGAGACGTTACCACTGGACTCCACAGTCGATATTGTCTGGTAGGCAAGTATGTCCGTTGGGTGTCTTGCCCAAGGACACTTAATGGAGAGGTGCTCTGGCCAGGATTCCAACCTGGGTCTCCATGGTTATAGAGCAGTGATGCTACCTGTATTCCACCCAGCCGGTATACTCCAGTTCCCAACAAAGCTTTTTATAGCCGTTTTTTCTAACAGCAGTTTGGAATTTGGTAGTGTTTTGCTTGGAGCCTCTTCAAACCGGTCAAGCATGGTATCATTCTAATAGTCCTTTTTGCATCTGATTGTGTGACTGGGTGCTCTGCATCTGTGCTGTTTTCATCCTTGACCTTTGCATGTCACAATAGCAATGCTTAACATTGACCATTAAAGCCCAAGCATCTGGTTAAATGATAAACCCCAACAAATTGTTTTGTTTGCTTTTTGGAAGGTTTTCCTCCATCTAGTTTTGTTCCTGTTCACTTGGGTCGGTGAACCGATGCCCAGCTTTGGTTAAAAACGTACAAAAACCCATAACACAAGCTTGCAGACTGTATAATTTTTCTGTTCTGATTGTTTTGCTGCCGGAATAGATCTTTGTCTTATGCAAACAAACCGTAATGTATTTATCCCAGAACAGGACAAAGCGTTTTGCTTTAATGTGTTTAGTATAATCTCTTTAGTCATATCCAATAAAATCATAATCATCCTGCCCAATAGCTCGCCGCCGTGTTCCTAAATAGAAGCGATTTTATGCACATGTTAGGAATACATATCGCTCCGTTCCTGTTAATTTTCTTCTTCTAAGTAGCGCACATCAGATTTCATCTGCAAAATAGCCGTAGTGTTTCACAGTATGGACAATCGCCAGAGGGAGGCGTGCATTTTCAGTCGACTCATTAAATCGTGCCGCTAGTACTCAAAATGCAAATTTCTGCCAAGGTAATCTCTGCTGATTCTTAAAATTGACAAACATTACTTAATGTGTAAAGTCTGGAGCTGGGATGGCAAATCCAAAGGCTGCTAGAACGTTGGTAACCTGCGCGAATTTATTTCCACATCACATTATCTTGGCTTTATTTTTAAGGAATAATTGTGTGTTCGGAGTGATTCTGGACTGGGGGTACCTTGACTTGGCATTGCTGTTGGGAGGTGTGAAACTGCATTCTGGGAAGTCTGACGTGTAATTTTATTCCAAAACTCTCTATGTCCAAGTAGCCCTGTGGCCTATAGGGCAGGTTTGGCCAACGACGGCCCTCCAGATGTTTTGAAACTACATTTCCCGTAATGTTCGGCTGCTCGTTAGGTTTGCAGAGCATCAAGGGAAATATAGTTCCAAAACGTTTGGAGGGCCAGGGTTGCTGACCCCGGATTTATAGGAATATTTAATATTATAATGTGTCATTTTGCTGCCCTTTTTGTTGTTGTTGTAATTAACAGAAATCCTGTGTTATTTGTTTCTGATAAACATTTTATAAATAACACCATGATTTCTGTTAATTACAAGTATCCCAGGACAGGGCAGCAAAATGACACATTGTAATATTACATATTCCTATAAATCATATCCACCTTGTGATAGCTGGGTTATTGTGTAGAAGCTTATTGTTCTGTTTTGTTGGAATGTTGCGCAATGGTGTCCAGCGTTAATTCAGTTCTCTGTCCCTAATCTAATTCTGTCCTAGATGCCATGACACCAGGGAGTGATTTCTGTTGTAACACCTTGGCAATAAATATGTGTGCTCTGACAATAAATGACAAAATCAAATGGCACGCTGACCACAGTCACTTCTCTCAAATATCTAGGTATGTAGTTAGACCCAAATCCATCCTTTGGCCCCCACATCGAAACACTCTCATCTAAACTTTACCCCAAACTAGGTGCCCTGTACAGTAACAAATCCTGCCTGAGCCCCGCGGTAAGAAAGCAGATTGTACAACAAATGCTTATGCCGGCTATTGAATACGGAGATATAGTGTATGCAGCCGCCCCTCAAACACACCTTCATAAACTTACTACATTGTATAACTCATTCTGCCGCTTTGTGCTACAATGTAAC
The DNA here is from genome assembly GCA_009667805.1 of Leptobrachium leishanense. Classification (NCBI taxonomy): domain Eukaryota; kingdom Metazoa; phylum Chordata; class Amphibia; order Anura; family Megophryidae; genus Leptobrachium; species Leptobrachium leishanense. The sequence continues at coordinate 152,542,627 of CM019070.1, read as the reverse complement.
TATATGACCCACCATTGTGACATGTTAAAAGAACTAAACTGGCCGTCGCTGGAATCCAGACGCACCCTTCACATTTCCAACCTGGTGTTTAAGAGCTTCTCTGGGAAGCTGCCACCCTACCTGAATAGGCTGCTTCCCCCAGCAGTTCCCTCATCCTATAACCTCCGATCCAGGAGCAGCACCATACTTGCAATACCACAATACATAAAGACAGTGGCTCGATTCTCATTTTCCTACAGAGCACCACAATTATGGAATAACCTCCCAGACACCATCAAATCTTCCCCTAGTCTTATGTTAATAGAGATCTCTTGGGTGACCTACCTCGATACAGAATGCACCTGTAAACATGTAACATAATGACTATTTCCTAAATATTTATTTTCTGTGTAAATCTGTATTTTGTGTTTTGTTTTTTAATATCTTGCACTTATTACTTTGTATTTCTGTAGCAACTGTAAAATTTCAATGTTCTTGAACCCAGGACATACTTGAAAACGAGAGAAATCTCAATGTATCCTTCCTGGTAAAATCCTTTATAAATAAAAATAAATATATTAATAAATAAACCAATATGCTTGACCCAGTATGGTCGTGATATTGGAGACATTTGAAAACATGCAGACTGTATTGGAGTTCTTGGACCAGAGGAGGACGCTAGTCACGGTGGCCAAGGGACCTCATAGACCTTGCTTACCATAACAAATTGTACTGTGCCAGTCTGATATCCTGTGTTGCAACTTTTTGGCATGTCCTCATGGTTGCTGAAGCTCTAGTGTAGAAGAAGCTTCCTTGATGTTTCAGTTCTGGCCGCCCTTGTGAGACCTGAGTGGGGAGCCACCATAGGATGGGCCACCGTGGTTGCTGTCCGTTCTCAGTGTTCTCATAATTCACCCCCTCACCGTCTCCTGTTTTAGTAAATAAATACACATTTGTTGAATGAGAATAAGACGGTGGCGTCCTTTTTACCTGCTCTAATAACGAATTCTGGGAGCGTCGGTTTTGCCTTTAAGAGAAATCGTTCATTATGGTCCCGATGCTGCTGCGTCTGCATTATTCCTTACATGCTTTATTTGTTTTAATAGCTGCCGAGATTGTTTGTGAAATTGAAAATAATGAGAAGATCCGCTGTGCTCTGGAGGCGAAACAAGAAAGTGTGAGTATGAAATGAAAATGTACTTTATCAGTAAGTTTTGGAATGGGAAATGCCTGCGATGAATAAAATGATAAAGGAACGCTAATCACAATCATGTCTACCTGCCTGTGGATACGGACTGATGTAATCTGTTCTTTGACTGTAATGGACTTCTCATAGATGGGGGAGGAAAGAAAGATTTAAAGTGAACCTATCACAAGTCGCACATCTCTGCTTTGGTGGCAGGCGCCTTTGCCGAGTCAACAGGTTGTGTGAGAGATCCAGTTAACTGATTATACTCTTCATTGCGACCTTCTCATTAACTTCCAAAGCGTTGGCCAACCAGTCATTGTCAACGTTACCAAGGAGAACCATTTGTGTCACTCTTGCGCTTCTGCCCTTCCTTACACAAAACGCTTCTGAGCAGTGAGACATCATTGATCTTCTCTGTACATACAGTAGATACATTGCAGTTTGAGATCTCTCCTCAGCTTGTCCTCAGTCACCTTGATCTATCAGATCATAAAGATCAAACGCTTGGTAGGTTGTCACAGAGCGTGAACCTTTCAAAGACCTTTAGAAGGGTAAATGTGCTTTGTGAATATTGCACCAGTCAGGGTTCTAATGGTCTAGGCCCAGGTCACCAGCCCTAGGACAGCAGAAGGACCGGTCACACAAAGCTTGGCTTTAGCAGGAGCTTTAATGTACGAGCAGCAACGTTTTTGTTCTCAGTGCAGCTTTGTGTGTCCGTCCTTCCTGTCCTGTTGTCCACATCTAAGACTGGGGACCCTAGACTGAACATGAACAACAGAAGGACCAGTCGCACAAAGCTTGACTTTAGCAGGATCTTTATTGTTGGAACAGCAATGTTTTGTTCCTGAGTGTGGGACCAAAACTTTGCTGCTCCTGCAAATAAAGCGCCTTCTAAAGCCAAGCCTTGTTTGACTGGTCCTTCTCATTTTGTTGTCCACATAACGCAAATCTGTCCAGAGGGTGTTTTTTGCTGTCTGGAGAAGATTGATTCCTTTTTTTTTAGCTCCTGGAAGAGCCTCACAAAAGTGATGTCCATGCCTGCAGATTGGAAGGATCATCTTGTGACCTTTTCAAAGAAATATCTAAATGCTACCAAGGTGCATGAGCTTTTCTAATGCACTTCCTCAATTCCCAAAGTTCCTGGAAGAGATGCTTCTTCAGACTCTCCCGAATCCTCATTCCCCCACTCGGGTTCCTGCTCATAGTTGAAAAGTTCGGTCTTTAAAATGCCTCAGACTCAATACTCATTGTCTACACCAGGGTGCTCAGACTTGGCCCTCCCAGATGTTTTGGAACTGCATCTCCCTCGATGTCCCGTTGACCTAATGAGTGGCGGAGCTTCATGGGAGACATAGTTCCGAAACATCTGGAGGGCCAAGGTTTGATACCGCTGGTCTACACATTCTGCCGGGCATGTTGTTCTACCCTGCAGAGACTTTGTAAATCATCTTTTTTGTATTCAATATTTTATGCCCCAAATGAACCAAACCATGAAAAGCCCTTGGATGATACGGTTTCTATTTCATTCTTCAATTCTTCGTAACCCAAAAGCGAGAAGTGATGAGAAACCATCATGTTTAGTCGATCGTGAGCAAAAGCCACTTTGTGAAGTGTAAAAAAGTTGAAGTATTATCGTGGCGCTGTTTTGTGTTGGAAAGTTTGCCTTGATCTAAATGTAAGTTTTTTTGGTAGCTTTTGTTTATCTGAACTATCGACCAGCCGTATCCGTGCCCGATCCCACGCTTGGTGGGTTTTTTCAATGGCCTAGTGATGTCACGAGTATTTTTGTATGAAAGAAACAAAAATCAGCCTTAGGAAGTGGCACAGGTGACTTTACACAAAATATGAAAATGTTTGAACAGTCCTTGATCCATTTTGACAATAAACTGTTTGTTTTATGCGGACATTCATTCACTACCCTTTCAGCTGAACTTCCTACAGTCAGACACAAAAACCTTTAATTTTCGGTTTATTTATGATAGCGTTGTCCTTGCTTTTGTCTCGTGGCTTTGGCGTGACTTGTATCTGTGCGCGCTGTAGGTTTGATAAGATGTTATTTGACGTTCGCCTCCTCCAATACGTTGGCTATGAAATATCTCTCTATTGTATAAAGGTGTCGTTTCGCCGGATTTTCAAACCGAACCATTACCGGCGTGATTTGCATAAATGTCTGAACGTCCTCCATTGCACAGAATGTGTTGTATAGCACAATATGGTTTCTTAGGTTGGCGTTGACGTGCGACTTTTATTATATAATTTCACCGTAGCTGTCTCCGTCTCACGATGCTATAATTCATTCGGAAACTATGGTGGAAGATGGTTACATGGACACATGTCTTTTTTCAGCCTGTGTAGCTATCGGGTTGAGCCTTTCACATATCAACTACTTCTATTGATCCAAATGAAGCCAAAAAACCCAGTCTGAAGCACGAGCCGAATATACAACATACTGGGAAAAAAAATCCCTTCTTGACTCCAGATGGCGTCAGATTTCTCCTTGGATCGAGCAGCTTTTACCCACATATTCATATTAAATGTTATAGATCATTCTCTTTTTTTTTTGCCATTGGGTGTGTTGTTTTATTGTCACCTTGTACCCGCACCCTTATCTCTCGCCTTCAGGACTTCTTCCAAGCTTCCCCCTTTCTAAGGAACTTCCTCCCCCTGCAACATCAGACTCTCCCCCATCTCTCCAGTCCTTCAAAAAGTCTCTGAAAACACATTACTTTAACCCTTTGATGCCACGGTATGTGCTATGCCATCCTTGGGGCGGGAGGGCTTTGAAGCCGCAGGACGTACATGTACGCCCCGCTGACTTCAGTGGCCACCTCGACCCCTCCTTGCAGCTGGCGTGTGCCATGCGCCATTGGCTACAGAGAGAGATGGCCTGAACTCAAGTCGTTCCACTGCAGCCAGCGTCGGCTGCGGGGTGGGCCAAAAACAGCAGCTCGCGGCGGCACTTGTCGCCGAGGCGTACCTGTACACCCCGCCGGCGTTAACCCCAGCCCAACAGGCAATGCCTGCCGTCCCTATCTGCTCACTCCCTAATACCCCACTGTTCATTTCTTACACCATCTTCCCACCCAGGCCACATGCTCCTCACTACTTTAGGTTCTCTATGTACCCTCACCTAGGATCTTCAGGACCCGCTGACATGCCGGGTTTGCAGGATATGTGAAGCACAGCACAGGTGATAGGATTTGCTGCTCAGGGATTGCAGGATTCAGTCTGCATTTCCCCAATGTGATCTGTAAAACCTGGCCTGTTCAGAGGGACCTGAGGACAGGTTTGGGAAACCCTGCTCTAGATCGTAAGCTCTTATGATCAGGGCCCTCTAGATCTCGTCTCCGCCCTATGTTTATTTGTGTCTTGCTCCCATTGGATATTGTGAAGCGCTGCAGAAACCGTTAGCCTGGGTTACACACGTGCATTCCTCTAGATTTGTCTATTTTAACTAGAACGGCCCTTTAACCCTTACCTGTACTAGCCACGACTGTAATCTGTAACCATTGGCGCTTTATTCCCTGCTTTATACGTGTCTACCGCAACGCAGAGAGTAAATATTTATATTAGAAGTGTGCCGGCAACTGACATCTCCCCCTTATTCCTCGCAGGGCATGACCTTCAAAAAAGAGCAAACCGAGGAAGAGATCGACGAAATCCACCATGAATACCGTGAGTAATGAGACGGCTTAACGGCCATGTGTTCTCCAATCGTAAGGGGCCGGGCTTCTCTTTCCTGTCCTTTCTCTTTTTTAACATATCATGACTTAACGTCCTGTGATCTATTGCGGTATTCGATGGCGTGCTGTTTTATTGGCCACTCAAACATTCCCAGAAACTAGACACCATGGGGTCTTTATAAACCTTTCTCTTTTATTTCTGTCCTCTATACCGGTGGTAAAACACCATCTGAGGAGCTACACGCACTGCCCGGCCAAAATAAAGTCACACGCTGTAATATCTGGTTGTGTCGTCTTTTGCTGGGATTACGGCACGCATTCGCCGCGGCATCATGTCGATCAGCTCATGCGATGTCACAGCATTTATTCTCGTCCAGAGTGTCATTAATTTGTGGCCAAGATCTTGTATTGATGATGGGAGAGTCGCGGCGCTGCGTAAAGTCTTCTCCAGCACATTATCCCAAAGATTAACCTCAATGGGGTTAAGGTCTGGACTGTGCGGTGGCCAATCCATGTGTGAAAATGCTCAGGTTACGGAAATTCTACTGGGTCTAGGAATATCGTGACCAACCTGGTGCAGCCAATATCGTACGAAAGGAATTATTCACAAACTACCTTTTGTTTCACCAAAGTTCAATATTGTTGCCCGCAAGTATAAAAACCAAGCTACGCCAATCTACAATGACATTGAAAACTGCCGCAAGCAGTGCCGAACAACACAATAATGGTACCACAGGTATATCTACCACAGTATGAGCAAAATGCGGCTATTCTCTATTTAACGTTGCCCCGTACATTGCCTGGCCAAAAATAAGTCACACCCTGTAAATATTTGGTTGTGTCGCCATTTATTTATTCATAAAGTATTTCACCAGGAAGGATACATTGAGATTTCTCTCGTTTTCAAGTATCTCCTGTGATTGCTGCACGCGTTCGGCTTGGCATCGTTTCGATAAGCTCATGCAATGTCACAGCATTTATTCCCGTCCAGAATTTGTGGCCAAGATCTTGTATTGATGATGGGAGAGTCACGGCGCTGCGTAAAGTCTTCTCCATCGTCCATTCTTTTCTCTGAACCTTCTGTAGCCAGAGGATTTATATTGAATTTACCTGATGCGGGAAAAATGAGATACGGAGAACAAGGATCAGGGTGGATAGAAAATACCCCCTTCACTTTTTAAATATGTATATTGTTAGATTCACCATATTTTCGGTGATGGGGTCTCCTTTGGAGGCGTTCCACTGTGACACTCAGTCAAGAGGTTAACTGATCCGATGCCTCTCAACGCAAGCTTGCCATGACCGTTCGACCAAATGTTGTCAGTGGTTGGAATGTCCCTCTAAGAGAAAATCTCCATCCCTCTGCCCATGTCTGACACGGATGCATTTTTTTCATGTCCTTTTTCCACCTTGAGATCTCGCGCTGCACGTTTTGGAGGTCACTGCACTGGGAGCCTTCAAGAAAATGGAAATTTTTACGATGACAGTTTTGCCCCCTGTGGGAAAAAAAAAAACAAGAGCAACAAAAATGATCTAAACCCCCGTCCTAAGCAGACGATGCACAGTGTGGATTTCTGGAGAGGTTCTATCGCATCGCTGGGCCGAGAGGTAAATTAAGCTTCTGCTCGGAGATGTGGCGTGACAGCGGTGTCTGCAATCTTACCCTCGCCCAATGGGTTTCCAGACTGATGTTTCCAGCTTGGCAGTCACCGTGTTATCGGAAGACCTACACGGAAGACAAACCTAACATTATGTGGTCTATAAGTAGGTTGGCCGGTCTGTCTGGTCGGCTTAATATGTGCGTGCTAATCTTCTAGACCGTCAAGCACTAAATATCTCACATACCTTCCTAAATCATCTTTATCTGTTCCCTGCGAAGACTTTAAACTACTTGGCAGCTTCCACTGTATTTAAATGTATATATGAGACGCATATTTCAGTGTAATGGCCTTTAATTTAAATATGTCGCTGAATCCTGATTTCTATATATTGGTTCTCCTGAAAAACACAAGTGGAAATCATTTGTGCCTGCCATTTTCCATTTGCGACTCGCTTTTAACGTCCATATTACCACAGAGAAGCTGGAGTCCTAATATTTTCGAGGCGCAACTTGACAACACCACCTGTGCCGTTATCTGCTCCGGGAGTCTATAGGACTTCATGGAGACGGACGAGATCTATTTGTTCCCAGTGTTCTTCTGCCCATGGAGTGAGGAAGCCGTGCCCTGCGCTACTTTCTGCACCGAGGGATCGGAGGCGAGTATGGGATTTTTAGGTAGGTTTACATTTGTGTGATTATGCAGCAGCGAAATCCCTTAACCCCACTGTCTGAAAAGTGTTATTCAAACCTGAATAACGTCTGATGGGGAACGAACTGGTTGGAATAGTATAGGAGACATTAATGTACAGCAACCTGGTCCTACATCGGAGACGCAAGGTGAGTTTACATCATGGATGGAATAGGATGAGTTAAACTTCAGCACAGCGCTCGATATGATGTGCTGTCCTGCTCGAGCGCTGTGCGTAGTGTCCAGGTTGTGATCTGGCCCCTGGTCTGTTAGAGGGACTTGAGGACCAAGGTTTTGGAATACTGATTTAGTCCTATCGTTTGAAGCCCCTCATCGTGTCACATTACACCAATGTTGGTGGATCCAAACCTCAACTTCCACTATTACATCATCTATGTTACTTTCTTCTGACACTGTTTAGCCTGTTACCGCCACGGGGCGTACTATGCCGTCCCACGGCAGGTGAGACTTGAAGCTGTGGGGCAGCATAGTATGTTCCGCTGACTTCAAAGGGCCTCCTTCACCTGGCCCACTGGTCGGCGTACGCTGTTGGCTGCTGCAGGACGGTCTGGACTCGGGCCACCCCCTGCTGCCAATGGCGTGTGTCGGCTGCATAGGCGTGCCGGAGGAGGGTCCCGCCGCAGCAGCCAGCGGTAAGGGGATAGTGTGCCCTATACACAGGCATCTCTTCTATGATTTAGATATTTTTGACACATTTGTTACGGGCTTTCTGTGTGTGTGGACGGTTGGGCTGCTTACCCAGAAAAGCTTAGCCAATACTCAATAAATAGATACAAAAATACAAATCCTGGGAAGCCCAATGTGTGCGTGCATATAATACTCCCTTTTAGTCCTCCACCACAACTCTTATAGACACTTACCTATGGTCCAAGCATTCACTCCAACTGGTCGTGCCTACCTCCTAGCTGATGAGGGTCCAACAAACCCAAATCAGCGCTGTCCTAGGAGTGACTTTGACCCGTTACTTAAACCTCATCTCTGCTACAAAGCCACGGTGTGGCATAGCATTGATTTTAGGGTTCTGTGTAATAGCAGATCCAGGATGCATAAAGGTGAGACAGAGGTCATTTGCATACCCTACCCAGAATTCCTTGCTGCATATGGGGAACGTGGCACAGGAACTATGGGATGCAATTCTTTTCATTGCTATGATGTGCAGGTGGCTTCTGAGAGATATATATATATATATATCTATATATATATATATATCCAAAGCCATAGAATGGAGTGAATGGGTCCGTCACCGACTCACATCATTGTATTGTGTGGGATGTATTCAAAGGACCTCACCAGGGGGGTAGATTAGAAGTCTTTTAAACTCCCCTGTTTTATCTAATTCAGCTGCCAGCTCTTATTTTGAGTAGTCTGGAGAACGCAATACACCCCCTGCAGCCTTATCTAAACATTCCCTCCTCCATCTCATTAACTGTTAAATACTGTATAAGATAAACCACGGCAGTAAAGTAAAACTTTTGCACAGATTTTGGTAAATGTTGCATCATGGGAAAAAAATCCACCAAAGGAAACGGGAGATAAAAAAATAACTTTATTTTTCCTTTTTTACATGCAATTACTTGCACAAAAACACAAACAACAACACTGCAGCATGTGTTTTATTAAGTGGTTTTATTTGTAATGCACACGTAATCTAGTCCCAGGTTGTGTAATTGCTAGGGTCCCTTAATGCTGGTACAGCATGATAGGATTTGTAGTGCTTTAACATTTTTTGCGCCCCCCCCCTCCTGGTCTCCCCTCGTTGTTGTGTCCTGCATGACGGAGTCCTTCTCGGTTTTCAATTCACAGCGGCTTATCCGAGCCATTCCGGCTTCTCCGCGTCTTGGCAAACTCTTTCTTTCCCATGACCTCAGATTATTCGAGCTGCCTTTTGGCAATCTTCTTCCAGCCGTTCTCCCGGAATTTACTGGAGAGGAGCGAGGGCTGTTTCTATTCATTCCAGCGGATGGCGTGCAGCACTTGTCTCAGGTGTTTGTGTAAATCCCGGCTCTCTCCGTGTCATCTGGACTCTCCATCAGTCCTGCCGACCCACAGGGATTGTAAGCAGCGAAGCATGTTTATGGCCGGCGCTGTAAACCTTGGCTTCCTCTGTTTCTCTAGTCACGCTGGTTTGAGACCCAATAACCTGCGTCGTGACACCTGTTTTAATGTTCACGCTCGCCGGCCGCACGGATCGCAGCATCGTTTGTTATAATAAAACATTGTGACTGAGGAAAAAATCCGGTTGAGCCAGACGGCCACTAACGGAGGGCTCTGCTAAAACCATTGGCTTGGTTGCAGGAAACTTCTCGCATGACTAGAGTTTACAGCGCGCTAGTGACTCGACAGAGAAAGCACAGGAACGTTTCCTTCCATTGTAACAAGTAAACGTCCGAATGCGTGAATGAATGCACTGTGTGTCTTCAAAATTATATATATGTAAGGGCTGACACAACGAATCAATTAATCGATAAATAATCGATGATTAAATTAGTTGTCAGCTATTCCCATTATGGATTAGTCGGTGTTGATTAATCGTCATGTGTGCAGCACACACTGTTTAGAGTCAGACTAAGTTAAACGTAAATAACCTCCGCTTCGGAGCTGGGTGGAGAAGACGCGCCGCTGCTTTACTCGGTATGATTTAGTTCTAAGGTTATGTCAGACACAACCAGTTTGTTTTTATTCTGTTTCCAACAGTAGCAGAACTATAACACAAACCATAGGATACTACTGCCACTGGGTGAAGGAGCTGTATGCCTGCGTTTTATCCTTATTTGAAGCTGGAGTGCTGTGCCACCACCCCACTCTCCCTGCCACATCCTCTTTGTTGGGGGACTGCCATTGGTCTTGTCCCTTTCCCCAAACTCTCTCCCACACTCAGATCTGGTCTTGGGTCAAGTCACTTGAGCAAAGTCACTCCCTTTCACCTCCAGACCCTCCTCCCACTGTTTACAAAATTATTTAAAAGGGACACTCTACGCACCCTGACCGTTCTAGCTTATTAACCCCGATTTCATGCTGACATCATCATCTATGACCAAGTGCTTGTAGCCGCTGTCATTTGAGAAAGCAAACATGGGCCTAAGCTGCGCATGCAGAATCAACCCATCCCTCTGACCAAGCACTCGCATACATTGTGTGAAAAGTACGCAAGATACGCAATTTGCATATGTACGTACGAAAATTACGTACACTACGCAAATTGCTTATGAAAAAAAGGGAGGATTTTTTTTTTTTTTTTACATAAAATTCCTTTTAAGTAAACTATTTTTTTTAATCCGATGAATCGATTAATCGTAATAATAATAATCGGCCAACTAATCGATTATGAGAATAATCATTAGTTGCAGCCCTAATATACATATATATATCTCTATCACCAGCGTATACAGTGCGTAGTGATACATTTTGATTGGACTAATGTTACACTCTCAAAAGCTTGTCTTTTAAATGTATCTTCTTAAGGTCTGGACATAAAACTGAGCAATATCATAGGATTGAACATTAAGACATTAAGGGGCACATGGGTGGGGGGATAGATGTCCTAAATAGTGAGCGTAAAACACTATGGATAGTATAACATGGTGCTAAGCCTCAAGAAACTCGACTCGAGGCAGCGGTAATGTGTCGCCCCGAGCATCCCCTCCATGGAGTCTATAGGACTCCATTGAGACTTTGCCGGGTCACATGACCTTCAGGATCTCACCTGCAGGTCGGCGGAGGGAGACTGAGAACTCCCCCAGTCTTACTCTGCTCCCGGCAACCGAAAGAGGCGGATTGAGCCGCGGGATGAGAGGTGAGTGATTGTTTTTGTTTTTTTTGTTTTTTTTGAGAAACCACAGCGGGACGTTATTGGCGTTAGGACTTCGTAATCCTAATGCTGATTAACTCTTTACGCTCCCCATGTTAAGCATAGGGAACGCAAAGTACAGTAACCTCGCGCTGAAAAGCGCAAGCTACGAATTGCTAACGAGATTTTTAACCCGTTAGCGTTCAGAATGTAATATGGTCGGCACGTCGTAGGGCCACCTAAGCTAACGTGGGCGCTCGCACAGCTGAGCACTAACGTTAGCGTTTAGTATATAATAGGATCCTATATAGAAAATTCAGAGCACCGCAGATTACTATAGCTTTAAAGATGCCAAAATAAACCACACCTGACTTGTAGGAAAAGAAAGGGTTTGATTTCAAAATCCATCTTAGTCACTTCGCTCTGCCAATGACCTGCTATTACATCCCTTTGTACCCGCACCCCTCACCCTCATCTTAAGGACTTTTCCGGAGCTGCCAACCGACATCTATGGATGTAACTCCCTTGTAACATTTCTCTCTCCCCATGCCTCCAGTCTTTTAAGACGTCTCTAAAAATGCATATCTTCAAAGAAGCCAATCAGCTCACTCCATAACCCCCCCATTGTATCTGTCCTCATCTTCCAAGCTCCCATGCACCCCATTACTTCTCATATTTTGCTGTTTACCGTTACCTCTATGTGTCACCCCGCTCCTGGAATGTAAGCTCAGCTGAGCAGGAATATATATATATATATATATATATATATCAACAAACCAGCAGGAGAGCACTCCAAATATCGCATTCAAAGAGAACAATAAAAGCAGCTTTATACATTTCTTACCCCCTTCAGGAGTACGGCATTATATATAAATATATATATATATTATTATTAACCCATTCAAGACCCTTTGCAAGGTCTCTGACCCTAAGCTCTGTTTAAAAATGGTGGAAGTTTAGTTCACAATTGATGGCCATGAATTGCTTAAGCCTGTCAACAGCATCAATGTATTCCACCCTGGGCAGGTACATATCATATATACTGTATCTATATGTATCCTGGCCAAAAATAAAAGTCACCACCTCCTGTACAAGCCTGTGATGATCTGGGGCGGCTTCTGTTGATCAGGTCTAGGTTCAGCAATGTGATGTGCCTAAAAAAACGAGATCATGTGACGCACTGAATGAGCAGGTTTTTCCATCAATGTTTTTTTTTCTCCCCTGATGGCACAGCGGGCATATTACAAGATGGCAATGCCAGGATTCATCGGGCTCAAATTGTGCGAGAGTGGTTGAGGGAGCATGAGGCATCATTTTCACACATGGATTGGCCACCGCACAGTCCAGACTTTAACCCCATTGAGGTTAATCTTTGGGATAATGTGCTGGAGAAGACTTTACGCAGCGCCGCGACTCTCCCATCATCAATACAAGATCTTGGCCACAAATTAATGCCACTCTGGACGGGAATAAATGCTGCGACATCGCATGAGCTTATCGACATGACGCCGCGGCGAATGCGTGCCGTAATCCCAGCAAAATGCAATATGACGTAATAGGAGTGTGTGACTCTTCTGCTTCTTCCGTTCTTCTAATGGTTTTGCCAACTATGGTGCTGTTCAGATTAGAGCCTCAGTGCTGTCTTTTAGTCCTGCCGTCTCCAACCAGCAGTCAGACTTTGGAATGAGGGCATCGTCCATTATCTGTCCGTGGTATGTATGAACTTGCCAAGTAGACCGAACTCCACTTCAATCTTGCCTATAAAGTCATTAAAAACACCTGACTTGGGTAAAACAATGGAAATTTGGTTACAAAGCTCATCATCAATTGCCTAAGCCTGCCGAAAGTCAATGGACCCCATCGTGTCAGGTCGTACTACAACGTAACCTGGTGGCTGCTCTTACCCATGTACTTGGGACAAGGGTCTTCTTTCTGCAGGGCAACGGTTAAATGGGAACTTAAATCGAGGCATTTAAAAGGAATTGGTCCAAATACAAGGATGGTTTTCCGTTGAGAATCACCTTAAAGTACATCTGAGCGGTGTAGAAGAAAGCAGATTGTTTTTCCTGCTTGGGTCTGATCACCATGTCAGCAAATCCACCGGATGGACCTGCACAACATGCTCTTGTCAACAGTACCGGGTTTTCCACGGACGTCTCGTGTCTGTGCTCCATATCCTGAGGGTTAGTTGCCCCAGGACTCTGACTTGAGATTGAGACTTGTCTCAAATGAATAGTTTAAAATCCTGGGAAATTAACCCCTCGGGACACAGAGCACGAACCTGGAAAAGCTGGGATTGTTGGCATCTGTGTAAGAGTTGGCACCACAACCAACGCCATCTGTGTTTGTTGAACGAATACACTGATTTGAGTAATCTTCAAAAAAAAAAATATATATATATATATATATATATATATTTTGCCAAAAGTATTGGCTCACCTGCCTTAACTCGCATATGAATTTAAGTGACATCCCATTCCTAATCCATAGGGTTCAATATGACGTTAGTCCACCCTTTGCAGCTATAACAGCTTCAGCTCTTCTGGGAAGGCTGTCCACAAGGTTTAGGAGGGTGTTTATGGGCATTTATGACCATTCTTCCAGAAGCGCATTTGTGAGGTCACACACTGATGTTGGACGAGAAGGCCTGGCTCTCAGTCTCTGCTCTAATTCATCCCAAAGGTGTTCTATCGGGTTGAGGTCAGGACTCTGTGCAGGCCAGTCAAGTTCATCCACACCAGACTCTGTCATCCATGTCTTTATGGACCTTGCTTTGTGCACTGGTGCACAGTCATGTTGGAAGAGGAAGGGGCCAGCTCCAAACTGTTCCCACAAAATTGGGAGCATGGAATTGTCCAAAATGTCTTGGTATGCTGAAGCATTCAGAGTTCCTTTCGCTGGAACTAAGGGGCCAAGCTCAGCTCCTGAAAAACAACCCCACACCATAATCCCCCTCCACCAAACTTTATACTTGGCACAATGCAGTCAGACAAGTACCGTTCTCCTGGCAACCACCAAACCCAGACTCGTCCGTCAGATTGTCAGATGGAGAAGCGCAATTCGTCACTCCAGAGAACGCGTCTCCACTGCTCTAGTGTCCAGTGGCGGCGTGCTTTACACCACTACATCCAACGCTTTGCATTGCACTTGGTGATGTATGGCTTGGATGCAGCTGCTTGGCCATGGAAACCCATCCCATGAAGCTCTCTGCGCACTGTTCTTGAGCTAATCTGAAGGCCACATGAAGTTTGGAGGTCTGTAGTTATTGACTCTGCAGAAAGTTGGCGACCTCTTCGCACTATGTGCCTCAGCATCCGCTGACCCCGCTCCGTCAGTTTACGTGGCCTACCACTTCGTGGCTGAGTTGCTGTCGTTCCCAAACACTTCCACGTTCTTATAATACAGGTGACAGTTGACTGTGGAATATTTAGGAGTGAGGACATTTCACGACTGGATTTGTTGCACAGGTGGCATCCTATCACAGTTCCACGCTGGAATTCACTGAGCTCCTGAGAGCGACCCATTCTTTCACAAATGTTTGTAAAAACAGTCTGCATGCCTAGGTGCTTGATTTTATACACCTGTGGCCATGGAAGTGATTGGAACACCTGATTCTGATTATTTGGATGGGTGAGCGAATACTTTTGGCACTATAGTGTGTGTGTGTGTGTATATATAGATATTGTTGGTTATCCTGAAAATGTAGTGTGCAAATGCCCATCGCTCCAGGGTTTCCCTCGCCTGCCCTGCGTTGGTTTATGAAAGCCGCGGTATAAATAAACGTAATTACACTGGTTTTCCCGTCTGTCTTTGGTCTGGTGTCGTATGTATTTTATATACTAGTAATCATCTTTTTTTTTTGTTTTTGTTTAATTGCTATGGTTTTATAGCGCCGTGACGGCTCCCTTCTCGTCTCTCGGCTCATGATATTATTGCCAAGCCGTCGTCTCGTGTTTGCAGCAAACAGATCGCTAAAAAATTAAAATGAAAAAGTTTAATACTTACAGGTCGCTCATAGCCGCGTCTATTTCGAGACGTTCCCACGTCAGAGAGAGCCGTGAATGCGGCATTGTGTGTCGAGTAGCCATGGTAACCTCCTACTATTACCTTTACCTCTCTAAAGGCAAAAGAGAGACGTCTGCAAAGCTCGGCAGCGTGCGGCTCGGTCTGCGGAATTTATTTTGCGCTCTTTTGAATCTTGTTTAGAATTTTTATCTAAAATGCAGTTTGCCTCTAATTCCTGGCATCACACGGGCAACGAGCTATGGTGACCAGATCGCACCTATTCAACCGCCACGAAGACTTCATTCTAAAATTGTACGTATATATGCTGAGGTGTAAAGGAGTCGCTCAGTTAATGGCCAGTTCCATCACATTGTAATGTAAACAAATCCTCAGGGGTCGGCCTACATTCATGTGCTGATAAATGAAAGCAAAGGAGTATGGGTGATTGAGTATCTCTGTTGTTTTACCATACAGAGTGATCACTATTGAACCTGACATACTGTATATGGACTTGACCCTTGACTCAAGTCACGTCTCACACCAGTTTCACAATAGCACGGGACCTGATTTCAATGGACACAATACAAGGTGCGGACTCAGACTCTCTGCAATCCATTCTATTTTCCACATGGTTATTTAGTATAAAACAAAGGCGGTTACAAAACATCCCACGGCGACACTTTTCAGCAAATCGCAGACAATCGAGATAAGGCTAGGGTCAGGCGAGCGCATTTTGTACGGACTGTGCGTCTGTGCAGTACGAACGTACTTTCTGATAGACACAGTAGTGGCCACACAGTGTTTTTTTTTTCACTGACATATTTTTTGATAGATGTAGGAGGGAAAATAAATTAAAATGAAAACACATTTTGTCTGTCAAATGCTGGACATATAAATGCAGTCTGTCTGACCACGTTCCATCACTCACACACAAAGCTATGCGGACGTGGCGCACTCTGCACGTCCGTTCTAGCAGTATTGTGTTCTTGCCTAACCTGCGTCCGTTTGCCGCGTCCGTCATGCATCCGCACTTCCGTGCGGACATACTTCGTGTGTGGGGCTTCATTGGTCAGATTGCTATGCTGCCACGGACGTGCGGCAACACGGACGTGATAACTGCGCTCGTCTGACACCAGCCTTAAGCAGCAGAAATCACATACAGTCATGGCCGAAATTGTTGGCACCCCAGACATTTTTCCAGAAAATCAAGTATTTCTCACAGAAAAGTATTGCAGTAACACATGTTTTGCTATACACATGTTTATTCCCTTTGTGTGTATTGGAACATTACAAAAAAAGGGAGGAAAAAAAGCAAATTGGACATAATGTCACACAAAACTCCAAAAATGGTCTGGACAAAATTATTGGCACCCTTTCAAAATTGTGGATAAATAAGATTGTTTCAAGCATGTGATGCTCCTGTAAACTCACCTGGGGCAAGTAACCGGTGTGGGCAATATAAAAATCACACCTGAAAGCTGATAAAAAGGAGAGAAGTTAACTTAGTCTTTGCATTGTGTGTCTGTGTGTGCCACACTAAGCATGGACAACAGAAAGAGGTGAAGAGAACTGTCTGAGGACCTGAGAACCAAAATTGTGGAAAAATATCAACAATCTCAAGGTTACAAGTCCATCTCCAGAGATCTAGATTTTCCTTTGTCCACAGTGCGCAACATTATCAAGAAGTTTGCAACCCATGGCACTGTAGCTAATCTCTCTGTGGGTGGACGGAAGAGAAAACATGATGAAAGGTTGCAACGCAGGATAGTCCGGATGGTGGATAAGCTCCCCCAAACAAGTTCCAAAGAAATTCAAGCTGTCCTGCAGGCTCAGGGAGCATCAGTGTCAGCGCAAACTATCCGTCGACATGTAAATGAAATTAAACGCTATGGCAGGAGACCCAGGAGAACCCCACTGCTGACACAGAGACCTAAAAAAGCAAGACTACAGTTTACCAAAATGTACTTGAGTAAGCCAAAATCCTTCTGGGAAAACGTCTTGTGGACAGATGAGACCGAGATAGAGCTTTTTGGCAAAGCACATCATTCTACTGTTTACCGAAAATGGAATGAGGCCTACAAAGAAAAGAACACAGTACCTACAGTGAAATATGGTGGAGGTTCAATGATGTTATGGGGTTGTTTTGCTGCCTCTGACACTGGGTGCCTTGAATGTGTGCAAGGCATCATGAAATCTGAGGATTACCAAAGGATTTTGGGTCGCACTGTAGAGCCCAGTGTCAGAAAGCTGGGTTTGCGTCCGAGATCTTGGGTCTTCCAGCAGGACAATGACCACAAACATACGTCAAAAAGCACCCAGAAATGGATGACAACAAAGCGCTGGAGAGTTCTGAAGTGGCCAGCAATGAGTCTAGATCTAAATCCCGTTGAACACCTGTGGAGAGATCTTAAAATTGCTGTTGGGAAAAGGCGCCCTTCCAATAAGAGACCTGGAGCAGTTTGCAAAGAAAGAGTGGTCCAAAATTCCGGGTGAGAGGTGTAAGAAGCTTAGTGATGGTTATAGGAAGCGGCTGATTTCAGTTATTTTTTCCAAAGGGTGTGCAACCAAATATTAAGTTAAGGGTGCCAAGAATTTTGTCCAGCCCATTTTTGGAGTTTTGTGTGACATTATGTCCAATTTGCTTTTTTTCCCTCCCCTTTTTTTGTTTTGTTCCAATACACACAAAGGGAATAAACATGTGTATAGCAAAACATGTCTTACTGCAATACTTTTCTGTGAAATACTTGATTTTCTGGAAAAATGTCTGGGGTGCCAACAATTTCGGCCATGACTGTACAAGGCACTTCTGAATACATAATAAGGATCACATCATAGAAATCCCAGAAACTAGGTAACATCCTCTGACTGAAACGTAACTAGCCAATGGGAAATTGAGACACGTGTCCTTGGGCTGTGTTTAAGCTTTGCATAGAGATGTACTTTTTTAACATGGCCAAGCCTACTTTAAATTCTAGCCAATTATGCGTAGACATCCAAAACATAAATAAGGGGTAGGCAATTTAACCCTTTCAAAGGGGGCGACCGAGCTTGTGGTTATGATCCTAGGATACTTGGGTAGTTGACTCTTTCTCTGCCTGCACTGCTGCTTTTTGATTGCTCTCTGCACAGCGCACCATTTGTATCCATCCCATGTCCCACCCCTGAGGAATCACTAATGTCTATGGCTGCAACTAACTATTATTTTCATAACCGATTAGTTGGCCGATTTTATTTTTTCGATTAATCGGTTCATCGGATAAAAGAAAAACATACACAAATTGCATATTTTTCGCACACAAGGTACACGAGCACCTGGTCACAGTGATAGATTGATGCTGCGTGCACAGCTTAAGCCCATGTCTGCTTTTTCCCCAAACGAACACTGTTACAAGCGCTCAGATATGACGATGTAAGCACGAAATCGGGGTGAGAACGGAGGCACTCCACGCAGCCTCGACCACTTTAGCTTATTAGTGTGTCCCTTTACAATAATTTCATGAACAGACTGAGCGGGAGGAGGGTCCGAAGGAGGGAGTGAGTTTGGGCAAGGGACTTGACCAGAGTGTGAGAGCAAGTGGGTGTGGGCAAAAGACCCGACATGAGAGAGAGGGAGTTTGTGGGAAGGGACCGGACAAAAGGCAGCTCCGGACCAAAGTGGGAGTGACAGGCAGGTTGGGGTGGTGGCACAGGATGAAGCAGAATCTGAGGTTATAACGTTTAACTCGGTCGGACTCTAAAATGTGTGTGCTGTACACAAAATTGATCAATTGACAGCCAATTAATCGATAATGAAAATAGTTGTCAACTATTTTCATTATCGATTAGTTATCCATTAATCGATTAGTTGTTTCAGCCTTACTAATGTCACTTGCGTACATCCACCCTCCGCACAATGCATTCCTGCGTTGCGCGATGGAAGATGGTCACATTTAATGGTCATCCTTCAGTTACCAGTAGTTTCTGATCCAAGACCTGACCTGCAGGAACCAAAACGGTCACTCAACAGTTTTAAATATAATATATTGCCTGAAAAAATATAATTTTTCTCAATGATAATAAATACCGACACATCACATCAAACCTCCATGCTGCTTAACAAAGACAAAGCAACGCAAGCAGAGCAAATACATCGTACACTCAAAATAATTAAAAGTGTTAGCTTTTGATTTTACTAATTTTTGTTGTTTTTTTTTAAGACCTGCCTAAACAGAAGGACTTCTGACAGCTTCTCCAAGAACCCTTATGTTCTGTATGGAAAGGGCTGTCAACACTTTGAGCTGTCAGCAGCTAATAATCTGCCCACCATCCGCGTGCAAGATGTTAATGAGAGCTCTGTGTTGCTCATCCGCTGATGCACGGTGTGCACGGCTTGCTTAGTTAAACAATACAGTTTCCTTATTAATTCCTGTCTTCCGCTATCCAAAAATATCTGGTGATTCTTGAACACTTTGCGGTAACGCTGCATCTAAAAAAAAATCTGTGCAGGTCAGGGATCTCAAACTCCGATCCCCCTGTATGTTTTTGAACTACAACCCCTATGACTCTCTGACCGTTCGTCATTCAGTGAATTCTGGGAATTGCAGGCTGTCAACATCTAAGGGGCGGGGTTTGCGATAGGTGGTGACATTTGCAACACTCTCTGACCATTCAAAAATTTGTGGTCCATAGATGTGGTGGTGGTTCCAAACAGCAGGTCCACTTTCTATAGGAAAACTAGATACCGGAAACGTATTTCCACTGGATTTTCTTCTCCTACCGGCAAGAGGGGAACAGGGCCTGTACTATACGCCTGGTCAAAGAAAAAAACAAGAGGCACAACATTGATCAGTTCCCATGTATTAGAATCTGCAAATAGAACAGTCTACCCATTTTTTGTTTCCGATAAGGCCCCCCTTCTTCCCACAGTTTGGCAAGCCAAGCACCGACTTACAGGAAGTATGTGAGTAATGTCGGACCGGGGTCTATTACTGTAAGAGCTGGCAACAAACCCCTCGCTCTCTTGACCAATATTTCGGAAAGTAAGGCGGTGGAAACAGATGGACATTTTCTCCATGTGATGTATTTCCTCAGAGAGCGTGAACGTTCTTACTACGTGACTCAAGTTGTGAAGGATATTTGGTCTTGGAGAAACTTGACACGAGTCTAGTTGTGTTTTCTCTATCAAGATGGTGATGGAGCCAACTTGGCTATAAATACCATGACCGTCTTATTTATGATCTATATATGGTAACTGTGTTTTTTTTGGGTCTAAATACAACAGATTGCAGTGTGGTTCTCAAGAATCTGTGTGTTGGTCATTCGGGGTATCTAAACCTTTATTTTACCCGATTTAAGAATTAACCACTTTTACTCATCGTACCTGAGAATTCTAACCCGTTCACTTATTACTGAGAATTTGGAAATGCCGCACACGCCTAATACATGTAGATAATGTTCTGCCTGTCCTATTGCACATTTAAAGGGATGCTCTACACTATGTGAGCACTCAATCTTATCCGAGTGGTCATCCTGCTGTAAGCTCCCTCTCTGCCTCTGATGGGGGCTCGGAGGGCTGATTCAGCCATCCAAATGCTGGGACTTAGCCTTGCCTCGAGCCTCAACGCAGATTTCTGGGGCTTGGAGACATTTAGGAACCAGCCTTATCCACTGGTATCAAAGCCTTCCTGCATTAAGAATCAGATTGGCTGGTGAAACCAGCCTCCTGTAGTCATGTGACATGAGCTGGAAGCATGTCACATCCTGCAGAGATTAGAGGGAGACCAGCCCTGGATTCGTAGCTTTACAAGAAACTAAAGCGTTAAAACAGAAGTGGGCCAGGAAAGGTGAATATTTAACCCTTCAGTTTTATCCCTCTAAGTGTCTTGGTACATTTTATGCCTCTTCATTCCAAGGAGCAGGAGATACATCGTGCAACACTGTGGTTATACGCAGAGCTCTTCATGATCCTCACACGGAGATGCCTCCTCATTGTAATGATCTTGTCATGTTTTAAGTTGTTGGTCCCTGTGTAGTAGAACCCAGATTGTACGGAATTTTGATGAAATTCTTTGTGAAAGGATCTTGGAAAAAGCTACAATCCTTTCAAGGAGAAGCTAAGGTTTGGCAGCAGTCAAGATGTCTATGTCCCACCAAGACGCTATAAATTATCATTTTCAAGTATGCATTAAACGTTTATTGAGCACGTCTGCGATTTCAGATAAAGAGAGCCAAAAATGTGTTTTTTCTCTTTGTGATTCTAAAGTGTGTTTTTTTTTTTTCCTCCTCTTCTACTCTTGGCAATAAAAAAACCAACAAAAACCTAAACACTTTACTTCCCTTGGGTAACGTTCAAGATCTTCTTTCATTACATGGGAAGGTTTCTTTGCGGACAGAACGCTGCTTTTCCTAGAACGTGGATTTTCAGCCTCAGGAAAGCTGATTCTCGACGGAGCGATGTAGGAACCAGTCAAGGACTCCTATTTCATGGCAGACTCCTCCGTTCGTCAGTGGGTATTCCCGTGTCTCTGCACGGCGTCTTCTGGCAGCAACAGTCTGATGCGCGAACGTTCTCGCAACCTGCTTCGCATCTTTGCAGAAGAAAACGTTTTTTTCTCTTTAAATCCGTCGGCGTTTGATTGTGTGGGTGTTTTATTTATATGAATAATATTTTAATCCTTCATTATGTAATCTGTGAGGTTTCATCCCGCCGTCGCTGCTCTTCGCTTGCATCCCGCGGTTTTCCTATTAGTATCACCCGGCTTCGATGCGCTAGTTTCGTCAACCTTGAAAGAATAGGAGTTCTATTTTCTTTCTTCTTTCTTTCAGGGGCCTTCAAGCCTCTACTTTCTGTTCCTCGTCTTCTATATTCACAGTAGGGGGGGATTTTGCTGTGCTGTGCAAGGAAGAAATAATATAATAATGAAATTGATATTGGGTTACAGAGTATGAACAAGGAAAGCAGGAAGCTCTGCTGTAGAAAACTCAATTCATCGATTTGTGTTTCTTGGCTTAAAGGGTAAAATGTGGTTATTTGGCATGCCTTTTCAAAGATTTAACGAGAATCACGAAACAGATGGAAGTAGACAAAAATATTTAGGGCTCCTTCAACACTATTAGAAACCCTTTTAGCCAGGGATCTCAAACTCCGGCCCCTGAGGTGTTGCTGACTAGTAATGGGCCGAACACCCCCGTGTTCGGTTCGAACTCGAACACCTGAAAAAGTTTGACCGCAAACTCGAACACCATGCAAGCCAAATGACAAATGATTTAGGTAAACCAAAAAATGGTCGGAATGTGGCAATTGAGTTTTAATGTGGATAAGTGCAAGATAATGCACCTGGGGCGTAAAAACCCAAGGACTGAATATAGAATATTTGATACATCTGAGGGTTGGGATTTAGGGGTTATTCTTGCAGAGGATCTAAGGGTAAGTAGTCAATGTAATAGAGCAGCAGGAAATGCTGGCAGAATGCTTGGTTGTGTAGGGAGAGGTATTAGCAGTAGGAAAAGGGAAGTGCTCATGCCACTGTACAGAGCACTGGTGAGACCTCACTTGGAGTACTGTGTGCAGTACTGGAGACCGTATCTCCAGAAGGATATAGACATCTTAGAGAGAGTTCAGAGAAGAGCTACTAAAATGGTGTACGGCTTGAAGGAGAAAAGTTACCAGGAAAGGCTTAATGATCTTAACATGTACAGCTTGGAAAAAAGACGAGACAGAGGAGATATGATAGAAACATTTAAATACGTAAAGGGAATCCACAAGGTAGAGGAAGGGAGTATATTTAAAAGGAAACAAAGTAGCAAAACAAGAGGACATAGTCTTAGATTAGAGGGGCAAAGGTTTAAAAGTAACATCAGGAAGCATTATTTTACTGAGAGGGTGGTGGATACATGGAACAGTCTTCCAGTAGAAGTGGTAGAGGCCAAAACAGTAATTGAATTTAAGCAGGCATGGGATAGGCATAAGGCTATCCTAAACAAAAGATAAATCCAGGTAAAGTATCCATGTAATTGGGCAGACTAGATGGGCCGAAAGGTTCTTATCTGCCGACATTTTCTATGTTTCTATGTAAGTCAATGGGGCTCGAACGTTCGAAAATTAAGGTCCCCTCCAAGAGGGCATATAATATGCACGATATTGGCCATAAAAGGTGTATGGGGGTCCCGGGTACTGCCCTGGAGGACAGGAAACAATGAATATATACATATATTTTTTTTAAAAAGTTTTTTTTAACCCTTTCAGCTGAGTGCTGAGCCATTTCGCCGCTGTGCGCTGAGCTAATTTTTCCCGCTTTTGCTCATGTTTAAACGCGATTTGAAGTCATGGAAAATATTTGACCAACAATGAGTGGGAAATGTTTGACCAACAATGAGTGGGAAATGTTTATGAATCCTATAGTCTTCAATGTTAAAAATATTCCCGTTTTAATCCAATATCTAATATAAACCGTTTATTATTATATTCTGCAGTAAAGAGTCTCTTTATTTTTAGATTTATTTTTTTTAGGATCTTTTAAAAAAAAAATGGAATTTTTTTTTCTCGATCTTTCCACGAACGTCCCGAAAAGTTCGAAGTTCGCAAGCTTTCGAACGGCCGATGTTCGAATCGAACTTTGAACCGATTCGAACAGGAAGCCCATCCCTATTGCTGACCATCAATTCCCACGATTTTCTGGCACTTGTTGGCCATCAACATCTCAGGAGCCAGTGTTGAGACCTCTGCTTTAAGCACTACATTTTTTGAAATACAGTCGGTAACAATCGTCACCTTGGAGCCCATTGTTTTACTGCAGTGCTTTTATCAACCTTTAGTGAGGAGCCTACAGGTACTGTATGTATTTCTTATATTCTTTCCCCAAATGTGCCTTTTGTGCATGGAGATAAACCATGAATAAGGAGTGTCTTGTAATTGCTCTTTGTCCGTGCGCCATTTATCACTTTTACATATGATACGCCAAGTAAAGGATGCATAAATGTGCATTATAGACCTTCCAAATCCTAGTGGTGACATAGGATTAGCAAGCAGAGGGGTAATTGTTGTGTGATTTGCAGAGGTCCTCACCTGGTGTCATAATGTAATTGTGAATCAAACAAAGTTCCAAATGGAGCACTAGTTGAACTTTCAAAGGATTCACCAAGATCCTCCATTGTCTTGCTTGGCCATGGTTCATCTTTTCACAGAAAATAGCTAGCAGTAGGGAGGAGGTATGCAGTCCTAATAGGAATGAACCAAGATGACCCCCCCCTCCCCCATGGGTTCTCGAAATGGGCCAGCTAATCGCCGAAACGTCACTGACGACCCACTAAAACCTACAGTACATTTGCTGAAGCCTATGTGGAGTGCCTGGACCTTCTTCTCTTCCTTTAACAGAAGACCGTTCATAGGATTGTGGCTGATATACCTGTTTTGTGACTGTACAACTGTTGACTAACTTGCCGATGAATCACAAAGAGGAGGAGGAGGCTATAGTTTGTTTCCAGGGAGGCAGCCAAAAAAATTGGCCAAACTAACTCACAAACAAATGTTTGCTTGAAGAGCGATCCTCCCTCCCAGGACATCATACATGTAGAGAAATTACAAAAAACTCCAGCACAGAACATTCTCTGCTACATGGATTTATTCCAACTTCCACCAACAAAGGAGACCTATATGATTAGTGACGCAAATCCATGTTTTATTCACCGTTTGGGAATTCTGCGTTCCGATTAGCATCTCTCATACAAATGTTGCTTCATGCCATCAGGGAGGATCTTCTTCCAACATTAACCTTTCCAGTGGATCTTTAGGTTTTCCAATTTCAAAGGCGATAAACGAAGGAGAAATAAGTGATTAGGTATATGATTCGTGAAGCTAATCAATGATTTATTCGCTATTTGGGAATTCTACATTCGGATTATCACTTCTCATAGAAACGTTGCTCCAAGCCATCAAAGTCGATCTTCTTCCAACATCACCCTTTCATTGACCGGGAATAAAATATGTAGAAAAGACAAAGTCTACAACAACATTTCAACTTGGTTGTTGTACTACAACCACCTCGCTGCAGACCATGAGAATGTTTCCACGAGAGTCTGGTCTTTGTCAAGTCAAGCCTTGACGAAGACCAGAATGTGGTCAAAATGTTGTTTGCTGCTAGGATGTTGTAATAAACCTGCCGAACTGAAGTATTCTTTGCAGAGGTTTTCTTTAGGAACTAAATACGTGAAAGTAAAGAAAAACTCTGCAACCCTACTTCAGTTCGGAAGGTTTTTAACAACATACTCTAAGCAAACGATGGCGATGCTTCATCCAGATTCTGGTCTTTGTCAAGGGTTGACTTGACCTAGATCAGGCTCTGGTTGAAACGATCTCATGGTTTGCTGCGAGGGTGTTGTAATAAACCCACCAAGTCGATATGTTGTGAAGTTTGTCTTTACTATGTAGGTGGTTTCCAGTCAATGGAAGGGCGATGTTGGAAGAAGATCGACCTCGACGGCTTGGTGCAACGTTTCTCTGAGAGGCGATAATCAGAATGTAGAATTCCCAAATGGCGAATAAATCGATGATTTGCTTCACGAACCATAATCCTAATCACATATGCCTCCTTTTTAAATTAAAAACCTGAAGACTTGTTATTGTCTGTGTCCACGATTCACAGCAGGAGTCGTGAAGGCAAGTGCTGCGGCCCCCGAATAGTCTGCGCCCATTAAAAGATACAATGAACGAAAGGGGGGAAAATACAATTAAACATGAAAGTATCTTTGGAAGCGATGGGCTAACCTCATCAAATCTACTAGTGGTGCATAATTTGGAAGCTCGGTCACATTTACAACGAGGAAATGCTGTTTCTGAAGTAGTATAGTTTTTATACACTTCTCTTATTTATGTTTTGAGATAAGCACCAGGAGCCGTCAGGAGGGATGAACGCTCCAGCTCCACTTTGTGCTGTTGATAATGCGATATTCTTCTCTAAATCCTTTTCATCCTGGAGTGTTCAAGGGCTTAAAATAATTTTTTCTATATATTTTTTTCGGTAAATCAGATTTACAGAGTTTTCTTCTGAAAATAAAAAGTTACTTTAATTCCAAAGGAGGAAATGAAAAGAGACTTTGCCACGAGCGCAGTTTAATACGGTGTTTTAAGAACATGCAAGACGATCCGGAGCACTGAGGCGATGGAAACCCAAAGCCTCCGCTCAGCGCCCAGATAAATAAATCTGTAAATCAGTTTAATGCTTTAACCTTTGCACTGCGATCTGATGGTAATGTAGGAATGCGCGACCATACTTGTTGCACATGCTTACGGCTTTTTTATTTCCTTCATACTCTTCAAACACAAGCAGCATTTTCGAGCTTGGTAAATGCAGAAAACGTTTATTACATCACGTCGCAGCAGGTTTCTCTTTCCTGTAGATATATTGTCTCGGGGCGGGATATATTGTCTCGGGGTGGGATATATTGTCTCGGGGTGGGATATATTGTCTCGGGGTGGGATATATTGTCACATGATGGAATATATTGTCTCGGGGTGAGATATATTGTCTCAGGGTGGGATATATTGTCTCAGGGTGGGATATATTGTCTCTTGGTGGGCTGTATTGTTGTCTCCTAGTGGAATATATTGTCACGGGGTGGGATCTATTGTCTTGAGGCAGAATATAGTGTCATGGGGAGGGATATGTTGGGAGCAAGTGAGTAGTCCCTTCTGGAATTTCATGTGTTTGAAGCAGAAATAGGGAGAAAAAAGATCTGAGTGACTGTGACACTGGCCAAATAATGACAGCCAGATGCCTGGGTCACAGCACCTCCAAAACGGGAAATCTTGTGGGGTATACCTGGTGTGCAGTGGTTAGTACCTACCAAAAGGACAACGTGTGAACCCGCGACTGTCATGGGCGCCCAAGGCTTATTGATGCACGTGGGGAAAGAAGGTGAGCCCCTCTGGTCCGATCACACAGAAGAGCTACTGTAGCTCAAATTTGCTGAAAAACCTAATGCTGGCCATGATCGAAAGGTGTCGGCAGACACTCGACACATACCACCTACCTACTGACCACGTACTCACTTTCATGGCCATTGTGTTCTCTGGTGGCAGTGGCCTCTTTCGGCAGGATTATCCCCCCCCGCCACACGGCAAAAACTGCTCAGGAATAGTTTGAGGAACAGGACAAAAATTTCAAGTGTTGCCATGGCCTCCAAATTCCCCAGATCTCCATCCGATTGAGGATCTCTGGGATGTGCTGGAACATGCACATCGTGTTGCGTTGTGTTGGCTATCTGTACCTACTACTCTGTTGTTGTGGTATGTTGTGTACGTTGTATGAAGGCAGATGCAGGTGGGTTCTTATTAAACGATTACAAATACTGGCTTCTAGACTGATTTGTTCATCTCTGTTACAGGGAAGAAGCACAATAACGATTTCCAGAACCTCATCCAACAAATGAAAGGTCGATGGGCCAAAACGAAAGGAAAACAAGTCAAAGAGGAACCACCAGAGGACAACGACAAAACGAGTGCAGATGAGGAACATTCAGCAACACAACCAGGCATCTTTAGAATCCACAGTGGTAAGCGTCTAACATACTGTTTGGTCCTAAAGGCTGCGTATTGTTGAGCTTGAAGTTATGGCAGTCCAACACATGACCGAGTGTTACCGACTGATCCTTCAATTGTATCAAAAGGGAATTTTTCACATAGAAGGATGGTTTCCAGAAGATACATTTAGGGAAATCAGCTTTTCACTGCAGACAATGTATGTACCTGTCATAAAATATATTTTAGACACTGTAAGCTTCTTTGACAGACAGAGGTCTCCCTCTGTTGACCAAAAAGTGTAATTATAGCTGCCTAAATTATACGATGTGATGGAAATAATTGTATCCTTAGAAAGACCATTTAATATTGCGAAAAACGGTGTAGAATATGTGTGGGTTCCATAAACGAGTAAGAGAAAAATTAGACTTTCAGGGTTATTCAGAGAGCGGTGAAAAGCAGGAGAATGGCTGAAGAATGGAAAATTCTAGGTCAAAATGGCCAAACCAGAAAAATTCTCCCATTTATCTCACTTTCCAAATTGGCTATTTTGACCTACAGGGTTATTCAGAGAGAGGTGAAAAGCGGGAGAATGGAAAATTCTAGGTCAAAATAGCCGATTTGGAAAGTGAGATAAAAGGGAGAATTTTTCTGGTTTGGCTATTTTGACCTAGAATTTTCCATTCTCCTGCCATTCTCCTGCTTTTCACCTCTCTCTGAATAACCCGCTAGAATTTTCCATTCTCCCGCCATTCTCCTGCTTTTCACCTCTCTCTTAACAACCCTGCTAAACACAAATAGCACAGAAACGTAAAAACAGCAGTAGCCACTTTTGGACTGACTATCTATCATAAAACCGCCTGGTCACTAAGGGGTTAAATCTCCTATTAGGAGTTTTCTCTTTTTTTTTTCTTCTTTCAGTTCGGCGCATTTTGGCCGGTTTTCGCTGACTTCAATTTGCTAAATAGCGAATGCACTTTATTTTCAGCAACATGGGATCGGCGAAACGCAAACCACTGAAATTGCGCTTTGTGAACAGACCCTTAAATGTGATACCTGGAAGCTGAAAAATGCCTAAATAATGATGATAAAAAAAATATAACGAGGGTGACAACCAATTAAAGCAACGTGTCCTAATTATATAAAAATGTAAACATCAGCCTTCATATTTTTAATTTCTTACGCATGCACATAGGCAAAGTCAACATCCTGATTCAAAGCGCTCCCCGTCCATCGACACGCCGCTATTTGAGAAGGTTTTATTGCTCTCTGCTGTGTAATTGGATTTTTTTATGTTGTTTTTTTTTTCCCCCCTTTCTCTTCATTTTCAAATATTCTGAACAAACATGCAATTTCCACACTTACTGTCAATCTCCCGTGTTTTAATGCGTTACGATTCATAGTTTCCATAGAGAGGATTCTGTTGTTTTAGCGCACCCTTCAGAGGGGCTGAACAGCAGGAGGGGCGGCTGCCGGCTGAGTGCAACCTCAAGAAATGAATTCCGGGCCTGCCGCTCCGCACGCACAACTGCCGGGGTGAAGCCGAGAGCAGATGAATGTTTGTTGAAATAAAATGAAGGGAGAAAAATACAACAAGGTCAAAATAAAGAGTCGCACATCTATCTGTGTGCGTTCAATATAATCACTCATACATACATAAATATAAACTAACATGTTCTTGTGTTCAGAATTCCGTGCACTTCCCTAAAAAATGTATGGATGAGCTTCTGTGATGTGATTATTGGAAAAGATCGGGAAATGCCGGCCCATTTGTTTGTAAAACATGTAAGGCTCTATTCCCTAGTTACAGTTACAAGTACTTATACAGCGCCAACAGATTCCGTAGTGCTTTACAATGGGGAAGCACAAACAGACGTACATGATGCAAGAGGAGAGGCAATCCTGCCCGTAGGATAACTGTCCAGGTAATACAGCACTTTAAACCAAGTGCTCAGGCAGACATCCCGTGGGTTTACAATCTAAGGGACAGGGGTAGCTGAAACAAAAGGGAGCAGGGGGAAAGTGAAACTGGTGGCCAGAAGATTATCTTAGGGATTGCATGGGAAGGACCAGAAGTTTGGGCTTAGTAAGAGTAATTAGAGAGAGAAGTGGAGACAGCTGGAAAAGAGCCGAAATTAGGGACTGGCCCTGGGTGGGCGGGTGCATGGGGAAGGTGGGTTGGGACAGCAGAGGGAGAGAGATGGAGGTCGGTCTGTGAGAGTATGCTTGAGGCAGCTTTCAGAGAGCTGAGTGAACGCTTACATTAGCATTCGGATGTGTAAGCGTTAGCACCAGGATAAAAAGACTTTAACGCCTGCCCCCCATATTACCTTCCTGACCCTAAACCCGTACGAAATCACTTGGCACATCAGTGATTGTGCTAGCTCACGCGAGCTTACTGTACTTTGCTCCTATACTTAACGTGGGGAGCGCAATCCGTAATTAGTGTTTCGATAAGTAAAGTATTAGAGTGCTAGCTCTAATTACCACAGCACAAGGCAAAATTTTAGCGACACCTTAAAGCTGGGGCTAAATGATTCTGCATTCACAAAATCATTTAGCAGCCCCTAAAACCACCCCAATAAATCCCATACTCACCTCTCATCCTGCGGCAGGAACGGTGGCCCGATCCACTGCTTCTTGTTGTCGCTGAGAGCAGAGTGAGACTGGAAACAAATTGTCCCCAGTCTCCTTCCGCGATCACCTTGTGGCGCTGCACAATCTAGCCAGAGCGAGATCGCGCAGGGCTCCAGGCCCGGCAGCGCAACCCTCCATGGAGTCCAATGGACTCCAGAAGGTGATACTCACAGCGGCGTGGAAGTGCTACAGCGAGTATCCCACTGGTTAACACTGCGTTTCGGGGCGAGGTGCTCACCTAGTGCCTGCCCCGGAATATAGCGCTAAAATGAGGATGCTACGGGGAAACCTGCAGGTGCAGATTTTCCCTATTTTAGTGCGTTCTACAGAATGGTGTCCATAATGTTAGATGTAACTTTAAAAGCATTCGCTCATGAAATGGCATTTGATTGGATGTTTGTGCATGCTCTATACTACACGTGGATGTGACGGTAGCCATCAACATGGCGCCAGCTGAGCAAAAAAAAAAGCAAACCAAAATAAACTAAGCATCCAGCAATGTCGGCCTAAAACAATATTTATTTAAATGAAGTTTCAAACAGACTGGGTGACCAGGCATCGGGCGTGAAGAGTAGGGGGAATAGCACGGCATGCGATGAGATGTAACGAAACATGTCTACGACAAAAAAAAATCGATTACTGGTGGACCAGCATGGGTTAATATTTAACTCCACCCCTTTTTTGTTCATAAAATGTTCCTTTTATTTGAGCATAATAAAGTATTCTTTCAAGAGATTGTGCTCTCTCTCCCCCCCCCCCTTTTAATTGTTTGTTCGAAAACAGTCTACGGCTTCAGTCAGGTGGGATGTCTCTGGAGAAGTGGCATGGGCGTTCAGTCAGCCTGAACAGGGGCCGGGCCAGATGTTTTCAATGCGATCAGCTGAATCTCAGCAGAAAACTGACACTGAACCTACTGGCATGCACAGAAAAATAAAGTTAGTTTTTTAAAAAAAAAAATATATATATATATTTCCATTTTGTGGATTTTTTCCCCATGAAGCCACATTTAACAAAATCTGTGCAAAGGTCTTACTTTACTGCTATGGTTTATATTCTACAGTATTTAACAGTTAATGAAGTGGAGGAATGTTTAGATAAGGCTGCATGGGGTCTATTGTTCTCTAGTGTTACGTACCGCGCTGTTGTATTCCGGCGCCCGGCAGCATCGTCCTCGCTTCTTGGTGGCCGGGCACCGAATGAAGAGGGGGAATCCAGGCGGCCACGTGAGACGCCGGGGGACTGAGCCAGGCGTGATGACTCAGACTCGCTGGGTTTAAAACCACAGGCAATGCAGTCATACATTGCCCTAACGTGGTTTAACATCCCTTAGAGCTGCTCCTGTTGGTTTGGTATTTTCTGGTATCTTGACCCCTGGTAAACAGCTTACGATATTCTCTGGCGTACTGACCCCTGGCAAACGGCTTACGATATTCTCTGGCGTACTGACCCCTGGTTTGGCTATATATTCCCATGCTTGGTTGCTCAAGTTTCAGCATAGGGATATATATATCGACCGACCACTTTTAAGGATCGGAGGGAAAGGATGGTGTGCTGCGTGCAAGGATCATATCTCCTCCTGGTGGGGATCGTAACATCTAGGCTACCTGAGATAAGAGCTGGCAGCTAAATGAAGAAAGCCAGGGAGCTTAAAAATCTTCTAATCTGTCCTTTGAATACATCCCACACTATACAATGATGTGACTCGGTGACTGACCCATTCTGTGGCTAAAGCCACACAGTGAGGAGCAAGTGATGGAAAGATACCGGGGGGGGGGGCAGTTTACAACACAAAATATCACACAATGGATGCACCCAGTGACACATATAGAGGAAAATATCACACAATGGATGCACCCAGTGACACATATAGAGGAAAATATCACACAATGGATGCGCCCAGTGACACATAAAGAGGAAAATATCACACAATGGATGCGCCCAGTGACACATAAAGAGGAAAATATCACACAATGGATGCGCCCAGTGACACATATAGAGGAAAATATCACACAATGGGATGCGCCCAGAGATACATATAGAGGAAAATATCACACAATGGGTGCACCCAGTGATACATATAGAGGAAAATATCTATTTAACTAAACATACAAGAGAAAACAAAACACATGGAAGATATCAACAACATCAAATAAACACAATAAGGACGCTTCAATATTTTGTGGTACTGGCCCTTTAAACAGACCGATTCATCTGTCTCTCTGGTTAGCTCATGGCCAACGAAGCGCACTGGACATTCACTTGGGTTGTCCAATAACCTGTCCAGCCCGGGCTGTGGAACGACTCGGTGGTCAACAGATTGAATAAAAGATACTAATCGTCCATCAAGAAGTCTTTTTAATTTTGAGGAATCAGAAGAAATTGAAGATTTGATTCATTTCTGTCCCTATTCGTATATTTATACAAATTCTTGATCCGGATCCAGTGTTGGTTTGTTTTGGATTCCAGTTTGTTCCTTCTCTCGCCTCGTGCTTCATGTCACCCCCTTTCGCTCGTTTGATGCCTTGACTGATACTATGCCCTCTCGGCGCACATGAAAGTCACGTTGGGGCGGGCCAGATAACCATCTTGGAGAAGCACATTGCGATTTTGTCTCCTCTTTGTTTCGGCCTTTGATGTTCGTTTTGGGCAAGGAACGCGGTGAAAATGAAGCCATTGAATTAAGAGTCGTCTTCAGTCACGTAGACACATCCTTCATTTTATTAAGTACATGAAAGGCAGAGCAGTAGCCGGCGTTCTGGCCTCTCTCAACGTCTCTTTGAGTTTCATGTCACTTTATTTCCCATGTTGCATTCGTCACTTTAAATCTTAAAGGCTGCGACGCGTATAGAGAGAAGACCTAAAATAAACCGTAAAATCTGAATTCTGCATCGCGTTTTGTGTCTATAAATAATGTCGTAGAGTAGTGTGTGTAGACCTCTACATAGATCTACTGAAGAAAACAGACAGGGTCTCTGAGTATATACACAGCTTGACCAAAAAAAGTCACCGTAATATCTGATTGTGTCGTCTTTTGCTTTGATTCCGTCACGCATTCGCCGCGGCATCGTGTCAATAAGCTCATGCAATGTCACAGCATTTATTTGCGTCCAGAGTGTCCTTTATTTGCGGCCAAGATCGTCTATTGATGATGGGAGAGTCGCGGCGCTGCGTAAAGTCTTCTCCAGCACATTATCCCAAAGATTAACCTCAATGGGGTTAAGGTCTGGACTGTGCGGTGGCCAATCCATGTGTGAAAATGATGTCTCATGCTCCCTGAGGAAGGCATTACGAGCCATTGGTGGGACCTAGTCCCCGTAGGTTCTGAATCCAGTGATCTGCGCTTAGCTTCTGGCTGGGATTTAACCCCTGGAGGGGGGAGAGGAAGCTTGGCAATGTCACACGAGCGGAAGGAACATCCGGGAGAGTTGACGTTCCTTCCACTCTGACGCCCGTGTGGCCACCTCGCTGAGCGCAGTTAGTGCCTCCTATGGAGGATCGCACTTTGTAGCCCCGTCAGTCTCTGCCGTAGCTTTTTGACGGGAAGGCTGAATCCCTGTCCGGTGGTAGTGCACGCAATGCGTGCGGACCTCCACATCCAGCCTGTCACACAGCTGCGATGGACGCAGGGAAGTGCGGTCACCCGGACGCACTCAGTGCGCTTGTGTGACTACTTTTCAGTACAGCGTTCGTGAAGACTGCAGAGTGTCCTTAAATAATTAGGCAGAGGCTGCTGACGGTGACGAACTCTGTCCAATAATTTCTTTGTTTTATTTTTGGTGATTTTACTCTCCTTTTGTTCCTCTCCACGTGCAGTTCCTCCTCTCTGGCTCAGGGACTCCCGAACCCGGAGTCCCCAGTCTCCCTCCGTGGCCACTCCGCCGACCTACCAGATCTCGCGTGAGGTGAGATCTTGCAGG
This sequence comes from Leptobrachium leishanense, assembly GCA_009667805.1. Lineage (NCBI taxonomy): Eukaryota > Metazoa > Chordata > Amphibia > Anura > Megophryidae > Leptobrachium > Leptobrachium leishanense. The sequence continues at coordinate 152,508,628 of CM019070.1, read as the reverse complement.
CCATGTGACTGGTGGTCGAAGTTTCAATGGAGTCCTATGGACCCCATGTAGGGGATGCTCGCGGCGGAGCATTAGCCTGAGGCTTAGCGCCGCGTTATGGGACAGCCTGTTGGATTAGCGCCTGCCCCGTAATATTATGCTGAAACGGGGACGCTAAGGAGAAACCTGCAGGCGCACATATCCTCCTTGGCGCCCACATTTTAGAGGGCAGTATGTAACACTGCCCTATGTGTGGGGGGGGGGGCTGCAGTTTACAACACACACTATCACACTATGGATGCATTCACCGACACATATATAGAGGAAAATATCACACAATGGATGCACCCAGTGACACATACAGAGGAAAATATCACACAATGGATGCACCCAGTGACACGTACAGAGGAAAATATCACACAATGGATGCACCCAGTGACACGTATAGAGGAAAATATCACACAATGGATGCACCCAGTGACATGCAGAGGAAAATATCACACAATGGATGCACCCAGTGACACATACAGAGGAAAATATCACACAATGGATGCACCCAGTGACACATACAGAGGAAAATATCACACAATGGATGCACCCAGTGACACGTATAGAGGAAAATATCACACAATGGATGCACCCAGTGACATGCAGAGGAAAATATCACACAATGGATGCGCCCAGTGACACATACAGAGGAAAATATCACACAATGGATGCTCCCAGTGACACATACAGAGGAAAATATCACACAATGAATGCACCCAGTGACACATAGAGGAAAATATCACACAATGGATGCTCCCAGTGACACATACAGAGGAAAATATCACACAATGAATGCACCCAGTGACACATAGAGGAAAATATCACACAATGGATGCGCCCAGTTACACATACAGAGGAAAATATCACACAATGAATGCACCCAGTGACACATAGAGGAAAATATCACACAATGGATGCGCCCAGTTACACACATAGTGACAAATTTGTGTCATTATTTAATAAATCGAGTCCTATGCATACTTTCCATGTAACACACTCGGTTGCGTCTCGGAAGCTATTAATTTCCACAAAGGGGCAAGTCGGCTAGAGGTATCATTTTTTTTTTTTTTTTTGCCTCACCTGAACTCCAGCATAAAAACCCCGGACCCATCGGTGAGGATTTTTCCTGTGGTTCTCGGCTTCCTGTGGAACGTCGTCTGCATAGAAAGCGAATGAATCATTTATTCACTCTTTTTACATGACTGTCTGCTGAAATGAAAGCGGCCCCTCTGGGTCAACTCCAGACGACGTTTCCAAAAATACTCGCTCTTCATACAATGTGGAAAGCTAGATTAAAAGGCAGGTGGAACTTACACCAATATTATGCAATTTTCCCTTTGCAGATCATTTCGAAGTACAGGTTCTGAAGGACGGTGTGTTTGGGGTGGCTTGACACACCGCGATGATCAACGTTTGTAGAGGAACTTTAAAATTCCACAAGCATGTTCTGTTCAGCTTTGATATCGATCAGATTAATTAATCAAGTCTCTTGATCTGAGGCTGTTACAGGCGATATCACATGATATTATAACCTGCTATGCTCGTTTACCATCAGTCTAGAGCTGGCGTTTATTATTGGGGGAGGAAGAACAAGTATCAGGGTTATTCAAAGAGAATCGAAAAGTCACCGCACGTTCAGTGACTTTTCGTTCTCTTCAATTCGGCGCGATTTGGAGATCCCATTTCAGCGACCCTGCGGTGTATTCAGCAAGCACCACAGGGCCGTCGTAGCGCAGGGAAAAGTCGCCGCAATCCCGACAAACTCACCGCAAAACCAGGACGAACGCACAACGAAACCCGCATAAACATCTGTATTAACCACGCCTGAGAAACCCGAGCAGGAGCCGATGAGTGTGCAGAGCAGCCGCCGGAAAACCCCGAAACCGCAGACGAATGGAGTAAAAAATAAAAAGCATACGCTTGAATGTTTGAAAAGTGAAACGCTGTTTGCAAAGAAACTACTGAGCTGAAATGTCTGAAATTTACATATAATAAAAAGGGCTGTTACCGGAAAAAGAAAAATAACGATTTAAAAGAAAAAACAGAAATTTTTTTTTTACTAAAAGATCCTAAAAAATTATAAAGAGACTCTTTACTGCAGAATAAAATAATAAACGGTTTATTAGATATTGAATTAAAACGGGAAAATTTTTAACGTTGAAGCCTATGGGATTCTCCTGAATAAACCTGTCGAATGAAGCCACCGAATGGCAGGGCAATTCGGCAACTTTTCACTGCTGGTTTTTGTTCTCTGAAATAGCTGAAGCATTGCTTCTCTATGGGGATTTCATTGCCCTCGAACAGGCACCGAACAGGCACCGTATGTTCAGGCAATTCGCTAGGATTTGGCAAATTGCCTGCTCTCTGAATAACCGAATGGCCAAGAAAGGTAACCGAACTCTGAATTTCAGCGTTTGGTTACCTTTCGTCAGCCATTCGGATCTCTGTGGATAACCCTGAATATCTTCTGCTCTTGAAGCCCTACAGCATTTCTGGCAAACCTTGGCACCACAGATGTTTCTGAACTACTTGTCCCATGATGCTCCACCAGCTTTAAGGCTGGGGTCAGATGAACATTTTGTAAGAGCGGAAGGAACGTCCGTGCAAGTGGACATTCTTTCCACTCTGACGCCCGTCTGGCCACCTTGCTGACCGCAGTTAGTTTGCTGAGCGCTGCACGGCTTCTATGGAGGATCGCGCTTTGCAGCCCCGTAGAACGCGCGTCTAGCGTTTCGATGGGCAGGTTTTCCGTATGTCCGCTTGTAGGGCACGCAATTCGTGAGTGCGCTACAGGGTGTGGCCGGCCCCTTTGAAGCGTCACAAGGCAGCGGCGGACGCCAGGAGGCACGTCCGTAAGGGCGCACATAGTGCACTCACCTGACCCTGGTCTAAAGGGACACTCTATTAAAAATTAGATTTCCCTTTTTTCCCTTAAATAATTGATCAGCTCCTGCTGGCAGCCTTTGCCCAATTATTTTTTATTTTTATTTTAGGTGATTGTAGTCAATGTTTCTCCCTCGCAGCAACGATGCTCCTCCTCTTCGGATCAGGGACTCCCGAATCCGGAAGTCCCAGAAGCTTTCCTGTGCAAATTGCACTCCGCTATAGGACTTGCGCACTTTACATAAACTAGTTCCGTAGCGCCTGTGCAGAACGGTGAGATGGAGCTGCACAATCCAATTGGTCTCGGAGAGGGTGAAACCGCTAGTGACCGTTCTGGTCACCGTCAGCTGGGAAATTCAAAAATCATGGCGGCTGTTGAACACTGGGTTGGGTGGAAGCAACTCCAGATCGAGGGAGAAGAGGGCACTCCTCACATCCTGACCACTTTATTGATTTAGAGTGTTTCTTCAATGCTGACTGAGATTCACAGAACATATAGTTTAGAAACATCTCAGATGACAAGGTTCATCATCATTGCTCTAGAGCTACCTCAGACCTTAACGTTTTATACAGTCAGGTCCAGAAATATTGGGACATTGACACAATTCTAACATCTTTGGCTCTATACACCACCACAATGGAGTTGGGATGAAACAAACACAAAGTGCTTTAACTGCAGACTGTCAGCTTTAATTTGAGGGTATGTACATCCAACTCAGGTGAACGGTGTAGGACTTACAGCAGTTTGCAGATGTGCCCCCACTTGTTAAGGGACCAAAAGTAATGGGACAGAATAATAATCATAAATCAAACTTTCCCTTCTTAATACTTGGTTGCAAATCCTTTGCAGTCAATCACAGCCTGAAGTCTGGAATGTATAGACATCACCAGACGCTGGGTTTCATCCCTGGTGATGCTCTGCCAGGCCTCTACTGCAACTGTCTTCAGTTCCTGCTTGTTCTTGGGGCATTTTCCCTTCAGTTTTGTCTTCAGCAAGTGAAATGCATGCTCAATGGGATTCAGGTCAGGTGATTGACTTGGCCATTGCATAACATTCCACTTCTGTCCCTTCAAAAACTCTTTGGTTGCTTTTGCAGTATGCTTTGGGTCATTGTCCATCTGCACTGTGAAGCGCCGTCCAATGAGTTCTGCAGCATTTGGCTGAATGTGAGCAGATAATATTGTCCGAAACACTTCAGAATTCATCCTGCTGCTTTTGTCAGCGTCACATCATCAATAAATACAAGAGAACCAGTTCCATTGGCAGCCATACATGCCCACGCCATGACACTACCACCACCATGCTTCACTGATGAGGTGGTATGCTTAGGATCATGAGCAGTTCCTTTCCTTCTCCATACTCTTCTCTTCCCATCACTCTGGTACAAGTTGATCTTGGTCTCATCTGTCCATAGGATCTTGTTCCAGAACTGTGAAGGCTTTGTTAGGTGTTGTTTGGCAAACTCTAATCTGGCCTTCCTGGTTTTGAGGCTCACCAATGGTTTACATCTTGTGGTGAACCCTCTGTATTCACTCTGGTGAAGTCTTCTCTTGATTTTTGACTTTGACACACATACACCTACCTCCTGGATAGTGTTCTTGATCTGACCAACTGTTGTGAAGGGTGTTTTCTTCACCAGGGAAAGAATTCTTCGGTCATCCACCACAGTTGTTTTCCGTGGTCTCCCGGGTCTTTTGGTGTTGCTGAGCTCACCGGTGCGTTCCTTCTTTTTGAGAATGCTCCAAACCGTTGTTTTGGCCACGCCTAATGTTCTTGCTATCTCTCTCATGGGTTTGTTTTGTTTCTTCAGCCTAATGATGGCTTGCTTCACTGATAGTAAAGGCTCTTTGGATCTCATCTTGAGAGTTGACAGCAACAGATTCCAAATGCAAATAGCACACTTGAAATGAACTCTGGGCCTTTTATCTGCACATTGTAATTGGGGTAATGAGGGAATATCACACACCTGGCCATGGAACAGCTGAGAAGCCAATTGTCCCATTACTTTTGGTCCCTTAACAAGTGGGCGGCACATCTGCAAACTGCTGTAAGTCCTACACCGTTCACCTGAGTTGGATGTACATACCCTCAAATTAAAGCTGACAGTCTGCAGTTAAAGCACATTGTGTTTGTTTCATTCCAACTCCATTGTGGAGGTGTATAGAGCAAAAGATGTTAGAATTGTCGATGTCCCAATATTTCTGGACCTGACTGTATATTCCCTTCCACCAATAACAATCCCCCGTCGTAAAGACCGTTAATGTGAAAGTAGAAGAACCCTTTAAAAGCAAAGTTATCCCTTTATTTCTCCGTTATCGCAAGCCAGTAGGACATCTGTGAAGTCGTAGACAGATGTCTTATGGCTCCCTACAAGAGTCACCTGCATGGCTATTTATATAATCATGAATGGAGGTTCCTGGAAGTGCCGGAAGGGGGGGACGCTTCCTTCTATCTTTTTGTTCCACCTTCTCCTTTTTTGGGGGGTGGCAGTAAAAGAGACACCTTTGACAAAGTGGGGGGGGGGGTTGACTTGCTTGTACGTTAATGCCTTACAGGTTCTACAGCAGTGTTTCCCAAACCTGGCCTCGGGTCCCTCAACCTTGCCAGAATTTACAGATCACCTTGGGGAAAAGGAGACTGAATCCTGCAATCACTGAGCAGCAAATCCTATCACTTGTGCTGTGCTTCAGATATCTGTTAAACCTAGCGAGGCGGAGGGTCCTGAGGACAGGTTTGGGAAACACTGTTCTACAGGTTCTCCATTTTCAAAATTGACATATTTTCACTGCGTCTCGGGTCCTGTTGTTCCAGTTGTTTCCGTTCTTACCCAAATGCCCCAACCCTAGTGTTGTACCTGCTTTTAGTTGATAAACCTAGTCCCCCAACCCTAGTAGTTTTTACTGGCTTCCATAACATACGCATGACTTCCCTGTCGTCACATGTTGCCTTTTTAAACAAAGACAACTAGAGCTAACTCTAATGATCGACTGGCTTTCAATATACAAACCTATGACAGGATTATATGTTGACTTTCAGATCATTCACGGACACCATGACCGAATACCTAGTCCCTGGCCTTACTGATATATTCAATTTCAGCCCAATTCACACAGTCTTGACCCTAGTTCTCTGGTTACGTCCAGGTCATGCTCCACATCCCAGGTCTGCGTGTTTCTAGACTCTGCTTATACGCCTGTGCCTGGCCATTGTGGGCTGTTGAAATTCAGAACATGCTCCTCTGACCCTAGAGGTCTGTTGCCTTTTTATTTATTTTTTATAAATGTAGTCCCGGCTTTTCAAGGTGTTGACCTGTGGTTCGTGTAATGGTTTGTTGACGTTTAGTTGATACACCTAGTTCTGACCCAATTGCTCTATTGATTTTTTTTTTTTTTATCATACCCCTTTCCCGTAGTCCTATCTTGACCTTCATGGTACGTTGACTTTTAGTTTATAACTTCAGCACTTGCCATAAAGGTTTGTTGACTTAGTAGTTGACACAACTAGTCATTGATCTAATGTAAGAGTAGGCAACCTTGCCCCCCCCAGATGTTTTGGAACAACATCTTCGTTGAGGTTTAGCCAACTTACTGAGTGAGCATCACTGGAGATGTAGTTCCAAAACATCTGGTGGGACAAGGTTCCTGACCCCTGTTCGACTCGCTTAGCTGTTGACTTTTTATAAATTTAGCCCCTGCTTTAATGTGTTGACTCGTGGTTCCTAAACCAAGTCGTGGCCATTACAGTCTGTTGACTTCCAGTTGATACACCGAATTGCGACCTAAATGCTCTGATTTCTTGATCATATTCCTCCTCCTGGCCCTAAATCTCTAGAACTTTTGGTTCCTCAATGCGTTCCCTGATCCAGTGCTCTCTGGGCTTCCTTTCTATATCTAAATCCAATGATCTGTTGACTTCCCTAATGGTCTGTAGCTCTGCTCTAGCATAGTACTCTAGGTCAGTGTTTCCCAACCCTGGTCCTCAGGTTCCCGGAACAGGTGAGATTTTATGGATCACCTTGGGGAAATGCAGACTGAATCTTGCAATCACTGAGCAGCAAATCCTATCACCTGTGCTGTGCTTCAGATATCCTGCAAACCTGGCCTGTTAGGGGGACCTGATGACTAGGGTTGGGAACCAGTGCTCTAGGTCCTAATCCTCTTTTCACTTTTTGACACTGCACACCTACAATAATTTCCTGCTACATTGCTTGTTTGCCTCCAACCCTCCTTATCCCTTTAGGGGTTTACGCATATATCCTGCCATTTTCTTTGGTCCTCATTTGACTCAGAATCCCACGATGCACTTCATGTGCTGCCTGTCAAGTCAGAGTCTGTATCGGCATAAATAATGGATTGTATGAAATGATACAATCCCGAGACTTGACGGGAATGAGTCGGCTTCCCTCGTCTGACAGCCGAATGCTCTTTATTACACTTTTGCTGTTCAGTAAATAGAAATTACAGACGAAGCACGGCTTTCCGTGTTGTGACTCGAAACCCCGTGTTAGTCATTACTATGTTAAGGCAACATCAGGGTAATTAGTATGACGGAATTAACTGCTCTGATCAGTCACATTAAAGAGTCCCTGCTCCAATAACTTTATTACACACAGCTATGATTTGTGTTTGTCCCATGTATTTTGGGGGGACGCCGAGGCTGACCCCAAGTTTCTCCTATTTACGCAACTTTTTTTAAATCCACCTAGGGAAGTGTTAATAAATAAAAATGCACCATGGAAAATACTCTAAATACTAAAAGCACAGCGGCATCCATCCTGAGTTGACCTTTAAAGGGACACGGCCACCTACATAAGCTGTAACTAGATTACTTGTGCGTTATAAACGAAACCACCTTCTAAAACACATTATAAAACACATGCTGCTGTTTTATTCTTTGTTTGAAGTAATTGCATATAAAAAGGGAATAATAATGTTAGTTTTTTTTCATCTCCTGTTTCCATGTGGATTCTATCCATGATGCAGCATTTACCAAAATCTGTGCAAACGTTTTACTTTACTACTGTGGTTTATCTTCTATAGTATTTAACAGTTAATGGAGTGGAGGAGGGAATATTTAGCTAAGGCATCAGAGGACTATTGTTCTCCAGGCTACCTGAGATAGGAGATGACAACTGAATAAGGTAAAACATGGATCTTAAAAGACTCCTAATCTACCCCCTGGTGATGTCCTTTGAATACATCCCACACAATGCAATGATGTGAGTCGGTGACTGACCCATTCACTCCATTCTATGGCCAAAGCCACAAAGTGAGGAGCAAGTGATGGAAAGATACTGTTGGGGGGGTAGTTTGCAACACAATATATCACACAATGGATACACCCAGTGACACATATAGAGGAAAGTATTTTCTTAACTAAACATACAAGAGAAAAACAAGCACATGTAAGATATCAGCAACATCAAATAAACACAATAAGGACATTTCATTTTTTGGGGGTGCTGGCCCTTTAATGCCTGTGGATACTCCATGCTTGTGACGCTGTTTGTATATTACACAGGACGGGCTGCTGATGCTCCGTGATGTCATCACAATCTCATTCTCCACCAGCATGGAAAGTTTGCTTGTTTGCTGACACCAGCCTGTTTTAACCATAAATACTCAGAGCCATCTGTCTGTCTGGCGAATGGTCTGTAAAGGGCGCATCGTGCTCGCAGGTAAACCCGTAAGGAGGAGCAGCAGGAAAATACTGGTTTACAATGGTGCATTATGATAAAGCGGGGGGGGGGGCAGACGACCTTGGCCCTCCACTTGATCTGGAACTACCTTTTACAAAAGGCTCAGCGAATCTACGAAGGGAAATGCACTAACGCCCGAATTTGCCACGGATTCCACCGGATGGTAGATGTAGTTTTGGGGCAATTCCTGTATCCACTAGGCTCTCGAGTAGCCAAATATTCAGGGAAATACGGTGCATTTCGCCACACCGCTTTCAGTGATTTCAATTCGACAGGTTTAAACACGAGAATCAAATCATCTTTTCAATACAGTAAAGGAATTGCTAGTTACTCGACCCACCCACGCAGCCGGCGCGCGTCATGGACTGCCGGGGGGTGGCCTGAATTCGGGGAGGGGCCAATGCAGGCCATTGAAGTCAGTGGGGCGTACCAGTACGCCCCGCGTCTTCAAGGCCCACCCGCTGCGTGGACGGCATGGTACGACGCACGGCAGGAAAGGGTTAAAAGACTTTTTTCTTTAAGACCTTTTTGTTCTCTTTTTAATTTCTTTAACCGACCTTTTTATTAGATACATTTTTAGTGATTTTAACATCCTTTTAAGAGCATAGGAGACTTCCTATTGTTTTTTCAGTTTGGTATAATTCGCCGAGGCTAATTCGGTGCGTTTCGCCAACGTCCGATAACTGCTTCGGCGGCTCCATTTTCGGCAAAATACAGCGATGATTCGATTTAAAATCGTTCTGTGCCATCAGTGCTCTTGAGAATTGGGGATTTTTCACCGATCTCTGAATGTTCTGCTGGAAACATGTCTATTTGTGAAATTGGCTACTTCTACAGTCCAATGGAGACGAAGTATACACATATTCATCTCTCCCCAACCGCTTCATATGAGAATTCACATTTTTGAGAACAATATAGTCATAATTAGTGTAAAAAAGAAAAAAGCTAAAAAAAAAAGTTTTCACCCCGTATACTTATTCAAAGGGTTGTTTATTATTGTTGTTGTAAATTATGCAACACTATAATATAAACACATATAGTACATAAAACAAAGTGAAAGCTATTTATTTATTTTGAAATATCACAAAAAACCTGTGTAACAGTGCTGTAATGTGTGAATGTTTGCGTCCATATAGTGGGGTTTGCCTTCTGGGTGTGTATGTGTACATTGGCGGCTTTAGGGTTAGGGAAGCCTTAGAGTCACGTTTCTCCTCGATATAAAAATGTCTGATCCCTGTATGCAAACACATGTGACGGTAGGAGTGTATTTATGTGTGGTATCAGTTTTGGCATTGGCTCTTATACATAAATGCCATCCTTTGAGGCCCCCAGAGGAGTGAGGCCTTGGGCAGACGCCTAGTTTGCCTAATTATAGAGCAGCGTCTTTATGCTGCATATGCTTAAACCGTGCAAATTCGCTTAAGCAGGTTCCTCGGTTTCTTTTGTTCTTGTATGTCAATTTCAAATTATGTTCTTATCTTATGCATTGTACAGCGCTGCGGAATATGTTGGTGCACAGTGATATTGTGTGTATGTATGGTACATATGTTTAGATGTGTAAGCTTGCTGAAGCAGGCTCTTCTATTCCTAGTCTTCTTGTGTGTAAATTTCTATCTGTTTTGTTTTTTGTCTTATCCATTGTACAGCGCTGCGGAATATGTTGGTGCACAGTGATATTGTGTGTATGTTTATATGTGTAAGCTTGCTGAAGCAGGCTCCTCTATTCCTAATCTTCTTGTGTGTAAATTTCTATCTGTTTTGTTTTTTCGTCTTATCCATTGTACAGTGCTGCGGAATATGTTGGTGCACAGTGAAGTTGTGTGTGCGTGCATACATATCTTGCTCGTCGCTTCACATTACAGGGATTTTATGTGATTGTCTTTTTCTTTTGTAGTTGAAAATGTCAGCGAGGAGGAAGATGTTGGATCTGAAATGAAATCTGCCACAGACAGTGACCCGGTTGAGACTCTCAATGTATCTGTTGTTCGATCCAATTCCCCGGTGTTCCCGCTCTCCGTAGCCAGGTATGTGCTTTAAAACCACAAGAGACTCTCTCTCTCCGTTCTGTCGTGATCTTCCTTTAACCCCTTCCCTGTGGGACGCTGTACAATGTTTACAATATTTTAAACCAGTATATTGTTTAAGTGGATGAATAAAGAAAAACATTTTGATTTGGGGGAAATCTATATATAATTTTAACTTTTATAACTATATACATCCAGAACAAACCAGTATTGACTGTTTTTTTTTTTTAATCCTACATTTAACCCTTTGAATGCCTCTGTAATCTTTGATTTGGCACACACAGAAGTCATGGCCAGATTTTAACTCTTTTCAGACATACAGTACATTTTAAATGACATCACTTAGGGCTCTATTAAATTCTTCACGTAAACGTTAGCGCATGCGCAAAAGCGCATTAACGCGAGAGCAGAACGTCGTATTACAATGTCTGCGCAAAAAATGCGCGTTAACGTCTACCACTAGTGAACCTGCACAAATCCATTGCGAGCGTAATGTACGTTGCGCGTCCTATACTTAACATTGTGAGCGCAAATGCGTTCGTGCGCTGGTACGCGGATGGTATTACAATCTATGCGCAAATTTTAACGGAAAACGTTTGCGCGCATAATTTTAATGTCTTTGAAAAGCTGGTGGTAACTGGAAATCTGAACGTCCTGGCCGAATCCAAATACACCAGCAGGAAAAAAAAATACAGCAACGTATAGTTACACATTCTACACATACCCAAACAATAAAATTGAGAAGTTGTGCGTGTTTTTTTTTTTGTGATACAGCATATATACTCAGATTGACTTTAACAGGCGCAAAAACTTAACGTGAGACAAAAGGTTCTTAATTCTGATTGGCTGACTCGCGTGCAAAAAACATCCGCACACCGATTTCTGCGCGCAATGTTAATGCGCGCGCGTTTTTGCTCGTCTTTTTTACGCGCGTTATTTTTTGACGGATGAAAAAATGCGCACGGATCGTAATACCACCGTTATTTTTTTCGCGTTAACGTTTAACGCTCCGCGCAAAAAAAAATGAATTTAATAGAGCCCTTTAGTGTTTATGCATAGAGCGCCAACATATTCCGCAAATGGGAAGATACAAACAAAAGGCGTTCAGGTACAGAGTGAATAGAACATCTGGCCCTTGGGACAAGCTAGCATTTGCAGCACTTTTACCAGTGCTTTGCTAGATGGCCCATGAGCTTACAGTCTAAACATCGTCAAGGGAGAGGAGATGAAAGAGAGTGTGGGGCGGGTGAAACTTGATTGCCAGAGGGTGTATGATAATGCTGTAGAAACTGCCTAAGGTATTGATGAGTTGTCGAGTATGTAGGAGTGAAACACCTGAAGGCTGACGGCATAAAAGTAAACCAGGGACAGCAGTGGGGAGCACTGCGAGTCATTATGAGGAGTGGATGGATGGACATAAACACTTTTTATTCCTAAAATTGAACTCCGCCTACTGTACAAACATATAAACTGTTTATAGTGTGACCTCTATCATCCATGTCCTTTAAGCACAGAGATGGTGCTTTTTGTGGGCTAAGTAGCTGGACCTCCGTACAACTCAGTCGTTGGTGTCTCTGTAGGATGGTTGTAGTCAGAAGCAGAATTTCCATGAGGCATTTGATAGTAAATGTCAACAAAGCCTATAGATTCTCCCTAAATTCAGCAGGATCAGCATTATGAGACGTTCCTATGGAAAACCTTTCATCCGGAGGTAGCCCCAACATTTGGGCACAATTGTCCCCTGTGTTTCCTTGATGCACCTTGATGTAGACCATTATCGATGGCAATTCCGTCTGCCCCTTCCTTCATCTTCCAAGCTTGGTGAGGTGCAGATTGATTCCACCAGAAGCAGAAGTTTTTCTTTCGGAGCTTTCAAGGGTAACCTCTACAGCAGTAAAGAGAGAATGCCCAATGCCCATCAGACTTTTTCTTTTATCTTCGCCGTTCCGAGCAAATGTCCAAACAGTCTAAATTTTGGCTCGACTGGCGAAGCGTTGACGTGACGTCTCGAGGCACTCTTCCTTCGCCTCGCGGTTCCAAGCCATCTCCTTTATTAAACCAAGGCATATAATAAAGCAGAGCATGTTGAAGGGCAGCATGAGGAAAATGCAATTTCACTTTGGCTTATTAAATTAAAGATCAGAGCCCAGCTTGGATGAGTCGGAGATGTTTCCTTTCTATCTCCGGGGATCGCGGTTGTTTGTTGCCAATCTTCTAATTGTTCCACGTCCCCATGTCTCGTAAACGTCGTATTCCAGGTCTGTCTGGAACACTTTGCACCGTGTGTGTGTGCATTTTCTTTTCTTTTCCAGGCCCCACTTCAAGTTTGCTTCAGATGGTTGGCTAGTAAAAACCTGGAACGGAATTAGAAAGCAGTAATAGATAAGATCTAAGCTCCTTTCTGTTGTCAAGTTATTCCTTCCTCCCTTCTCCTACCCCATGGACGTAGATCAGGTAAAGTTTCTTCAGCTGTCTGTCTCTATTGATCTATTTTCTCCCTATGACAATTCATGTATGGGGTCTATTCACTAAACACCGAGCCGAATTGGTAACATTGTTGCAGGTTTGCATTATAGCATTTGCTTGAGATTCTGAAACCCAACAAAAGCGACTCTTGACCGATTCTGACATGTTGATTGATTGGCTGCAAAACTGCCTGCAGAGGGACTTGTCGGCTGTTCACAAAAAGGAAAGTGGCAGCAGAGCACTTCCAACAACACATGTTTTAAAGAGGTGGTATTTTAAGGTGGTCATTAAAAGTCAGACCCTAATGGAATAATTGTGCACCATCCGTTAACCATTATCATCTCACCTTTAACGTCCGTATTCCAACCAAGACTCATGTAAAGACGTTAAAGTTGGCTGCAGACGTTAAAATTTCTTAGACGTTATGCAGTGTGTGGAGCAGTGAAGTGAACGTCTGGCGCTACTGAAAGTGGCTGTGCGTGCAGCTAATGCTAATTAACCCCTTGTGATGCCTGCTGGTGGTGCTGGACCTTCTCGTGCCACAGTTAGGCCTCCTGGGCAGAGAGGGTGCATTACTGGATACATATCCTCTGGGCCTTCTGCACCTGATCATAGAGGTAGGAGGCCTTTAAATATCAGAAACTGACAGAGCTCTGGGCCTTGTCGTGGTTTTCTGATACCCCTCAGCTCGTTCCTGTATATTCTGTGATACTTTGGTTTTGACGCAGGTCAAGTCTTCTCTGTTCGGATTTCGGCTTTTGTCTCGGTTTTGATTGTACGGATTGTGTGTTCTGACTCTGGATTTTGTATCTGGATTTTGGGTTTGCTCTGTACTCCATGTTTGGTTATTTGTTCTACGATTTCTGTGTATCAACCTTCGACTTGTTTGTGTACTACGATATTTCTCTTATCCCTGTGGTTTCAGTACTTGGGTGCTGGGTTTTGTCTGTGGGCTGGGTTGCCACTATCCGTGACACCCCCTGTATGAGTATTTCAGTCCTGGTGTAAACTTAACCAGAGCCTTAACAGCTCCGTAGACTTCACCTGCTCAGAGGAGTTACACCAGGGTTTATGTGTCGTTATGAGCGTCACACCAGCTTTCAGGAGTGGTTAAATTTCCCTGGTTTGCTCCTAAACGTTCTGTTTATTCAGCACCTTGGATTAAGTTGATATTCTTGCATTTCTTAATGACTTGCGCGTCCCAAGTTAAGTGTAGGAGACGCCACGTAGAGTAACGCAAGGAACGTAAGGAACGCAAAGGAACAGACACAAAGGTCGGAACGTCTCCTTTAACGGCAAGGTTGGAACAGGACGGGAAAAAAATGAATAACGTCTGCTGTTATGTTGTGTGTGTCGAAAGCTAAGCCTAGCGACAGCTGGGGAATAGGGCCTGTCGTTTTTCAAGTGCCTTACGGTGGAATTGTTGGTTTGACTGCTATCACCTGGAAATAGTGAATTATCTGCTCTCTGTACCTGCTGTGTGTAAGGTGCGTGAGACTAACAAAGGTAGTTAAACCTGCAAATACATATTTAATGCTTAGTGAATCCAGTGGCGTCACTAGGGTTGGTGTCACCCGGCGCGGTAACTTATGGTGTCACCCCCCCTCCCGAGTTTTACGGACAGCAAGTACGGTGCCTGTTCAAAGGCAGTGAAAGTCCCCATAGAGAAGTAATGGTTGATCTGTTCAGAGACACCGAACAGCAAAGAAATGTCCTGTTGTCCGGTGTTTTCATTTGGCAGGTTTATTCAGGCGAACGAACACCATAGATTTCAATGTTAAAAATATTCCTGTTTTTATCCAATGTCTAATAAACCGTTTATTCCTTTAATCCATAGTAAAAAATCTCTTTTATTTATTGATTTTATTTTTTTTGTATCTTTTAGGCATTTTTCAAAAAAATAATAAAATTTTTTTCTAATAGCAATTTTTCTTTTTTTTTTCTGTAACAGACCTTTTTAATATCATTCATAGGAACTTATATGTTAATTCCAGACATTATCCTTCAGTAGTTCTTTTTAAACCAGCAGGCGACGGGTTTGCGGCAGCATTCGGTGGCTGATTCCCTGCACTTCAGGGACCCTGTGGGGAATTCACCTGGGAAATTTATTCCCCAAAGTGCGGGGAACAACAGAACACTGAAATGTCTGCATCATTTCGGAGCTCTGTGAATATCCTCTTTGTGGTGTTTTTTTTTTGTTTTTTTTGCCACCCCCTTGAAAATGTCAGTCTAGGCCTTGCCTACCCAGCACATATTAGAAAATGAGAGAATTCTCAATGTATCCTTCCTGGTAAAATATTTATGTTTAATAATAAAAAAAAATGAGGGTGTCACCCTAGGGGGTGGTGTCACCCGGTGCGGACTGCACCCCTGCTCCCCTAGCAACGCCCCTGAGCAAATCCATCTATCTATTTCTTAGCCTCTCTCTCTGTCTAAATACATATACAGTTGTGTTCAAAATTATTCAACCCCCACTGAAATTGAGTGTTTTGGCCAGTTTGACATTGATTTTGATCATTCCGTCATCTTGCTTACAATTAAATCAAAGAGGCACGTGTAGGTCAGACAAATATAACATAACATTTATAATGAAATAACCACAAATGTCTTTTCTGTGCTCACATCATTATCAGTTTTATTCAACCCCCAAGTGACATTCAATCTTAGTACTTAGTACAACATCCTTTTACAGTTATAACAGCTTTTAAACGTGAAGCATAGCTTGACACAAGTGTCTTGCAGCGATCTACGGGTATCTTCGCCCATTCGTCATGGGCAAAAGCCTCCAGTTCAGTCACATTCTTAGGCTTGCGCACTGCAACTGCTTTCTTTAAGTCCCACCAGAGGTTACCAATCGGATTTAAGTCAGGTGACTGCGATGGCCACTCCAAAATGTTCCAGCCTTTAATCTGCAACCATGCTCTAGTGGACTTGGAGGTATGCTTGGGATCATTGTCCTGTTGAGAGGTCCAACGTCTCCCAAGCCTCAGGTTTGTGACGGACTGCATCACATTGTCATCCAATATCTCCTGGTACTGAAGAGAATTCATGGTACCTTGCACACGCTGAAGCTTCCCTGTACCTGCAGAAGCAAAACAGCCCCAAAGCATGATTGACCCCGCCATGCTTCACAGTAGGCAAGGTGTTCTTTTCTTCATAGGCCTTGTTCTTCCTCCTCCAAACATAGCGTTGATCCATGGGCCCAAACAGTTCTAATTTTGTTTCATCAGTCCACAGAACACTATCCCAAAACTTCTGTGGTTTGTCCACATGACTTTTGGCATACTGCAGTCGACTCTTATTCTTTGGAGACAGCAAGGGGGTGCGCCTGGGAGTTCTGGCATGGAGGCCTTCATTACGCAGTGTGCGCCGTATTGTCTGAGCTGAAACTTCAGTACCCACATCTGACAAATCTTTTCTCAGTTCCTCAGCAGTCACACAGGGACTTTTCTCCACTCTACGCTTCAGGTAGCGCACAGCAGTCAAAGTCAGCATCTTCTTTCTGCCACGACCAGGTAGCATTTCAACAGTGCCCTTTGCCTTGAATTTGCGAATGATGCTTCCTATGGTCTCTCTTGGTATGTTTAACATCTTTGCAATCTTCTTATAGCCATTGCCCTTCCTGTGAAGAGTAATCACCTCTTCTCTTGTCTTCCTGGACCATTCTCTTGACTTCACCATGTTTGTAACCACACCAGTAAATGTCTAGAAGGAGCTGAGTATCACAGTCATTTTAAAGCTGCCTAATTGGTGCTTATTATGCTTTATTGCTGCTCCGTGACCTGATACCTGATTGAAAACACTTGAATGAACCTCTGTTCTTCAGAGTGGTAGTCTTTAAGGGGTTGAATAATTGTGTCAATGAAGAATTCACAAAAGAAACATTTACTACTGTATTACAAAACCAATTGATGTCATTTTAGTTGCATATGGTTCTTTAAAAAGTCCTTGTAGGATTTCATTCTGAATACAATTACAAATGTACACTAAATTCCCTAAAACCCTTTACAGCATTGGGGGTTGAATAATTCTGAACACAACTGTACAAAAGGTTTAATATCCCTTGTCAAATATCCTAAACGTTCCATTATCTGAAATATATTTGAAGGCTGGGGTGACCCCAAAAGTGGAAAATTCCACCTCTGGCCTCGTGACGGGTGACAAAATTACTGTATAAAATGCATTTCCTTCCGTATGAAACAAATGATTTGTTTAGAGTTGGTCCCATCCCTGAGATATCTCATTATTCTATGCAAATATTCCAAAATACGAAAAGAAATCCCCCAAAATCCGACATGCTTCTGTGCTTTCTTTCTGTTCTTCATCCGTTGGCTCTTAGCTAGATAGATGATGGAGCACATTGGTATTTAAACGCTACGCCTCCATTAATGTAATGACACATAAAAAAATCTAGATGAAAGGTGTTCTTTGCATAGATTTGGTTTTCTGATTTGGCTGTGGGCTGTGCATTGTTACGGAGCTAATTATGCACGAGGTACACACACCCCTTACTTGGGTGGCAATAACCGCTGCGGGCCATTTCAGTAGCTCAGCTGGAAAACTAATCACTTCAGCTACTTTTTTTTTTTCCTTGAAGAAATAAAATGCAATTTTTTGGCATGTTAAATGTAATTTTATTTCTTTGAAGAACCTGAGCTGGTGTGTGCAGTTTAACCTGACACTCCGGTTTAGAATCAACCAAATCATTTTATTAGTAGTAATCCAATAGATTTAAAATGTGTTAGTTAAAAAGAAATAGAAATAGCCTGCTACTAATCTAAGCCACCAGGTTTTCCTGATCCTACATTGACATAGCAGTATTGTGCTTGCGTGTAAATTGTCGGATATAATCTCTGCACGTGAATACAACTAGACATGTGCACACCACAAAATTTCGTTTTGAACTAATGGATTAGTCCTAAAATGTAATTTATTTAGTTGCTAAAGAAATTCGTTTTCAGTTCTTTAGTATGAAAACTAATTTCATTCATCCGAAAACCAGTGGATACAATTATTATTGTAGTGGCTCCTCAGAGGGCTGAGATCGCTGCTTGTTACAGTAGCACTCTCAGCACAATGTGTCAGGCAAAGCTGTTACAGTAACTGACTGCTGCTCATCACAGCGCTCAGAGTTTCAGTAAAACTAGTAAATAATATTTTTATATATAAGAGGTTAGAACAATATTATTTCCTTATTTTACTGAAACTCTGAGCCTGATACATTGTACTTAGAGATAATATAACAAGCAGCCGATCTCAGCGCTCACAGCCACTGGATTTAAAGAGCTAAAAAAATAAAAGGCTTCCTCTCTGTATAATGTAGATAACATCCTCCTGCATTAATTAATACCCCTCTCTGTATAATGTATACAACATCCACCTGCATTAATTAATGACCGTCTCTGTATAGAATATCCTACTGCAATGGCATGTGGAGGGTGCAGAACTTCGGAATGCAATGCTTATCCAGCACAGGAGCGGGAACTTTTACTTAAACTTTGTATCTCTGTGGGGGAGACACAGGAATATAAAAGCAGGGGAGAGGGAAAATATTAACGTGAATCGGTCTGAAAGCTCAGAGAAGAGATGAGTGGTGCAAATTTATTCTTATAATAAAATAAAGCACTTTAAATCTAGGGAAAACATTCAAATAAATCGCACTGAAGGCTCATAATGACAGAGTAACTGTGAGAGTTGGATACTAAATGTATCATATGTAAAAAAAAAACCTTTATAACAAGCAGCACTGGGAGAGGAGAGGGACTTTATATAAAACGTGTATTATAGATGAGGAAAGGGGGATAGTGCTCCTGGATAATATAAAATGTATCAGACCTAAGCCCCTATTATGCAGAGCGGGAGGGGAGATAACACACGTTTTATAAAGTCCCTCTCTTCTCCCAGCGCTGCTTGTTATAAAGGGGTTTTTACTATCCAGCCCTCCTCTGTCATTAGCTTTCAGTGTGATTTATTTGAATGTTTTCCTTCTCCAGCTGCTTTTATCATCTTGTCTGCCTCATAGACATGCAAGGGTTAAGTAAAGGTTTCCTCTCCTGTGCTGGCTGTCTGTGCTGCGAGTGAGTATTCTGGAGCTCTATCACTGTCTGAGTTTTGGGTAGGGGTCGGGAAGGATTACGCATACAAACCTTTTCTGTAGCTTTACGATGTTGCGCTCCTCATTGCTGGTCTCCTTCACTCATCAATGTAATATCACAAAAAGGACTGAAACTAAAATGTAGTGCATTTTATTTTAGTTTCTTTCGTTTTTTGTACTGAGCAGTTTCGTATCTCTTGAGTCATACGAAAACTAAATTATCCCAAAATTCTGACTAAATCGTTTTAGTACTAAAACGAATGCACATGTCTAAATACAACACGTTTATATATATATTGGACTTATCAGCCAAGCCTCCAATATGTCTATATTGGACTTACTGGACCTACCTCGGCAGTTGCCTCCAATATATCAGGGATTATTATTTCATAAGAAACTTATACGAGACACAAATATCAATCGTTTGTATCTCTTAGAAATTATCCTGAATTCTTTTAATTGTCTGTGTTTTGCTTTAAAAAATACAATAATCAATAATCTGACAAAAATATATATATATATTTATTACGTATACAAAAAAAATTTCAAATCTCATATCATAAACAAAAATTTATAAACCACAATCCATCAGCATATAAAAACTAGCTTCACAATATATGTATCTCCGGTTAGTAACTGCATATATGATTAATATCATTTACCTTATCAGTTAGTAACTAATACACAAATGGTTAATAAACATTTCTGCTTAATACAACATGCATTTCCCAGCAAACAATGTTTAACCAGCCAGCTCTTATAGATATATATATATATCTCTAGGCTACATGGATCAACAAAAGATGAGCTAATTTAATGATAAGTAATAAAAACTTATTTAGTGAATCCTCCCCTAATCTCGAGAATCAAACTTCGAATCTTTTGCTTTTTATTTTGTAGTTATATAATTCCTTGCTCATTAATTTTAATCACAGTAATTTCCAAATTCAATATATATATTGGTATCAATCTTACAACATTTCTTTTAGGAATAAATCCTTATATCCACTTCTTCATATTTCTATCTGCAGAATAGAAATTACTTAGAATTTGGATTTAACCGTATCCGAGAAGTCTCAGTCTACGTTGCAAGAATCTCTACAAATATATATTTACATTAATTCCTTACTTCATACATTACCTGTCCAATTTGGATGTTGATAAGTCTGTCTTGGAATTCCTGATGTAGTAATTTTTGGAATGTGTGAAAATTATCTATCAGATAATCAATGCATATGAGTTAGAGATTTGGTGAGAGTCAAAAATTTTGTGAGAATCTTGATTGCCTCATGTCTTGGGATCTGCCTGCATCGTGGTGTGAGTCTGAGTGTTGGAATCTTGGACTCTCAGAGGGTCATGTGTAATGCATTGCGGTGTGAGTCTCTGTCTGCTGGAATCTCCGACTTCTCAGAGTGTCATGTGTAATGGACGTCTGAATGTATTGCGATGTGAGTCTGAATGCTGGAATCTCCGACTGCCTTACAAAAAACCTTGCCGCTTATTATAGCCAATTTGACGTCACGGGTAATATTAATTGGTATATCAATTATAATATATTACTATCCTCTAGAGGGCAGTATTGCACTTCTTAAAAATTTCACCCATTTCTTTTTAATTTTCTTATCTCGGGTCAAAAGGTCAATCTGACTCAACAAAGACCTTCTCTTCTCCCAGCTAGACACTGTCTCTCCATCTGTCATCTTTGATTTATATCCCTACTCCCTTTTGATCAGTCCTTTCAGCTGAATTCTTTTCTGGTTAACTCACAGAATCTATTCTTTAGTAAATTTTATTATTTACCAATTATATACTTTCTACAATATTTATTGGAATATATATTTCCTACTGTGAATATAATAAAATATACCTTGATTATAAACATATATTTTGTGAATATAAATCTATATTAGAGAATATTATCTCTTAGGCTAGGGTCAGACGAACGCAGTGCGAACGCGCGTGCAGGCGCACTTAATCACGGCCTCACTAGCAGCAAGTGCCAGGCAATGACGGCCAATATACGAAGTACGGTCGCACAAAAGTCCGGCTGCGCAACGCAAGTGGAAAACGAACGCATTTTTTCGAGAACGTTAAACTGCTAGTACTGACGTACAGAGTGCGCTGCGTCCGCTAGCGGCGTGTGTGCGTGAATTGGAGATGTCAGACACTGCTAATGTCCGG
Source organism: Leptobrachium leishanense (assembly GCA_009667805.1). Classification (NCBI taxonomy): domain Eukaryota; kingdom Metazoa; phylum Chordata; class Amphibia; order Anura; family Megophryidae; genus Leptobrachium; species Leptobrachium leishanense. The sequence continues at coordinate 152,487,254 of CM019070.1, read as the reverse complement.
CCAACATAACGTCCAGATGCACAAAGTGTTTTATTGATGATCCGTACAAAATCACGGACGAAAATGCGCATCGTATGACCGCTCTCGCGTACTCCGTGAAAAAATGCGTCCATTCGTTCGAACGCACTTTTTCACAGACAACGCGAAAATGCGTTCGTCTGACCCTAGCCTTATTCCTATACCCAAAAGACAAAATATCTTTTGTTTTAGAAACTTAAGACAGACCAATAAATTTAATTATGACACGTCTTAGCACTTAAACCTAGACTTATCACATACAAACATTCTAGATTCCTTCGTGTCTGGCACTTCTTAAAAAAATATAAAAGACTTTACCCAGGAATGAACTCTGTAAAAAAAAATCTCGTTCATTTCTAAACCTAGAGAAATTTGAAAGAAAAACTGTCTTTAAAAACAAAATGGCTACAGACATCCATTTTACCTTTTCCTCTGTGTAATATACCTGACAAAATCCATGGACTATTTCTCAAACTTTGCCCTCTCCCAAATGTTGTTGACCCAACCTTCGCAGAACGCTTTGATTACAAAAGATGGAGCGTCATGGCGGTTGTAGTTCAGAAAGATCTATGGGGCCAGAGTTCGAGATCCCATTGTAGATCAATCATTTGAGTTGATTTATCCTGAAAAGAAGGCTACCATTAAGGTTGTTTTTGGGCATGGAGGCATTTGATGATGTAATGAAGAGCTATCCTAGCCAGAAGACAACATACTTTCACTAAAACGCATAATTCAGACTTAAGTGTCAGTATTTTAACCTCTGAACAAAGGTGTTTAGAGGTGCCTTGGAGCCAAGCGACACGGACAAAGATTGGCGAGTTGGTCAAACGATTTGCTATCCTCACTCCGACTCAACTTAAAATGTGTTTAACCTCTTAGCATGGTCTACCACTCACACGGTCACGGGGAAATCATGTCAAAATCCCTTAAAACATGCCTTTTTTGAGTAGAAAATCATTTTTTAACAATTGAATGGATCAGTAGGTTACATTTCAAGTAGGGAGTACAAAATATTGTTGATGGAGCCATACCTTTTTAAAGATTACCAAGAGAACTTATGTGGATGCTATCAAGCTCTCATGTTACCTCTGCTGGAAAGACCCATTTCCCAGTAGATTGGAGTTGTGCACTCAACAGGATTGGCCAAAGTAAGACCATTTTGAGTGTTGTGTCCTGATCATGTAGGGTGACAAGTAATTAAGGAAGACCTGGGAGGGTAAGAATTCATCAGAGGATCTTTATAGCTCTCAATATACCATTCTGATTAAGGTCACCTGTCAAATTCACCTATTGAGCACCAGCCTGCACTATTGTAGGGTCTTATAATCTCACCGGATAGGAAAGCTTGCTTTGATTGGACCTCGGATTGCTATGCCCGTTCTATCACGAAGATGGCAGAGCCCTGTAGGCAATCTAGACCTAGATAATGTCGGCTGCTTTTTAATTGGGTGTTATTTTTACAAGCAATCTGTGCACAACTAACTGTTGTAACATGATGACTCATGGTTTAATATGTCAGAGATTTTGGAGAGTCTGTTTATGGCGACTGATATAATTGGTGTCTGTTCCAGGTTTAAATGTTGTTCCATCACTCATGTCTTGTTGCATAATGGCCTAATATGAAATGACCTTGTTCAGGGATGGGTCCAGCTACACCTCCATGCTTTGGTCATTAAGTATGTTGAAGGAAAGTCGAACACATTCTATATTTTTAATTAACAAATATTTCTATTCCCTGTGCCAAATCGGCATGAAGGCGACTGGAACCAGGTGTCTGATGCTTGTTGGACCTGTTCCAATGTTGGTGTTATGTAACACGTCACATCAGTCGGTGCCCATCCCACTTGTTCTATCTTTGCATCTTTCACATTTATCAAAGTGAAACTTCAGGTATATCGCTAGCTCAGGATTAGACTTCATAATGTGGGAAACTCTTGGCAGTCAGTAGTCTTCTCTTTTGACCCTGACAATGCGAGAACATGTCAGAAGTAATTCACTAACCATTGACGTTCACAGTTGTTGTGATCAACTGTAAAACCCACTGTTGTTGCAACTATGGTGAAGATCGGATATCCGGAGACGTAAAATTCAATACTGGCAGACGAAGCTGCTGCAAACAGATCTGAATGATGGCTCCACTGTTATTTTCCGTAAAATGAGTACCTTGCAACTAGTCTCCATTCAGCGTTATATTTTGACCATTTCAAAAGTTGGCAATCTCCACTGAACTTCGACAGAGACGACAATACAAACAAAAGTAGGTAGACCACTTCAATTAAACACTGGTGGAAATAATGGTTATAGCTGTATAACTTCAGAAGAAACCTCGGGAAAGAACGTCGTGAACTATGGTGGCAGTTCTCCAAGCAAATCACCGGTCTTAATCCACCACAGTTTGCAGAAGTAAAATCAATGTTTCTTCAGTGAAAGAACGCTGGTTGGTGGATAAACCTTTAGTCTGGAATTCCAACAACGAGACTCTGCAGCTGGTGCACTTTCAGATTAGATCTTTGAACCAGGTGTAATCACATTTTTATCTGACTGGACTATCTATATGGATATCAGGTGAATGTCTATAAATGTATAGATAAATCGGTCTATGAGACGCCGAAATTCACGTTATTTGATTCATGGTTTTTACGATTCACTGAATTCTTTACCAACCTTTTTTCCACAAATATTCAATTCAGAGTCCGTGATTTCCTGGACTCCATTCAGCCAACCTGTCTCTTTCAATTTGCAAAGGTTTCCATACAGCAACCTGCAAATTCCCTGTAGACCACAAGATGTATGACCTTTCAATGTCCCCAATCACCCTGTAATTAGCACTTCCATCATTTTAAAGAGGTGTAAGTCCATAACCTTGTTCTGTGTTCCGCATGGTTGTTATGGTCCTCTCAACTTAACTCTTAGAACTTTAGTTTTGTGTATGCTGCATGCAAACTGTTGATATTGTAAGGGCTATTCACTGAAGTCAGAATTTGCCACTTAATTCTAGGGCAACGCGTGGATTCACAAAGCTGTCAATTCACCAAATACAGCTTAGATTGGCCAAGTCTCCTAGGAAATGTAGTTCCAAAACAACCAGAGGGCCAACGTTACCGACGCTGTGGTAAGATTTGCCAGTGGGTGCTCACTTTTAACTCCTCCATAGAAGCTTGTTTCTTCTTTGTGGTTTTTTGGTGGTATGAAATTCCCGGCCGAATAGTCGACAAAGAAAATCAGACCTCACAAATACCAACATCCAAAACCAATTGGAAAAAGTGTATGTTCTTAACTAAAAAGGAAGGAAAGAATTTCCATAGTGGCAAAAAGGGCTGGGCAATATCCCCTATTATATATATATTATATCCCCAACATTTACCGTGATTTTACTCTTGCAAAAATGGCGGATTCTGGATTTGTTAATTGATGGATGCTTCATCTGAGCATCGGCAGTTTTGGGGAGGTACCAGTGACACCTGGCGGCTCAGCTCCTCCGATATTCAGATAGAGCGTCTATCAATTAACAAATCCAGAGTCCTCAATTTTCATGACGTAAGATCTCAGTGCACATTGCCCACGGTTAAATTGGGCTAAATTGTGGATATCGTCCAGCCTTAGACGCAACAGTTTCTGCGGTGGTTTGCAAGAAAGAATGGGGAATTAGCAAATTACAAACAAATGTAGGAAACGGAGGCCAGAGATGTAGAGGGCCCTCTCAGATCTCGGGTACACACTAAAGAAATGTATACAAGGAACAGCTATAATAATGTGGAATTCAAGATGGCGGCAAAGAGCATAGCTTGCCTTACAGAATTCAAAAGGGTATATGTAACAATATGATTAGATTTGTGTCATATGTTCATATTTGAAACTTGATTTCCACAGACGATTCTACGATGCTCAATTTAGTTGCTACCAACACTTTTTGCTCAGTGACTGTAACCCAGACGGCAACTCTTTTGCGGTCAAGGGACTTCAATGACCACGTTTGGCCTAAACCACCTTAAAATCAGGGAAACGCTTACACTCCTCATGCTCGGCTCTACCACCTCATATGGTCCTTCTCGGTGTTTGAGTATTGGGTTTGCTATGGCTGTCACTTTGTACAAATTGAGCGTTAATGAAAGACCCATGTGGACGCACAGTATTCCGAACGAGTTGCACTATGTATCCTTCTTTCTCAGCTCTGACTCAACTTACCACATCCTGGGGAAAAATGATACCGCTCTGCGAGCTTCATGTTGAGTCAACAACTGGCAATTGGAAAACAGATGTTTCTCTCAGGCATTGCACGTTGTCACAGCGTCCGTTGGATGGCCCTCAGAAATGTAGTTTACATACGTGATATTTGACAAGTGTGTCATGTACATCCGTTCCCATAATGGCAAATTAGATAACCTCCTCCTAGAAGGTCGCTCATATTTAGCATCTTTATTCGGCGGTTTATGTAGGGATGTAACAAAAAAGAATCTAATATGGGGGTGGGGCGTAAAACCGACTCTCGGGGTGTTCGGCTTTACTTTCTAAGTCGAAAAATTCTAAATAGTTTTTCCCCTTGATGCCTACATCTAAACTATTTCATTATGGTTGAATGTTGGCTCTTGTCCATCAAGTGTGTGCGAAAAGTCTAAAGGGGTTATTCACTAAGCACTGAACTTGCCACCGAATTGCATCAAACAGAGAATAATATAATTTAGTAATATCTATTTATTTATTTTTTATATTTTTTTTATTTATTTATTTTTTATGTTTTTTCTGTTCATTTTCAGCAAAAAGTCTTTTTATTTTTTTAGAACACCTTTTTGGATTTTTTACCAAAATTGTTGTTTCCCAACTTTTCTTAAAATACAATTTTTTTAAAAAAATTCCGTAACAGACCTTTTTCTTATTTTTATAGGACCCTTTCTATTATCTAGACACATTTTAATGCATTTTTTTTTTTAAAAAAAAAAGTTATTTAATGTTTTTGCAGTTCGGTGGATTTCACCAAGGTTAGTTCGCTGCTCTTCGGCGACGTTTGCCAACTTTTCCATGAGGCTTCGGAGACTCCATCTTCGGCGCACTGCGGTGAATAGTGAAAGCACCGTAGGTTCGACTAAATGGAATCGCCAAAGTGCACTGAAGTGAAAAGCGCTGACATTTCTATGAATAAACCCTTTAATTTTGAATATATTAAAGGGATACTCTAGGCAACATGACCACCTAAGCTTTTTTAGGTGGTCATGATGCCCTGAGTATGCCCTTGTCTTTCCCCCCTCCCTCCACTCAGCCGATCGGCTAAACCAGCTGAGAGACGCGGACTTTACTCCGTCCTCCCAGCTGTCACTCAGATTCATATTTCCCGCTTCTGCCCACTATTGCCGAGTAGGAGACGTCATCGCGCTTTCAGCTCCAACTCACCGCAGTAGCTGGCGGCAGCGGCTGATTAGTGTTGCGTGCATCCTCTTGCGCGTAACACTAATCAAAGAAGAGGAGGAAGCTGGCTTACGTGAGAGGTGCGCATGCGCACTTCTCACGTAAACCATTAGCCAAGTTCAAGCTCTAACAAGACGAGAGCGGAAGAGGAGGGAGGGGAGTATAAAAAAAAAAAGACGCCGTTGGAAACAAGTGGTTTTTAGTGTAAGTATTACATTAAAAAAAAATATATATATATAATAACTAGGTAGGGAATAGGTATATTTTAATGTAAAAAGGGGGGGGGGATTTTTAGCCTAGAGTGTTCCTTTAAGTCTGCTCTTTTTTTGCTGCAGTCCTGCTACTGTTGCAAAGTATTTAAAAACAAACTATCAGGGTAATTCAAAGAGAATCGAAAAGTCACCGCACGGTCGTTGACTTTTCGTTCTCCTCAATTCGGTGCGATTCGGCGATCCCATTTCGGCGACCCTGCGGTGTATTCAGCAAACACCACAGGGCCGAAGTAACGCAGGGAAAAGTCACCACAAACCTGCCGAACACTCACCGGAAAACCCGGCGAATGCACACCGGAAAACCCGCAAAAACATCTGGATTAACCCCGCCGAAAACGCCAGAAAAACCCAAACAGGAGCCGATCACAGCTCAGAGCAGCCGCCGGAAAAAGCCAACACCGCAGACGAATGGAGTGAGAAAAAAAAAAACGTACGCTTGAATGTTTGAAAAGTGAAACGCTGTTTGCAAAGAAACTAATGAGCGAAAATGTCTGAAATTTACATATAAGATCCAATGAATGATAATAAAAAGACTGTTACAGAAAAAAGAAAAAACGATTTAAAAAAAAATCTGATTTTTTTTTAGCAAAAAAGTCCCGAAAAATGCTTAAAATATCCCAAAAAATCGATAGACTTTTTACTGCAGAATATTATAACGAACAGTTTATAAGATATTGAATTAAAACGGGAATATTTTTAACATAGAAGCCTATGGGATTCGCCTGAATAAATCTGCCGAATTAAACCACCGAATGGCAGGGCATTTCGGTAACTTTTCACTGCTGGTTTGTGTTCTCTGAATAGCCGAAGCAGTGCTTCTCTATGGGGATTTCACTGCCCTCGAACAGGCACCGAACAGGCACCGTATGTGCAGGCAATTCGCCAGGAGTTGGCGAACTGCCTGCTCTCTGGATAGCCGAATGGCCAGGAAAGGTAACCGTACGCTGATTTTCAGCGTTCGGTTCCCTTTCGGCAGCCATTCGGATCTCTTTAAATAACCCTGTATGTCTAAGATAACCCTAGATCGAAATCGTGTAATATGCTCCGTAGTAGCATCTGAAGTCTGATTGTACAGACTGATTAATCGATAATGAGTTGTTTCAGCTCTACTACAAACACATCTGATAAAGTCATCGTACTGTGAAGATTAAAAAAAAATCTTTTTGTTGCCTATCATTTAATTCGCTAACAAGCTGACCAAGAAAAAAGTATTTCATATATAATATATATATGTATTTTTTATTTCCCCTGGTGAAATTACAAATTGTAGGTGTGTGGGGGTTTCTTTAGAAAAAGCAGCATTCACTTCAGGAGCAACAAAAAAGAATAAGTGTTCTATGTTGTGTTTTCCCTAAAATATTTGCATTTTGTTAAAATTCAAATAACAGAACGCAGAAAACGCGCAGGTGATTTATAGTCATAAAAACAATGAAACGCCAGACCCAGGTCTGTGATCTAGTACTCGCAATATGGCGCAGTGCGCTTTATGGAAAACAAGAACATTTCAGATTTTTTTTATTTTTTAGGAATCGAAGGTAAAATTATAACAATTCAGTGTTTTTTTTTATTTATAAACACAGTGTTGGATGTTCCATATATAACTAATACACATACTAAATGCTGGTGCCCGCAGAGCGCCCGCATTCATTGCACCGCCGAACAAAAGCGTATTTACATTGGCGGCTCGGATGATGAAGAATTCATTTCCAGTCGTAATAGTATTCCAGAATCTGATTTGGTAAAGAGGAAAGGGATATTTATAGCAGCCCTTGTTTGCTGAGAGCACCATCTAGTGAAGGGAACGCTCAGGCTATGAAGCTCGCGTTTTCAGAATAGCTTTCCCCGTGACAGTAACATCCGAGAGACGTATTGATTGTCTCTTCCTATTTATTAACCCCGGGGCTTTGTCACTTGTGCGATGTGTTTTTTTAAAAAAAATATTTTCTCCTGTCACCTCGAAAGGCTCGTTATCACATGCGTGCCGAGCTAAATGAATGCGTTTCTCTACAAATCGCGTATCTCGATGGATCTGGCATGCTTCTATCCCCCTCCGATTGCCTGGCAGAACAGACATCGCACTGAATCGTTGCAGAGTAACATTGTTGTCCTCGGAGAACCCTGTGTGATTCATATAGCGCATGTCGGGGGTGGCGGTTGTTTGTGCATTCTTGCTATCTGGCCGTTGGGATACAATTTTATATATACGTCCCAAGTGTCATTTTCTTTGGGACCTTTAACCCGGGAATTATTTCTTTTTCTAGTTTAGTGTCCCTTGGAAAATGCAGATGTGCAGGTGCGCGAGTAAATCATACGCAATATTCTAGTGGGCATCTTAAATATTCCTTGCCTTGTGCTTTCTGATCACCGTCATATAATGGTTTATTCCTCCCCAGTGTCCTCCTTCAGGTCCTTTAAGGCTTAGACGACCAGATGTCTCAAACTCTGGCCCTACCAGATGTTGCTGTATTGCAGCTGTGCTTTAGATATCTGGCAAACCTGACCTGTTGGAGGTACTTGAGGACCAGGGATGGGAACCACTGCCCTAGATGACTTGAACCGAAGATTCACTCGCAGACTCAAGATCCAAAGCATACATCTATATGCAGAAAACCATTTCGCGCCTATTCCTTACCAGGGCGGCTGCGTAGGCCAGACGTATCCAGCCCGCTTCATGTATAAAACCTAACGAGAGAAAAGGTTGTCATTTACACGCACCACTGTAGCTCCACGCGAAACAAAACACAGAGGTTTTGGTTTATTTGAATGGCCATTTCTTTGTATTTCTGTAACAATTTAATGTTGTTGAACCCAGGACATACTTGAAAACGAGAGAAATCTCAATGTATCATTCCTGGTAAAATCCTTTATGAATAAATAAAGTGTAAGCCCACCTGCCACGTCACGGCACCTCTGGTTACTTGGGTCCTAACCTAATGAAACCAAGAGCTGCTTTCTAAGCAACCGCATATCCTCATGCTCATGGAGTGAACTGATAGGCTTCTCTAAAGTAATGTTTTCAGAGACTTCTTGAAGGACTGGAGAGTCGGAGAGTCTAATGTTGCGGGGGAGGGAGTTCCATGGAAAGGGGGCAGCTCGGGAGAAGTCTTGAAGGTGAGAGTTGGGGGTGCGTGTACAAGGAGACGATAACATCAGGTCATTGGCAAAGTGAAGTGGTCGGGACTAGGGATGGGCTGCCGGTTCCATTCGAACAGGAGTTCGAATCGAACATCGGCCGTTCGAAAGTTCGCAAACTTCTTGAGATGTTCGCCCAAAGTTCGACCTTTAGTAAGGCTAGGGTCAGACGAACGCATTTTGCACGTTGTCCGTGAAAAAGTGCGTTCGAACGAATGGACGCATTTTTTCACGGAATACGCGATAGCAGTCATACGATGCGCATTTTCGTCCGTGATTTTGTACGGATCATCAATAAAACACTTTTTGCGTCTGGACGTTATGTTGGCCGGACATTAGCAGTGTCTGACGTCTCCCAATCACGCACACACGCCTCTAGCGGACGCTGCGCACTCTGTACGTCAGTACTAGCGGTTTGACGTTCTAGAAAAAATGCGTTCGTTTGCCACTTGCGTTGCGCGGACGAACTTTTGTGCGGCCGTTCGTCGTATGTTCCCCGGCATTGGACGTCATTTGCTGCTAGCACGGCCGTGATTTTGTGCGTCTAAGGCTAGGGTCAGACTGAGGCAGTGCGAACGCGCGTGCAGCCGCACTTAATCACGGCCGCACTAGCAGCAGATGCCGGGCAATGACGGCCAATATACGAAGTACGGTCGCACAAAAGTCCGGCTGCGCAACGCAAGTGGAAAATGAACGCATTTTTTCGAGAACGTGAAACCGCAGGTACTGACGTACAGAGTGCGCTGCGTCCGCTAGCGGCGTGTGTGTGTGATTAGGAGACGTCAGACGCTGCTAATGTCCGGCCAACATAACGTCCAGACACAAAAAGTGTTTTATTGATGATCCGTACAAAATCACGGACGAAAATGCGCATAGTATGACCACTATCACGTATTCTGTGAAAAAATGCGTCCATTCGTTCGAACGCACTTTTTCACAGACAACATAAAAATGCGTTCGTCTGACCCTAGCCTAAACACACGTTAAAACTGCTTTCGTCTGACCTTAGCCTAAAACGCTGTTTGCAAAATAACTACGGAACGAAAATGTCTGGAATTTACACATAACATCCAATGAATGAATGATAATAAAAAGGGCTATTACAGAAAAATGAAAAAAAAAGTTAAACGGAAAAAGTTTTTGCCCAAAAAATTCCATAAAATGCTTAAAAGATCCTAAAAAAATCTAAGAATAAAGAGACTCTTTACTGCAGAATATAATAATAAATGGTTTATTAGATATTAAATTAAAACGGGAATATTTTTAACATTGAAGTCTATGGGATTCGCCTGAATAAACCTGCCGAATGAAACCACCGAACAGCAGGGCATTTCGGCAACTTTTCACTGCTGGTTTGTGTTCTCTGAATAGACGGAGCATTGCTTCTCTATGGGGATTTCACCTCCCTCGAACAGGCACCGTATGTGCAGGCAATTCGCCAACATTTGTTGAACTGCCTGCTCTCTGAATGGCCAGGAAAGGTTACCTTTCGGCCACAATTCGGATCTCTTTGAATAACCCGGATAGATTCTCGGTGTCATGCACCACCGACTAAGACACAATTTTTCTGCACTTGAATGTGACAGGTGCATATCCTTTAAATATTTGACCGCAGGGTCCAACCCTTCACTCTTCCACAATACCTCAGAGGGGTTACGGTGTGAAGGCACTAGCTGGCACCAAAGGCCCAATATTTGGGTGCACTGACGCATGTACCAGATTCATATCATTGTAATATTTGACCGCAGGGTCCACCCCTGCACTCTTCCACAATACCTCAGAGGGGTTACGGTGTGAAGGCACTAGCTGGCACCAAAGGCCCAATATTTGGGTGCACTGACGCATGTACCAGATTCATATCATTGTAATATTTGACCGCAGGGTCCACCCCTGCACTCTTCCACAATACCTCAGAGGGGTTACGGTGTGAAGGCACTAACTGGCACCAAAGGTCCAATTTTAATGCACATGTTGTTACTTTCATCCAAAGCCTGCATGTTTCACCATAATTTAGCCCAAAAAAATCACTAAACTTGTTCTGTGTGTCCTAAAACGTCTCCTCTTTTCATACAGGCTGCTGCCCCAAGCAGTTGTTTATGAATAGACTAAAGGAAAACCATTTACCGTCATTTGAAATGTCATTTTTTTCTTTTTTAATGTTTCTATACATCCTTCAAATCGTCACTTCACGGGCAGGTTATGGGGACCTCCTAGGCACGGTATTTGAAGGAATTTTTCTTTTTTACTGGTTTTGCTCATCATGTTTAAACGTGTTTTTAAGGCTTATTTTAGTATATGACCCAGACATATTATATATCGTTCTTTCCGTCAGACTCGGCAGATTCAGAATATGTCATTATTATATGTATACGTCATGACCTGTCTGTATATTATAACAAAAAATGCAATAAAATATGATTTTTCAATAAATTACAATGTGTAAAGTGTTTTTTTTTTTCACATTTTAAGATGCGAGCAATTGCGGTTATATTTTGTATGGGGTGCGCTTAATAAAAAAATTAGAGATGGGGTCTCGTTACATTTTTTTTGGGGAAAATTACACGATTTTTAACAAACGCACCGCATACAAAAATCGTTAGTGCAGCATCATTGTTCACATTATAATTGAAATGGGAACAATATTGCTGCATTAACAAACCAAAAAAAAAACTTGTTTATTTTTTTTTTATAATTTTTTTTTTAAATATTTTTTTATTTTTAACTTTTTTTTTTTTTTAACAAACTTTTTCACTTTCGTGTTTGGTATCGTTGGAACGGCCATGCTCTGGCCGATCCAACAATACCAAACTTTAACCCCTAGCTGCCACGAATCGGGAGATAGGGAGTTCATTGGAACTCCCTATCTCCACCATTGGTGGCAGCTAGGGGTTAACTCCAGGACTGGCGTCATCGTGCTATGCACGATGACGCCAGTCCTCAGGGGGAGTTCCCGGAGGCTTGCCCGACATCCAAGATGTCGGCCAGCTCCGGGAAAGGATCACGAACCGGCGCTTTTTAGCGCCGATTCGTGATCCGGCTCCCCAGGGGTTAATGCCAGGTACCATTTGGAAGGGCAGGCTGTGCCCTTCCAAATGGTGCCTGGGTTAACCCCCGCCACTCCGCCGATCGGGAGGGAGAGAGGTCCGAAGGACCTCCCCCCCTCCCTTTCAGGCGCCTCCTCCGCACATGCGGGGGGGGGCCTGAATTAGGTGTCATTGCGTCCCCGCGATGACACCTAATTAGCCCGGCGGCGGTTCCGGATGCTTGGCTGACATCGAGGATGTCAGCCCGCACCGGGGGGGCCAGCGATCGGCCGGAACCCGGCCGAACGCTGACCCCAAAGGCTGGACGCGCTCAGCCCGTCCACCGCATGGAACGTGACATGCGGTTGGACGCGCTGAGCGGGTCCACCACAGCGAAGTGGTTAATGGCAAATATCTTGCATATATGCCCTCTTGGATGGCACTCTAAAAATCGAACGTTAGAGTCCCATTGACTTGCATTGAGTTTGGATCGTGTTCGCGTTCGAATTCAAACTTTTTCAAATGTTCATTTTCGAATGCGAACCGAACACGGGGGTGTTCGGCACATCACTAGTCGGGACGAGATATACCTGCTAATAAGGGAGAAGATGTAGGCAGGGGCGCAGGTGATGGAGAGCCCTTGTACGTGAGCACCAGTATTTTGAATTGGATTTTAAAGGAAACGGGGAGCCCGTGTAGAGATCGACAAAGGGGTGAGGTGCGGGAGGTGAAGTGGAGGAGTCTGGCACAGGCAATCATAACAGACTGCAGAGGGAGAATCTGGGACCTCTTAAGCTCAGAGAGAAGGAGGTTACACTAGTCAAGGCGGGAGAGAATAAGCGTTTGGATGAGCATTTTTGCAGAGTCCTGTTTAAGACAGGAACAGACGTGTGCAATTTTTTTAGGTGGAAGTAGCAGGATTTGGTTAGCGACTGAATGTGAGGAGTGAAGGGAAATGGGTGCAGGAATCTTGGTTTTAGAGGGAGGGAAGATGAGAAGTTCAGTATTAGGTTAAGCTTTAGGAAACGGGAAGTCATCCAGTCCGATACAGCCGACCGGCAAGCAGTAACAGTCCAACACAGGAGGAGAGCATTTGGGAGCAGAAAGGTAACTTTGGGTGTAGTCAGCATAGAGATATGGAAACCATAGGAAGAGATGAGGTTGGTATAGATCAAGAAGAGTAGGGGACCCAGAACATAGTCATGAGGTACCCCAACTGAAGGAAGAACCGGGGGTGAAGAAGCACCGGTGAAGGAGACACTGAAGGAGCGAAGTGAGAGCTAGGAAGTGTCACAGAGACAAAGTTGACACCTTGTGAGGAGCAGGAGAGGGTGGTCAAGAGTGTCGAATGCAGTGGAACAGTCATGGAGACCGGCAGATTAAAGTAGATCGGCAAATCTGTTGTTTGTTTGTTTTTTAAACAAAACTCTGCATATAGACTCATTTTATCTTTATATATGAGAAAAGCGAAAAGTATTCCAGACGCACCTAAGCAGTAACTTAGTATATTATTTCAAATACATTTTATATAGCAGCAATTTTGTGAAAGAAGTATAAATGTGTAGAGAAAGCGCTCTGAAATAGAATAAAAGTAATACTTATATTTCAAGTTGTTATGAATTCTTATTCCTCCTTTTCGGTGTTGGAGTATTCCGGTTGAATACAGGATAGTTGCATGAATTCCTGGATAGCGAGGAGATATTCCTAGTGCGTACGATATTCAGAGCAGGAAAAAGAAAAACTTTTTTTAAAAAAAAGCAGCAGAGCAGGTTTCTAGTAGTATAAACTAATTTATTTCAATAAAAAACAAGCCATATGGCAAGGCAATAAAAATGCATAAAATAATAGTGAACAATCTTAGGTAAGGATCACTAAGAACGCGTTTTCGCCTACCAGCTTCCTCAGTAAGTGTCCTTAACAATAGGGTAGTCTCTGACAGAAAAAACTCAATAAAAATGTTTTCTATCAGAGACTACCCTATTGTTAAGGACACTTACTGAGGAAGCCAGTAGGCAAAAACGCGTTCTTAGTGATCCTTACTTAAGAATGTTCACTATTTTTTATGCATTTTTATTGAACTAAATTAGTTTATACGACTAGAAACCTGCTCTGCTGCTTATTTAAAAAAAGGATTTTTTTTAAAAAAAAGTTTTTCTTTTTCATGCTCCGAGTATCGAATGCACTAGGAATATCTCCTCGCTATCCAGGAATTCATGCAACTATCCTGTATTCAACCAGAAGAATCCAACACCGAAAAGGAGGAATAAGAATTCATAACAACTTAGAATAAAAGTAATACTTAGATTTAATTTCAGAGTGCATTCTCTACACATTTATACGTCTTTCGTAATTTACTAAGTTACTGCTTCGGTGCGGCTGGAATACTTTTCGCTTTTCTTGTTCTGCCGTGTCCTTGGAGGCGTGTGGACACTTTGTATTCTACCGTGGCGGCACCCCTTTCTAACGTTTATTTAATTAATATATACTTGAAGCGCTGCCTCCACATTCACACTATTTATCTTTATATATGCAGTGGTAAGAAAAAGTATGTGAACCCTTTGGAATTACGTGGAGTTTTGCATGAATTGGTCATAAAATGTGCTCTGATCTTCATCTAAGTCACAACAATTTGAAAAACACAGTCTGTTTAAAATAATACAACACAAACATGATATGTTTTCATGTTTTTATTGAACATAACATGGAAACATTCACAGTGCAGGGTGGAAAAAGTATGTGAACCCCCTAGCCTAATGACTTCTCCAAGAGCTTATTGGAGCCAGGAGTGAGCCAACCTTAAGTCCAATCAGTGTGATATTATTGGATGTGTTGCTGAAAGCTGTCCTGCCCTTTAAAAACACACACCAGTTTTGGGTTTACTGGTTTCAAGAAGCACTACCTGATGTGAACCATGCCTCGCAGAAAAGAGCTCTGAGAAGACCTACGATCAAGAATTGTTGACTTGCATGAAGCTGGAAAGGGTTACAAAAGTATCTCCAAAAGCCTTGATGTTCATGTGTCCACGATAAGACGGTCTACGAATGGAGAAAGTTCAGCACTGTTGCTACTCTCCCTAGGCGTGGTCGTCCTGTAAAGATGACTGCAAGAGCACAGCGCAGAATGCTTAATGAGGTAAAGAAGAATCCTAGAGTGTCAGCTAAAGACTTACAGACATCTCTGGCACATGATAACATTTTAGTTGACACATCTACAATAAGGAAAACATTAAAAAAGAATGGAGTACATGGGAGGACACCACGGAGGAAGCCATTGCTGTCCAAAAAGAATATTGCAGCACGTTTGAAGTTTGCGAAAGAGCACCTGGATGTTCCACAGCACTACTGGCAAAATATTCTGTGGACAGATGAAACCAAAATTGAGTTGTTTGGAAAAAACACACAACACTATGTGTGGAGAAAAAAAAGGCACAGCACACCAACACCAAAACCTCATACCCACTGTAAAACATGGCAGAGGGAGCATAATGGTTTGGGGCTGCTTTGCTGCCTCAGGGCCAGGACGGATTGTTGTCATTGATGGAAAAATGAATTCCAGAGTTTATCAAGACATTTTGCAGGAAAACGTAAGACCATCTGTCCGGCAACTGAAGCTCCGCAGAGGATGGGTGATGCAACAGGACAATGACCCAAAGCATACAAGTAATTCAACAAAAGAATGGCTTCAACAAAACAAACTACGCCTTCTAGAGTGGCCCAGTCAGAGTCCTGACCTCAACCCAATTGAAATGCTGTGGCATGACCTTAAGAGCGCGATTCACACCAGACATCCCAAGAATATTGCTACACTGAAACAGTTTTGTGAAGAGGAGTGGTCCAAAATTACTCCAGATCGTTGTGCAGGTCTGATCTGCAACTACAGGAAACGTTTGGTTGAGGTTATTGCTGCCAAAGGAGGGTCAACCAGTTATTAAGTCCAATGGTTCACATACTTTTTCCACCCTGCACTGTGAATGTTTACATGTTATGTTCAATAAACACATGAAAACATATAATGTATGTGTTGTATTATTTTAAGCAGACTGTGTTTTTCAAATTGTTGTGACTTGGATGAAGATTAGAGCACATTTTATGACCAAGTCATGCAAAACTCCACGTAATCCCAAAGGGTTCACATACTTTTTCTTGCCACTGTAGCTAGTGTTTAGGTCCAGGGTTTAATGGATTATATGGTTTACAAACCGCCTCGATTGTAAGGCTTCGGAACAGGTTAGACAATTCCAAAATCAAAGAAAGCGTCAGGAGTAGTTGTAGGATTGTGGAATATAAGATTTTGTTGCTAAGTGTACTCTCATGCAAATACTGCAACAACAGTGGTGTGCACAGCTTGGTTAATAAAAGAGAAAATCTAAACGAATCCAAGCTTTTGCCGATTGGGTTTTCCACAATTCCTTCTTTAGAGAACAAGAGTCCTGGAGAAAGTGGGCTTGGAGCTTAAAACAACATTTCCATTTGTAGAATCGAGTCTTTGTGAGAATTTCACATACACTGTGTTGGGATTTCATCAGAATTTCAACATAATCAAAGATTGCGGGGTCTGCTTTGTCTCATGTATGTGTTAGATTCATGGCAATCGACAGAGATTCTGTGACCTCTCGCTTTGATTTTCCGTTTTCCCAAGAGGAGTCATCTCCAATCGATGACATTTTTTCGGACATGTGAGAGAAGATCTGCAGAGGATCCCACAACCTTTCTAGATCTTCCATAGACCTCGATTTTTGAAATCCTAACCGTATGAGTGAACACAGATACATTGAAGCCGCTGGGGGCTTCATCGACCTAGGACGTGAAGACCAGCAGATGGAAATGAAGAGCGACATCTTAAGGAATGTGTGTTCATGTTCTGCCCAGGAATTACCGCCTAGTGGTTGACATGTCCCAAGAGCTCTATGCAAAGAAATGAAACGTTCCACTGGTGACACTGCTGTTTGATCAGTTTGCTTCATGGACTTTTTCAGCTTGGGAGATCTGACATCTTTTAATATTCTTGCAATATTTCTGAAGGAACCCAAGTGCCAGGTTGCACCACCCCTGCTTGAGCGATCCTAGAACTCCATCATTTTTTCCTTGTTTTAGACAAACATTATTGAGTTATGGCTGTCTCTCCTCTCGGAAGGGAAATCAAGTGGAAATCAGTGGTTCTCAACCCTGGCCCTCAAGTCCCCCTAACTGGTAAGGATTCTGGGTAAATGCAGACTGAATTCTTCAATTACTGATCAGCAAATCCTATCACCTGTGCTGAGCTTCAGATCGCCCTAAACATTTTCTGTCCACTATCAAACCGCATTTGGAATCTCTTAAAAACGTTATCAGGGTAATTCAAAGAGATCCAAATTGCTGGAGAAAGGTAACCGAACGCTGATTTTCAGCGTTAGGTTACCTTTCTTGGCCATTCGGTAGGGATGTGCGTTTCGGGTTTCGGAATTTCGGAATTTTCACGAAATTTCCCGATTCGTGTTTTCGGATGCGGACGATTTTCCGAAAATTTTTAGATCCGAAAATGGCAGATCCGAAAAGTTTTCCGAGCCGAAACGAAATATTTTCGGAATTTTCGAATGTACTTGAAATGTGTCAAATCGAAATTTATTGCTTTGAAACGAGAACAGACGTTCCGAAAAAATGTAAATTTTCGAAAATACGAAAAGTCGATACAAAAAACGATCTAAGTGACACGAAAAATGGTGGAAATTCCGAAAAAAAATGTACACGAAAAACGAGTCGAGCTGAACCGAATCGAAAGAGAAATCGGTCGAAACGAGCCGAATCGAAAAGTTTAAAAATCCGAAAAATCGAATCGAACCGAAAAAAAAATCGGTGCACAAGCCTACCATTCGGCTATCCAGAGAGCAGGCAATTCGCCAAATCCTGGCGAATTGCCTGCACATACAGTGCCTGTTCGAGGGCAGTGAAATCCCCATAAAAAAAGCACTGCTTCGTCTATTCAGAAAACACAAACCAGCAGTGAAAAGGTTCCCGCAATGCCCTGCCATTCGGTGGTTTAATTCGACAGGTTTATTCAGGAGAATCCCATAGGCTTCAATGTTAAAAATATTCCGGTTTTAATTCAATATCTAACAAACCGTTCATTATAAAATTCTACAGTATAGAGTCTCTTTATTTATTGATTTTTTTTTTAGGATATTTTAATATTTTTTTTTAAAGTCCTATTTTTTTTAACTTATTTTTACTGTAACAGCCCTTTTTATTATCATTCATTGGATTATATGTAAATTTCAGACATTTTCGCTCAGTAGTTTCTTTGCAAACAGCGTTTCACTTTTCAAACATTCATGCAAACTGTTTTTCTAATTTATTCACTTCACTCGTCTGCGGTGTCGGCTTCTCCGGCAGCGTGTGATCGGCTCCTGCTCGGGTTTTTCTGGCGTTTTCAGCGGGTTAATCCAGATGCTTTTGTGGATTTTCGGTGTGCATTCAGTTCGTTTTCGGCGTGTTTGCGACGGCCCTTCCCTGCAATTCGTGGACCCTGTGGTGCTTGCTGAATACACCGCAGGGTGACCGAAATGGGAAAGTCGATTTGCACCGAATTGAAGAGAACGAAAAGTCACCGAACGTGCGGTGACTTTTCGAATCTCTTTGAATAACCCTGTAAGAATTTCCAAAAAAAATAAAAATTTCTACTTACTTGGTTCCATATTAGTGCAGACTCTTTGCTTCTCTTTGGGTTTGCTGCAAAGTTCTGTCACCCCCTTTCCCTTTGTAACATGATCTGAATCCTCCTTTCCCTCCATATCCTCTAATCAAGGATGTTAATACAACACAAAGCAGATGATTGTGGGCTCTTGACGGCTGCCAAGGATATTTAATTAGCTCACAAGGCATTTAATATTCAGTTTTAACTGCTAGAATGCTTATTTTACCAAACTAAGGACACTATTTTGTGCCTCTCGCTAGAACAGAGACACTAACGGGGGAAAACCTGCGCCTTCAGGTTTACTCTTGACGTCTCTGTTTTGACACCATATACCTGGGCAGACGCTGATTCAGCAGCCTACCCCTGAGCGCAGTGCATGGAGGGTTGTTCCACCAGGCCATGCAAGATCCTGCAGGGCCACGGATTGATTCACGGAGTGAGACTGGGGACTTTTGTATCCAGTCCTACTCTGCTCCCGGCGGCCAGAAGCGTTGGATCGGGCTGCCGTTCACATCCCGGATGAGAGGAGAGTATCTGATTTTTGGGGAAGCAGTATCGGCACCAGTTTCAAGCTGCGGTTACCTTTTTAGTTAACCGCAGAGGTTTGGTAACTAGCTTTAGAGACTTTGTAATCCTAATGCTAATTACTCTTTGGGCTTCTCATGTTAAGTATAGGAGGCACAGAGTACAGTAAGCTTACGGTATAAAACGCTATTCCCGATGCTCTAACACGTTAGCGTTCGGATGTAATATGGGCGGCATGTGTTACACCAGGGATGTCCAAACTCCGGCCCCCCCAGATGTTCCTGAACTACAACTCCCAGAAATCTGACTGCATTAGATGGATGGGGAAGCATGGGAGTTGTAGTTCATGGAAATCTGGGGAAGCCGGAGTTCGGACATCCCTGCGTTAGACTCTTAACCTTGCGCGAACGGTCACGTATGTGAGCGCTAGCGTTAAGGAGGTAATAGGGCCCTAAATTTATTAATTAATAAAATCACCGACACTAGAATGATGGCTCTTGGCACGCAAGGATTACTCTGAATTTTAAATGTTTAAAAAATGTTAAAGAATGATTTTTTTCTTCTAAAAATGTTAATATTCGTATTATTTTAACTGTTAAAGCTCTGATTTAATGACCAAGGTGCTGCGCAATGAGTAATGATATGCAGGTGGCTACAAAAGTCCCAATACATTGTCGTTGACGGCTGTAATTAAATAGATTTCAGCTTTATAAGAGCAACTGTGTAATCTGTTTAACATACCGACCTAACTGGTGAGAATTGGTTTTCTTAGGACATAACATTCAATTGGTTAGCTCTACTTGTCAAAACAAACAACATGATTAGAAACAAAAGGTTTTATAAATAGCCGAAATGGACCGAAATGGTCCTCACACCCTCCATTTTTAAAAAAATTTTTTTTAGTGCCATGGGGCACTTAGAGGAAATCTTCGGGCTGCGAGAGGAGATGGTTTTGGAAACTGCAAAAAATGTACACGTACACCAAAATCCCCAATGCGCATGTTCGTTTCCATATTAAAGGGATACTATAGGATTAAAACAGGAGGGGGGAATGGAGGGGTTAATCATTAGACCCCCCTCTGCAATCCCACCTCCTGTTTAACACTTGTCTCCTAGAGTCCTGCCGAATGTATATGCTGCCAGCAGCAGCGTGCCATGTGACTGCAGGGGGCGTGGGGGGGGGCTAAACGTCAGAATTTTTAGATATTTAAATCTCCCCGTTCTATACCTTAAGCTTTGTATTTACATTTTTATCTTTTTTTTTTCTTATGACACTCTAACTTTTGCCTTGAAATAAAATAAAGGTGTTTAGAAGTGGAAATGACCAACTGTCGACCTGGAACGAGGTACGGCAAAGGGCACCTGACGACCTCCCTTGACATTGAACACTTTTTTACTGGGCCACATAATGCGGACGGCGGGCCAGATCACCGACTTGGAAAATTACACGGAACAGCTGTCCCCTCTGCGAACAGATAGGAATACCGCGTCCAAGTGCTTTCCGTCCAGCTTTTAGCAGCGCGATAGAGCTTTGTGTTTCATTGACAGCTGCCAAAAACAACATGTATCAGGAGCGAGTGCTGCATCTGATGCCCGGCGGCACAGGAGGACTTTTTGTTTCCTATACAAAAATGCTATATGGTTACACCAGCTGTCACCTTGAGCTCCTTATGTGGTTTAGAGCTCATTATTACCTGATGCCAGCCACCATCGCTGTGACCTCTTCGTCCAAACATCTGGCCCAGAAACTGGTCCGGTTCTCGTTGATTGCCAATGAAAGCTATTTCCTGTTAGCGCAGAAACTACGTTTCCGAAGCTAATTTTCCTGTTTTTTTTTTAACACGACTTATCTGTCTTCAGACAAAATAATACACAAGTGGTGGGTTCTTTTTTCTTGGAGCATATATTTTCCCCCACCAGCTCCTTCTTGATGTTTGCTTTTGTGGTCTCCTGGTAAGCATTGTCCTAGTGAGTTCTCCACGGGAAGCCGTCTTCCTTCTCTCGCTGATTGCTCTTGCTGTTGTAGCCTGTTTAAGTCATTTGCAATTTTACACCCTTTAAGGGGTTATTCAAAAAACGACCGAACTTGCCATCGAAGGGCACCAATTTCCAGTGATTCAGTTCGACAGGATTATTATTATTATTATTATTATTTATTTATAAAGCGCCAGCATATTCCGCAGCGCTGTACAATAAGCACAGTACAGACAGGGTTACAATACATTGAACAACATTTGACAAACAGTACAGGAGGAGATGAGGGCCCTATTCCCGTAGGAACTCACAATCTGGGAGGGTTGGGGTTGGAAACAGGAGGAGAGGACTGTAAGGTGAGAGTGATTGATGGTTGCGTCAGTGAGTTGGGTGGTAGGCTTCACTAAATAGGAATGTTTTCAGGGAGCGTTTGAAGGAAGAGAAGTTAGGGGAAAGTCTGACAGCACGAGGGAGAGCGTTCCAGAGAGTGGGGGCTGCGCGTGAGAAATCCTGCAGTCTATCATGGGAAGAGGTGATGCGGGGAGAAGCTAGGCGCAGGTCACTGTTTGACCTTAGGGAGCGGGCTGGGGTGTATTTGGTGATTAGTGAGGACAGGTAGTGGGGAGCTGAGTTAGTGAGGGTTTTGTAGGTAAGGATAAGGATTTTGAACTTAATTCTGCAGTGGATGGGGAGCCAGTGAAGGGACTCGCAGAGGGGAGCGGCAGAGACAGAGCGGCGGGTGAGGTGAATTAGTCTGGCGGAGACGTTCAGGATGGATTGTAGGGGGGAGAGGCGGGACAGAGGGAGGCCAGATAAGAGATTATTGCAATAGTCGAGTCGGGAGATTACCAGGGCGTGTATGAGTTGTTTTGTGGTGACAGCGGTAAGAAATGGCCGAATTCTGGAAATATTACGCAGTTGGTATCGGCAGGAGGAGGAAAGAGACTTGATGTGGGGGATGAAGGAAAGAGCAGAGTCCAGTGTAACTCCAAGACAGCGAACTTGGTTTGATGGGGAGATGGTGATACCCTCCACCGTGAGAGAAGTCAGGAGGTGGGGAGGCATTAGAGGGAGGAATAAGTAGGAGCTCAGTCTTTGACATGTTGATCTTTAGGTGGTGGGAGGCCATCCAGGAGGAGATGCCAGATAAACAGTCACTGACTTTTGAAAGGACAGGGGGAGAGAGATCAGGGGTAGAGAGGTAGATCTGAGTGTCATCAGCGTAGAGGTGGTAATTAAAGCCAAAGCTGTTGATGATTTTGCCCAGGGAGGAGGTGTAGATGGAAAAGAGCAGAGGACCAAGGACAGAGCCTTGAGGTACACCAACAGATAGAGGCAATGAAGAGGAGGAGTTACCAGCAAAGGACACACAGAAGGACCTGTTGGATAAATAGGAGTCAACCCAAGCAAGTGCAGTGTCACCGAGACCCAGAGAGTTGAGGGTCTGTAGAAGGAGGGGGTGGATTAAGGCTGGCATCAGACGAACACAGTGATCCCGTCCGTGTTGCCGCACAGTTTAACGGCCGTCGTAGCATAGAATCATGAGCAATAAAGACCCACACACTAAGTGCGTCCGCACCGAACTGCGCATGCACAACGCATGTGGCAAACGGACGCAAGTTAGGCAAGGATTAAAACCGCTAGGACGAACGCGCAGAGTGGGCCACGTCCGCATAGCGTTCTGTGTGCGTGATGACACGATGTAAGACTGACCGCGTTTGCAACGTCCAGCACCTTGATGCACAAAATGGCTTTTCATATCATGTACCAATTTTTAGCATTTTTCATATTAATTTTGTTTCCCATAATTCCCCTTTTTTTTTTTTTTTTTGTACGTCCGTCAAGAAAAACGGGCTCTGTGGTTTCTACAGTATCTTCCGTCAGTACGTCTGTCCGTTATGCACGCACGCCGAGTGCACTCAGGCTGCGTTCATTTGACATTAGCCTTAAACAGGCGAATCCCATAGGATTCGATGTAAAAAAAAAAAAAGTAATATACATTCTTTTTATCCGTTTATTTTTTTTTCCATTTTCAGCAAAGTCTTTTTTTTTTTTTTTTTTTTTCTTTTCCTTTTAAGGTGTTTTTGTTTCTATTCTGTAACAGACCTCCTTTTTATTATATTTTCTAGGACTTTTTTTATTCTTTAGACACATTTTAATGCATTTTACTGGTTTTAACACCTATTAGAAGAATAGCAGAGGTTTTTTTTCCCTTTTTCTCCCCTGTAGTTCGGCGGTCTTCGGCGACTTCATCTTTGGCGTACTTCGGAGACCCAGTGGTGAATAGTGAATTCACCGCAGGGTCGGCCAAATGGAATGGCTGCAGCGCACTGAAGTGCGCCGAACTAGAAAGTGCAGAAATTTCAATTTTTTTTGAATAACCCCTTTAATGTCCTTGTTTTTCCCCATATAATGTATACTGTGGTAGGGTGGGAAAAAAATGTGTATGTGTCCTGCAAAGATTATACAAAATTTTGCATAAAAAAATCTTCGGCTTTTGCCAAAGATTTTTCGATATTTTTTTGTTTAATTAAAAAGTATGTTTAGCTGTTATTATATATAAATTTGTTTAGTAAAGTAATAAAAAAATCAAACTGTAATTAGACCGGTCATTGTTTTTTAAGCTGCAAAACCCTTCCAAGAGCGCAGAATCTTGCAGCACGGCTCCGTAACATACGAGACTGCAATATTTTTCACGTTTTTATAGTCCGCGTCTCTTTAACGAGATCCTTGTGTCAACAAATGTTATTTAAGTAATCCAAAACAGAGATGGCCTGTAATTATTGAGGTTGTTCTGCCAGGTATGGAGAGTAGTAATTATTATGATTTTATTAGGAGAAAAGCAAAAAAAAAATCATTCCAGAACAGCAGTTAAACCACAGGACCTTCACCAGGGCCTGCCGCTTCCTTTCCCGGCCTTTGGGAGAAGATCATTCACATATACCTACAACACCAATCCCACCGCCCCGAATCGACACTGGTGGGGATTCTCAGACCGGACGCAAAATCATCAACATTTGGCTTAATAAAATCCCTTTATTACCTATGATCGTACGGTGTAGAGCAGGAGTGAGCAAAGTAGGCCCTCCAGATGTTTTGGAACTACATCTCCTATGATGCTCAAGCACTCATTTGGTTGGCAGAGCCTCATGGGAAGTGTAGTGCCAAAACATCTAGGGCCCTATTACATTCTTAACGCAAAAACGCACGCTAAACGTGTGTTTTTTTTTGCGTGAAGTGTTAAGGCTGGGGTCAGACGAACGCAGTGCGAACGTGCGTTTAGCCGCACTTTATTACGGCCATGGTAGCAGCAAATGACATCCAACGCAGGCCCACACACGAAGTACGGCCGCGCAACGCAAGCGGCAAACAAACTCATTTTTGCAAGAACGTCGAACCGCTAGTACTGACGTACAGAGAGCGCTGCGTCTGCATATCGGCGTGTGTGGGTGATTAGGAGACGTCAGACGCTGCTCATGTCCGGCCAACATAACGTCCAGACGCCCAAAGTTTCCTGGTTTGGATCCGTAAAAATCATGGCCGTAATTGCGCATCGTATGACTGCTGTCACATATTCCGTGAAAAAGTGCGTCCATGCATTCGGATGCACTTTTTTACAGACAATGCGAAAAATGCGTTCGTCTGACCCTAGCCTAAACGTTAACGCTCGAAAATCACCGCTGGAATTACATTCCTCACAAATTCTTTCATCCGTCGGGAAATTGCGCTCGTAAAACCAACACGCAAAAATGCGCGCAGAAATCAGTGGGCGCAATGTAATTGTTAACACGAGTCCATCATTTTGTGCGGACTGCGCACAACAGAGGTACGTTCTGATGGAAGACAAGGTAGTGGCCGTCCTTTTTGACAGTAAAAAAAATAACGCGCGCATCGGCGTTCTCCGTTGTGAATCCGCAGTTTGGTACGGTCAGGTTGTTACAATTTGCCGTTACCACCAGCTTTTCAAAGACCTTAAAATTATGCGCGCAAACATTGTCCGTTAAATTTTGCGCTAAGATTGTAATGCCATGCGCGCACCAGCGCACAAACGCATTTGCGCTCACAATGTTAAGTATAGGATGTGCAACGTATATTACGCTCGCGCAGCGTTCGCGCAGGTTCACCCGCAGTAGACGTTAACATGCATTTTTTGCGCAGACATTGTAATACGACGTTCAGCGCAAAGGGTTTTTCCCCTCCCGTTAATGCGTTTTTGCGCACGCGTTAACGTTTGCGTGCAGAATGTAATAGAGCCCTTAGAGAGCCATGGTAGCTGCGTGGATGGCGCTATTTGGCGCCTCTTCTGGCCACATGCAAAAGGAAACTGGAAACAAACCTGGTGTCCTTCCTCTCACCTTGCGGAAGCCTCCATGCAGTCCTGTAGACTCCAGGAGACGATAGCAGTGGTGTTGGCGCCATGATCTATTTGCAGCTCCCTTGTATTAACACCGTAGAGCTGGTAATAGCTGCTAATGCTTAACGGCTTGCGTCGACTTCTCCCTTTTTGCAGCTCCCTATCCCAGCTGAGTTGGAATAGGGGCCCAGGTTTTTGGAAGCATCTCCTACCGTCAAAGTAGAGCTCTGACTGGCTAATCATTGACGTGTCTGGCACGCTTGCAGTTCTCATGGTTTTCACGCAGATGTTGTGATTGATCATTCATCACATGGGCAGTTACTCACTCCGACCCGAGCATCACAGGTTGGCCACCCATGTGGGGGTTCTGCAGAAAGTCAGCTCTTCGCCCCCCGCTCCTTCAAAACAACCCCGAATGTTAAAAAGACAAATTCTAATAACCCAAAGCTATTTTTTTACAGCTTTTTTTCCCCTTTTTAATAATAACGTGTTGCACAGGGCAGAATAGAATAATTCTTCTTTCGGTGCACCCCGGCTGATTTCTTCGTAGGTCTCTGGACCGCCGGCGTTCGTTTATTTAATTAAATAGACAGGGCCAATTTGTTTAAAATCATTTTACACAATTAACACAATCATTAAGCCGATACGGACGAGGTCTGTGTGCGTGGATTCATTGACGAGCCTTTAGATCTGCTGTAATTATCCTCCGTCTGATGGAAACTGTTTGCTTAGAAGTCATCATTATCAGGAAACGCGAAGACGAGAACGCACGGCCCCCTGAGCCCACTCACAGCTTCAATAGCTTTATCCGTCTAATGGAAGGGTGCTCCATGGGAATTCAGGGTCCAGATCACAACCGGGACGCCAAGCTCAGCATTTGGGTCGTGCAGCAGAACGGCTCGAGTGCTGTTCTTAACTTTAACTCCTCATATTCATCTGAGACGGAAGTTGAGCTTGCCTCTGGGATGTAGTGCCTAGTTACTCCACGTTAACATCTCCTATACTTTATATGGGAGACATTAATGAGCTCCGAGCTGATGAAGAACAAGCCATTCCAACCAGTTCGTTCTCCAACTGTGCCAGACGTCTCCATCTTTATTTCACCACATGCTGTATTCTTCCTTTGCAGAATAGGACTTCATTGACCTGGTGTACACGCCCCCTTTGTTGCCACTACTCCCTAAAAACAGGAAGTACTCTGTCGGCCATCTTTTGGACTATACAAATGCTGCTGTAATGGTGATAATAGGTCACAGGATGCTCCACATTATTATGGTCAGGGTAGGGGTTTCTTTGGGCTTTGTGGGGATGGACATTTGTGTATAATGTGATGACTTGTCTCAATCTCTATGGGCATTACCATGAAGAGTTCCATACACAAAATGTTTGTTTTTGATGTCCATCCTGTGCTAGAAACACAGCGCTGTCCTACTCTTTCTCCGTAGTTTGTGCCTGACGACGGTATTCACATTTCAATTAAGTATTTTCAACCCTGGTGATAAATGTTTCCGCTTCTGCAAAATCACATGACACTTCAATCTAAACCCACCTAAAAATCCCATACTTAACTCTGACCCTTTGTTTCACCGGTGGAGATTTCCTTAGTCTTCTTGCAAAACTACGGTGAAAATAACACTGAATAAGTCGGACTTAAACACCGGTGGAAACTACACTGAACTCTACGCTAAACTACCACGGCAGAAACCATGGAGGAAACGCCATTGAAACCTATGCCGATAACTGAAGGTACATGCTAAGATGCTGTTTGGCAAAGAGATAGTCTATTCGTGATGACAGACATGCTTGATTCCATTCGCCAATCGAGTTTGTGATGGTCCGGTCAGTTTGCGTCTTGAGGCACCTTTTAAAATCGGCTAATGAGTTGATGAACCCGTCACAAGGGGACATGAGCATTTTTCAGGGAAGTGTCAAGATGCACAAGGATGACTAAATTGTACTGGTCTCCAGTGGAAAATAAAAGCGATCTTACCCCTGCCCTCAAAAGTAGTTGTTCTGGCAGGGTCTGTGTTGCAGGCGCATCGGAGACTTAAGACGTAGTCAATAAAAGGGTAGGGGGAAAAAAATCAAAGTATTTCTTAGCTTGCATCCTGCCTCCTGTTTCTAGGAATTGTTTCCTAACAAGATTCTTCAAAGGTCTAAGCCTCGTTCCTCAGCGCTCCTGTTCAAAGCAAGGCAGCATCTTCCATTAATCTTCTTGCATCACCCCTGGTATCTCCCAGCATGTTCTCCAGGCACAGGTTGTCACGCTATGCCCTTCTACCACGCTCTGAGTGATGAAAAGTACAACACGGACGCTACAAATTCATCACTGCCCTGTTCTCCGACTCTGTTCTAGCCGTAACTTATCAGCGATACACTTTCTAGGGTGAATTTTATTCCTATGGACATCCTAATGTGTCATCCTGATGGCTGACATTGACACCCCAATTGTTTCAGAACCATTAAGTACTTGGGGCCCTATTCCATAGTTGACGGCAAAATGGAGATAGTAAGCAGGATAATGTGTGTCTGAAGATTTTCCTTCCCATCTACATTTTGTCGTCCGCGTTACGGAGTAGGCACTTTATTACCGCCTAGCCCTGGAACGAAGAGCGAGGCAGCCACATAACAGCAACGTCTATGCCCGCCACCGCGAGTCCGTAGGACCGCACAGAACCTTTCGCATCTCGGCTGTAAGATCCGGCAGCGCTGAGGAGGGAGACTAGGAACTAGTTATTCCCGGTCTCGCTCTGACACGAGAATAAGCGGCAGATTGCACCGCCCTTTTCACCACGTGATGAGAGGTGAGTATGGGTTTTAATGGGGGGTTTCATAGTGTGTTATGTGATTTTGCAAATGCTAAGTCACATAACGCCAGATTTTAGGAGAGTTCATTTGACAGTGAAATACCGTCTCTTGGGTGGACGCGCAGGCTACATTTGGAATAACCTTCAATTCCACGCGGAGTTGCATATTATTATTAATGTCTCCCGTGAGAAGTATAGGATGAGTTAATGTACAGTAACCTCGCACAAGGAAACTCTACATTCGAGCCACAAGCCCAGTTTGCGGCAGAGATGGAATAGCGATTCCCGTCGATTAATGTTTCCTGTAGTTATCTTATTGACAACTATGGAATATGGCCCTCAAAGTGCACAATAATCCTTCAAGTGAACATATTCTAAGCAGGTTTGCTTTCTGTTTGATGTCTTGCCAATCATTGAGTTTATCTGACCATATAGAGCAATTATAAAGTGCCTCGCTTGATGAGGTTTCCCAGATCATGACTTGCCGCTTGCTTTCTGTCACATTCCAGAGATGACTGCTCGCATAACCTTTGATTGTCCATCCATAGTCAGCAGTAGCGGATTGATTGTAGAGTCACCTATAAACAATTCCCTCATTGATCCGTCGATGCTCAATGGCAGAGTGGTCTTCTGAGAATGAGATTGGATTGACCCATTTTATAGGCATTCCCACAAAAACGGTGGTCGATTACTTGGCTCAACCTATTTATATAGCATTTAAATCCCTATAAGGCGAGACCGTGTTACAAGAATCATGACAGACTTTCTTTACAGCTGATCTGGCCTCAAACTGGGACATCATGAGGGTCAACTGGGCTGTCAACGTTAGCAATAATTGCCTTAACCTATAAAACCAATCTGAACCTCGAATCAACATGTCACCCCTACTCCAAAGGACTCCATGGAGCTTTGCGCGAACCAGCCCTGAGCTTGCTCTCGCAAGATCGCGCGGAGGAAGACTAGGACCTATTGGTTCCCAGTCTCACTCTGCTCCCGGCGAGAACAAGCGGTGAATCGGGCAGCCCTTTTCACAGCAGGATGAGAAGTGAGTATGGGATTTTAAGGGGGTTTTAGGGCGTGTTAAAATGTTTTTGCTTTTGCAGAATCATTTTACACCAGCTTTCAGGAGGTGTTAAGATTTATCATTTTGCGTCTCGACGTTAACATGCGCCATCACTTTGTAATACCTCCCGTCGTCAGACGTTAAAAACGGATTTTTCTCCCCATGTTAAATATAGGAGGCGCAAAGTACAGTAAGCTCGCGCAAACTGCGACGCGCAAACTGATTTCATGCCAGTGTAGCGTCAACTATGGAATATTGATGCCTATCCTAGCACTTACATATCGAGACACTACATTAGCAACAACTATGGAATAGAGCCCTTTGTTTGCCATGTGTTTTTGCAATTTTAAAGTGACGAACTTCATTGAACTCTGATAAAAACATTGAAAAGAACTTTATAAACAGTGACCGTGTCTGAAAGAACACTGAAATCTGTGCTCAACAACATCGGCAGAAACTACGGTGGAAAGAACTGCGAAGACTATGGTGGAAGTTTCCTAAATGGTGAGCTCACCATAGTTCGCTGAAGTTCACCAAATAAATCCACCATTTTTTTCAGTGAAGGAACTGTGGTTAATAGCTTTAGTGCTATGTTTGTGCGAGTTTAATGTTTTGCTGTTCATTTTGGAAGTATAAGGATCTTTGGAAGAACATGGTGGACGTCAAGGGACCAAATCTTGACCTTCTTGCATGGTTAGGTGGTAGAAGTTCTGATAACTCCCTCAGCCGTGGATAACCACCATGGATTGACTGGAATGATTGACTCCATAATGAGAGACGGCTTTGGATGGTTGCACATGGAATTTATGTATTTTTGTTCTCGGTGGTGACTTGTTATTGTAGCGTCTCCACTAGTTAATTTTTCCCTGTTTGACTCTACGTAACGTGTTAACATCAAAGCCTCACATGTGACATTTATAGGGAGCCTGCTGCTGCCAATACTCCCAGGGCCTTTAAAATACTGTAAAACCATCCAGGCTCTGCAGGATATTGTTCTTCCTCCATGTTTACCTTACTGTAGCTACCTGGAAAGTGTCTCACCTCCATCCACATCTGCTGTTTGCTATGATGCACTGGCGGCTGATGATTGACTTGCTCATTTTTTTTAGATCTATTTTTTTCTATGCTTCATGCATGGGTTGTAGCTGAAGGAGGTCCTCTTTCTCCATGAGCTCACACAGTGCCTTGTAAACTCCATTTTCTGCAGTAATTCAGGCAGAATGCAACATTTTTCTACCAACGATACCAACAAAGGTTGGTTGCATGTCCTTTCTTTAATGGTATATGTTTGCTTCAAGGTCTCACATTAAAACAACAATTTAAAAATAAAAAATAAAACTGATTATATTGGTACTGGCCAGGTTCACTTTGCCGTCTTATCCCATCAGAGGATGGCAATTGCCCAGGTCTAAAGCTCAATGCAAGATCACAATCCGTGATGAGACATTGCAGCCGATACTTACTGCTGCCATGTTTCCCCATTTGTGGATGGAGCTAACCAATGGTCGTTGCAAAACTCTGCACGATTGACTCTTGGCTGCATTGTCCGCTCAGAGCTGTTTCTCATCCCAGCGGCACGCAGTCCGCAAGTGAGAGCTAAACTACCGTATGATGGTAAATCACTCTATTTTTTAAAAAAAAAAAATTGTGTTCGAATAATGGTCAAATGAGCCCAACTGCCAGCGGATATGACAGTCGCACAGTAGTGTTCGGTTTATTAGAAATTTAATAAATGTTTGTTTAATCTCACAATTTTTCTTTTCACATTAAACATTGTGGAACTTTAAAGTGATAAATCGACCTAATAATCACCACTTTCGTAGAAGAAATAAACTGTAAATAGGTCAAGACATTTTGGAGGTATTGTTGAAAAATAGTGCAATGTCTTAATTAGACTAAAAATAATGAACTATAATAATTATTTAATGAACAATTTAAAAAAAAATTAAGCCAAGTCACTGAATTAATTTTCCTGAAATTTGTCATGCTGATGTATTTTATTAAGCAGAGAGGTTTGTGAGGGTCCTGACAATGAGCAACGACACTAGTGGCCTGCTCTACGTTGGGTGCCCTCTCAGAGGTGCAGCAACCTCCGACGATCATTTCGCCTTGTTAGGCCTTGCCAGGAGGGTATAGCGGACACTCTCTAGGCACATCGAGCAAGGGGTCAATGTCTGGATTGCCCTGTAGACTTAAAGTGAGAAACAGAGAGGTTTGTAAGGCTCCTGAGAACGAGCAACAGCACTAGTGGCCTGCTCTACGGTCACCCTTTCTGGGTGTAGCAGTATGATTTGCATATGGACAGTTGTCCCTGTAATGGCACAATCTAGCTATAACCTTGTGAGACCTGAGTGGGCCCCACTGTAGAGCAGGCCACTAGTGCCGTTGCTCGTTCTCAGTACCCTCCCAAACCTCTCTGTTCTCACTTGATGTATTTTATTGAGCACAGCCATCTTTAGGGCAAAGTTGACCTTTATCATCTATTTCACGAGAACGAGTGGTTTCTTTTGCCCCCCCCCCACGTGCTCACAAGTGTTCTCATCAGACAGGTATGGAAGGTAATGGAATCTCTGCCCTTTCTCTTGGCCTTACATGACGGCCATTTTGGCCTGATTTCATGTGTCGTCCATTGGAGTTGTGTTGAACCTATAGACATTCCAGTTTTTCTTTTCTTCTCATACTCTTTCTAGAGTTCCAATCTCCCCATTCCAGTTAGATTCTCGGACAGGGAACCTATGCGTCCTTTCTAGTCATAAGGTGCTATTAACTAGCCATTGTTGCTTCATTGACAAACAGTGGTTTTACGTTGACAAACTATGGTTGATTGAGCACAATAAAACTACAGTGAATTCATGATTTAGGGAACTGCCACCGTAGTACCCAATACTTTTCAGTTCTTTCCACCATAGTTTCTGCCAACTTTTTTCTGTGTAGTCCTCAACATAGATTTCTATGGGCTTTCCACTGGTGTTTTGGTGGAAGTTATCCAGCATAGATTTCACTGTGGGTTCAGTCAAAGTTGACCAGCATTATTTTTTATCAGCGTTCAATGAAGATCGGCACTTTAAAATGCTGAAGTACATTCAATGGTGCAGGAAACCATGGAGGACCAAGGCGGACTGGAGAATCGGTGCAGTTCACTCATTTTACAGAAGAAATAATGGTGGTTTCATTGTTTGACATTGATTAAAGCAACTTGGCCCACCGGTGTTGAATTCTGCTTTTTTGGAGCGCCGACGTTCACTGTAGTTGCAATCATGGTGATATTTACTGTTAGAAACTACTGTGAACATCAGAGGTACATTTGGTGCTTGATTAATAACCCTGACAGTATCCAATTTATTATTTCTATCCACCCACACACAAGGGTACCGGGTCCTTAACGTCACATAAAAGAGTATATTGACCACTAACGTTATTACAGAAAGACCAAAGTAATCTTGTTTTCATTAGTGGTCA
Source organism: Leptobrachium leishanense (assembly GCA_009667805.1). Lineage (NCBI taxonomy): Eukaryota > Metazoa > Chordata > Amphibia > Anura > Megophryidae > Leptobrachium > Leptobrachium leishanense. The sequence continues at coordinate 152,454,558 of CM019070.1, read as the reverse complement.
GGATTATGCTGTTACAAACTGAATCTCCTGAAATTGTTTCTTGTGGATTTTTTTCCCCTGATCATTAGTCGTATCCGTAATGTCATATTCTTCCTGGGCCGCATCAGACACAAGGACAAACCTTGATTTTATGAAGATTTATCGATCTTGAATCTCAGCTCTTATGGAAATATGTTTGTATCGGAGCCATGCGGTTTTACCGCTTTCACAAAGGAAAACCTATTCCTTTCCTCCATTGACTGTGTAACCTCTCTATCAAGCAGGTCTAGGACAATGTGGAATGGGGAGGATAGAGGTCAAAAAATATGTGGTTTCATTAAAAACCTAATAAGGCATTTTTTGACAGTCTCATTGTTTTATATCACTGAGATGTTGAAATTTAGACTTGAAATACTAGGATAGTCTAAAAACTGCAGGTTGGAGAAGTTGAGAAGACAAACTCAGGTGACTAGTTTGAAATCAACACTGTCTTGACCTTCTCAACAAGAACTAGACCACTGGAATTCAAGTCACGTTCAATGATCTTGGAATTCAAAATGAGAGCGAATTAATGGTGGTATAAAATCTAAATTCACTCTCCTAAACCGTATCAGAGGATCCACAGGAGTCAGAATTGCAGGTCAGGTGGACACATGGCGGGCACATGCACACACAAAGAAAAAAGAACAAATGGTAAGCGCCCACAACATGTACCACCACTGTAATCCCGAAGCTTGGCCAGATAAGTGGTTTCCCCTAAATAAAAAAAAAATAGAGATGTGTACGTATCTGGTCAGCGCGAATAAAATCGCCCTCGGGGTTCAGATGGCTCCCATGAATAACAACGTCCACATGGATATATATAGGAAGCAAAAAAGCAACAACATATATTGGTGCAGTATGTCACACTTATATTGATAAGCAAATAGTTTTTCCACTCAGTCTAGAGCCCCATCACTGCCTCTGAGTGGATCATCACGTCTGGGTAGATTTTAGGACTCTTCCAAGGTAACCCACACCTTGTTATAGTTTCTCACCGCAGCAGTAGATATAAAAGGAAGGTGAAAAGAGAAACTCCTTGTGTAGATCCAATTAATACAATATAAAAAAAGATCTTGAGACAATTTTCAACTCCTTGTTGGTGGAACTTTTCCAAGCTTGAGGTAGAGCGCCTATGGATTTGTTAGATTGGTCAAATCCAAAAAACCCACCATGGATGCAGGGACTTGATAAAGCTATCTGGAACTAAATACATAAGATGTGAGGAGCAGCACAGCTAGTCGTCGCACATACACTTCCATAGGACTGATGAGTTCTCTCCTCGCCATTCTTCTCTGGCAGGCTGGCCAAAAGATAGAAACTCAGATGGCCTTCTACCAGAGTTTCTGCCATCACAGGATATCGGCACACTACATTTGTCGTAGATTGGTAAACAGGGGTGGAATGCTTACCTCACCTATTAGACATGTAATTCCATGACATTACTGAGCAAATTTTGTTGTGAGCACCTCTAGGGAATGAAAAAATTCTCACTGATGAAGACCATGTTAGGCAGATCATCGTGGGAGTTGTATGTTTTGTGGCTGCTAAGTTTCTACCTTTTGGTCCGCTCCACTGCTCCATATAGACAAGTGGACATGCATGACCCTTGCATGACATCTTGGAGAGGGAGTCATGATAATTTACACCAGTGATAACTAATCCTGCTACCCCAGTTGTGCTGGAACATGTAGCTCCTGAAATCCTGGATAGCCATCACTGTCTTCTATAACAAAATAATCCCGTCCCGGTTATATAATCTACATAACTGCTACTTTTCGCTCCGGAATGTTACTGGTGCCTGTAACTAGAGCTCCAGCTGCATATATAAATCTGAATGCTTTCATGGGGTTTTATAGATAATAAAGCCATGATTATTTATAGGTAGCCTTTTTTTAAGCCGGTCTTCCATCCACAGAACAGGCCGCTTTGATCTCTAAAGTGCACTTTCCAAATTTGTACCAAATATCCAGATCAAAGGTGATTTTGAAACCGTGTTTTTTTTTATTCTGCGTTTTATCTCGTCGTCGTCGTCTTGCACACCATTCATTGCTTGCGTAATGTGACGACGTGCTTTTATACATATTGCCCTTTGAGGGTCTTCACAAACCTTGCGTGCAGGGTAAACCAGATGTCAATCCCTTGTTCAATGTGCCTAAAAGGGACATTGGCTGTTGCATCCTCAGGAGGCCTTGCTAGGACGAAACAATCGGGGTTCACTCATCTCGTGTGTAGAGGAGACTTTTTTCTCATTTCAGTTCTGGTCACAGTTTTTGGGTGACAGCAGTCTTGCACGCTTCACAACTTCGTTCAATCCCATAGTTTTATATCCGACCAAAGCTGACATTATTTATATTGAGCCTGTTACAGTATTTTCCATCTCAGAAATTTCTCCTGAAAGCCTGAATATAGCTTCTATCACACGGATTGATTTATATGTCGACTTTTTTGACAAGACAAGATATTTTAATTTACCTTGATGTCCATTCTGAGCTTCAAAAGAACGGAAGGACTGTTCACTCAAGGCTTGATAGGAAATTGAGCCACAGCTCTTTAATAAATCTCCATTTCATACCAAGCCTTGAGTTATTGGTCCCTCCTATTTTTTCCATTGAAATTCCTTATGGTTGGTGACCCTGGGGCTGCTGGAACCTTGTCTGATGGTGTAGAACTTATCTTGTGTGCCCCCTTCCTGTCTTTTACGACCTCCATTCTGAGATTGTCACCCCCTCTAGCACAGATGGCCTTGATTGGGCACGTTTCCCTCAGCACTACAACCTAGGGATCTCCTGACTCAATCTCCAGGATTGGGGTTGGCATCCTATCACTGCATTTTTTGTGGATCGGAGATCAGCTTCTTCAAGCCGATCCAATCTCCGAAAACCCCCATACTCTCCCCCAGCCTAAACTAAACCCCTGAAATAACCAATTTTTTTTTTTTAAATATAGTTTTTATTGAGAAATATGTCAAACAATAACACTTATCAATATTCCTCTGAGTACAGAGGCAGAACATTTCCTCAGTTTCATCATTATAAAAACAATAACTAATAAAAGATAGGGGGGGGGAGTAAACAGAGGAAAGATAGAAATAGATAGAGATAGGGGCTGCCCGGGTCCCTATAGAGACAGATTAAAAGAGAGAAAGGGATAGGGAAAGGCTCCTACAAAATATTAAGCGTTACCATTATCTGGCGATATTTCTCCGAATCTTGTCTGCCATCAGTGCCCCAAGGAAAGCGTAAATATGGCTATAAAGATAAAGATATATCATTCTGCAGTATGTCCATCTGTATCCGACCGTCTCCCATTTGGGCGATCCAGGGGGTCCAGGTGTTGTAATATGCGGGGAGAGTATGTGAAGAGATGGCCGTGAGTTCGTCCATTAAGCACACGTCCTGCATTTTAGATGAAAGGCGTGTGAATGAAGGAGCCCGTGGGCAATTCCAGCTTTCCGCAACGACCCTACGTGCCGCCAGTGTCATTTTGGCCAGGAGCTTATTCTCTTGTCTGGTCAGGTCCTGCAATGGTCGAGATAATAAAAAGGCCCAGGGATCCATGGGGATGTCTTTTGATAAAACCGCCAGAGTGTGAATTTGTGACCAAAAAGTCTTCAGTGTGGGGCATTCCCACCACATATGAATATAGGTGCCGCGAGCTCCACACCCTCTCCAGCAGGAGTCTGGGGTCCCAGGGGACATTCGAGACATTTGGACCGGTGTAACATACCACCTAAATATTGTCTTTATGAGTTGTTCCTGATGGGTGGTGCATACGGATACCGACCTCATAGACTCCCAAATATCCGCCCAATCTTCCGCTTCCAGAGACTCTCCAAGATCTGCTTCCCAGGCCGCCACATATCGAAGTGTCTTCCAGTCCAAAATAGTTGTTAAAGATCGATATAGAGTGGAGATCAATCCCCTCTGGTAGGAGCCGGTTTGACATAGACCAGGGGTCAGCAACCTTGGCTCCCTGATGTTTTGGGAACTACATCTCCCATGATGCTCAGTCACCCGTTAGGCTGACTGAGCCACATGGGAAATGTAGTTCCCAAAACCTCAGGGAGCCAAGGTTGCTGACCCCTGACATAGACGCTCAAAGGGTGTAAGGGGTGTTAAGGCCGCCTCCTTGATGTGCCGTTGATTTGCAAATGCCCTCAGTTGGAAGTATGGAAGAGGGTTGGTGTTTGCGCTTGATCCAGATATTATAGGGTCTTTTTGATCTATAAAGATTCCTCCAGGAAATAATTGACATAGGCGGCGTATTGTAGTGCCCATCCATCCGTCCTCTGCCCTTGCATTGTAGCCAGGCAAAAAATCTTTGTTACGAAGCACCGGGGATAAAGGAGAAGGGAGGGAGGTAAGGTCACATTTAGTTGCGAGTTTGTCCCAAAGACGAATGGAATTCAGTATAGCCGGGCAGGTTGTTCGCAGGAGGGGTCTATGTGGTTTAGGTAGCCAGATCCAGAGATGGGGGTGATCAGGGTGCATGAGAGTTCTCTCCAAGTCCACCCAGCGATGAAGGCCCTTTGGTGAATGCCAGGCCACGATCTGGGCCAGTTGTGCAGCATAATAGTAAGAGAATAGGCATGGGAGGCCTAGGCCCCCTGTGTCCTTTGGTCGATAGAGGGTCGCCCTAGCAATCCGATGTCGTTTTCCCTGCCAGATGAAGTGGTCTATGGTAGATTGCAAGAGTCGTATGTCCTCTGAAGGGAGGGCGCACGGCAAAGCCTGAAAGAAGAAGAGTAAGCGAGGCAAAACATTCATCTTAATGCAGTGTACCCTCCCTACCCACGAAATGGCGTACTTAGACCAAGATTCTAGATCTTTTTTCAGTTGAGTGAGCAGAGGAGGGAAATTTTTATCATACAGGTCCCCAGGGTTAGATGGCAGTGCAATCCCCAAGTAGTCAATGGTGGTGGGGGAAACTCGAATGGGATATGCCCCCCGGATGGTGTCCAGATCTCCCTGGGATATGTGCATGGCCACCGCTTCCGATTTGTTGATATTCACCTTATATCCCGAAAGTCTAGAAAATTCATCAAGTCGTTGCATGACCGCCGGGAGGGAGGAGAGAGGTCGTGTCAGGGAGAGTAATATGTCATCAGCGTAAGCCGAGAGTTTGTATTCCTGATCCCCCATCCTAAAACCCGCTATATGTGGGTCCTTTCTAAGGTGTTGAAGTAGAGGTTCCAAAAATAGTGCGAATAAAGCCGGTGATAGGGGACACCCCTGCCTAGTGCCGTTGCGTATTGGAAATGGGAGTGGGTCTGTCCCTGAGATTATAATCTGAGCTGTAGGAATAGAGTATAGAGCCTGTATGGCACGAACAAAGGGAGGAGGGAAACCCAAGTGGGATAAGAGGGTGAACAGGAATGGCCATTCCGCTCTGTCAAAGGCTTTTTCTGCGTCCAATGACAGGAAGAGAGAGGGAGTATTTCTAGAGGAGGCTAGCCACAGGAGATCCGCTGATCTCCTAGTGTTTTCGTAGGCCTGTCTACCCGGTATAAATCCCACCTGGTCTGGATGAATTAGGGTGCCCATTATTAGATCAAGTCTTTTAGATAGTATTTTAGTGAACAGTTTGAGATCTGTATTTATGAGGGATATTGGGCGATAATTACCTACCAAGTGCTTATCTTTGCCGGGTTTGGGGATAAGGGCAATGGATGCTAAAAGGGAGTCAGCAGGCAATTTATCTCCCTCCAATAGGTTGTTAAACATCGACAATAAGTGGGGGCCCAAAATTCCCGAATGCGATTTATAATGATGATAAGTGAAACTGTCGGGGCCTGGGGCTTTATGTGGTTTCATAGATTTTAATGCTGCATGTAGTTCCTCCTCCGTCACTGGGGACGAGAGGGGCTCGAGGCTCGAGTCCGGTAGGGACGGTAGGGATGCGTCGGCTAGGTATTGCTTGATTTCCCCACAGAGTGTTTCATTGGCGGGAGTATGGGTAGGGGTATGATCATACAGGGAGCGGAAGTAACGTGTAAATGTATCCCTAATGGCGGTCGGAGTGGTCACCAAAAGGCCCGTTTCATCTCTAATTGAGGTTACAGCCTGAAACTTGGGACGGGGCTTAAGTAGGCGGGCGAGGGGGGTATCCATCTTGTTAGATCTACTATAATAGCGTTGTCTGGACCATAATAAAGAGCGCCCCACATCGTCCAAAAATAGACGATTGAGCGCCATTCGTGTTTGACTGAGCGTTGTGAAGGAATGCGGGGTCGGGTGTGATTTATGTGCCATTTCCAAGCGCCGTAATTTATGTTGGAGAGAATTTATCTCCTCCGTCTTCAATTTTTTATGGTGCGCCGCTAGGCTAAGGAGGGTCCCCCGTATCACCGGCTTGTGGGCTGCCCATAGCGTCTGTCTAGAGGTGTCCGGGGTGTCATTATTCTCAAAGTAATCCGCTAGAGCTGTCGATACAGAGTCAGAAACCCCCGGTTTATCCAGGAGAAGAGGGTCTAGGCGCCATCTCCTCCCCACATATATAATCTATGCGGGAGTACGACTCATGCACCGGGGAATAGAATGTATAGTCCCTACAAGAAGGATGATGAGTCCTCCATATATCAATTAGGCCCAAACGTTTCACAAAGTTATAGAATTGCTTGTCCTGGGATGAGGGTGTCAGTGTTGGTTTGCCATCATGGGGGTCTGATCTGTCCACCGGGGGGCATAATGTGGCGTTAAAATCGCCCCCAAGTATAATACGTCCCCGGGCATGTGAGAGGATAAAGTCAGCCGTCGCCGTCCAAAACTTAGAGTCCGAGCTATTGTGGCCATACAATGCAATCAGCGTGAATTGTTGGGCGGAGGCGGATCCCTGTATTAGTATGCATCTCCCAGCGTCATCTGTGTGTACCCCTTCTACTACAAAAGGGCAAGAATTGCGCAGCAGTACCGCCACCCCATTACGTTTAGGGATTGCACAAGACATATAAACCCTGGAATAAGCGGGGTCCGATAGCCGGAAGGCCGCCAATTTAGGGATCCTAGTTTCTTGTATCAGAGCTATGTCTACAGATTTTCGTTTTAGGTCCCGAAACAACATACGCCGTTTTCTGGGAGAGTTGAGGCCTTTTACATTAAGAGAAATCACTTTCACATTAGCCATTACATAAGTATAGAGGAGATAAACGCGGGATGTTCCGTCCCGCCGCCTCACCCCCGGAGGGCGCAGAGCCCGTGGGGCGGCCAGGATGAGAACACCATGTAGAGAGCCATGAAGGGGAGAGGGGTGGGGGGAGAGGTAAAAGAGTGAAAAGTAAAGTAGGAAAGAGCATAAAGATTAGCAAGGTTAAAGAAAAGTCCGTGCTGGGCAGGCACGTATAGAACAGAGAGTCCTTCCGAGCGGGGATACCGGAGGGGAGGAGAACAGGGGTGAGGAGAAGGAAGAGGGGTACGCCAGCGGCGAATAGGAAGAGCATGAAGTTCAACAGTCCACGCTCCCTCCCACCGCTAAAGAGCGGGAACCCGCCCAATATGCCATGAGCTCACTTGTGGCTCCCCATTGCCATAAACATAGAATATCAATGGTAGATAACCTATAACTTAGAATTGTAACTGTAATATTAATATCTAATAACTTTAAACCTTATTGGTTCTCGCCTGCCGCGAGAGAACACCCATCCTGACCTGGAATAGGGTCAGGAAGTACGAGCCAGAGGCCCTGCAGTGATAGAGACCAGTCCTGGATTGGAAATGAGGCCCCTCGTTCAATCTCCCGGGGTCAACCAGTCCTGTGCCATACGTGGCAGGGGTTGTGGGGGTGTGAGGTCCGCTAAAGAGGGGGGGATCGGCAGATCCATTGCGCGGAGGAGATCCTTAGCTTGATATAAATAGGAGTACGCCTGAGAGCGGTTGTTCTTGAAGACGATAATCTTAAAAGGAAAGCCCCAGGCATACCGGATATCATTGCGGCGCAGTAACTCAGTGACCTGTCTCCACTCCCGGCGTCTGGCAAGTGTGGATGGGGCGAGATCTTGAAAAAATAATATTGTGGAGCCCTCATATTTCGCTTCCTGGGTGCGAGCAGCTTTGAGGAGGGAATCTTTCGTGTTATAATAATGAAAACGAGCAATCACATCGCGGGGAGTAGTGGTCTTATCCCGACGTGGCCCCAAGGCCCTATGTATTCTATCGAGGAGTAGACGCTGCGGCGGGACATCAGGGATCAAGCGTTTTACTATACCCAGAAAAGTGTCCTGTAGCTCAGCCGGTGTCACCGATTCGGGGAGGCCTCGCAGTCGGACGTTATTTCGTCTGGAGCGATTCGAGAGGTCTTCCATAGATTCCTCCAACCATTGTACCCGTTGTTCCATAGTCTCAGCATGGCCTGCCAGGTCATTGCAGTATTCCACTATCCTCCCGGCCTGCTCTTCCAGGTGTGCTGTGCGTTCCCCCACTGCCTGTATCTCTGCAGATAGGGTCCGTGTGGTCCTCTCAAGTTCGGCAGTGATGAATGCCTGAAGGCCTTTAATATCAGCCCTGGATGCCGGGCTGGAGTCCGCAGGGGCTGCCTCGTGGTCACGGGAGTGCGGGGATTCAGAGCGGGCGCCATCTTGGATTAGGCCCTCCGAGCGCTGCCGCACCGCGAAAATCGGCGCATCTTTCTTTTTTTGTTTTTTCGGGGTCCGCGACATGCTGGTGGACATCTCCTACCCCTTTTGGTGATGTTTGGCAGGCGAGAAATGCTGTTGATGGGGAGATTGCAGCGGGAGTAGCGGGAGCTCGTCTAAACCACGACTGCTTCCATCGCTGGCTCGGCTCCGCCCCGAAATAACCTAATTTTAACTATTAAAATAATTAAAATCCCCAATAAAAATTTATTCTTTCCCTCTGGCGATTGGTGACTCCATGGAGGTCCTTCCAGGTCCGAATCTTCGGCAGCAAAAAGCTGATTTAATTTAGTCAACAAGGGGCCTTCAGGCATGAAGCCCCACTCATTGGCTGAAGTATGTGGCCATGTACCGGCTGGATGGAGTAGAGGTAATGTCACTGCTCTGCATGGAGAGCGCCTGTGTGGAGTCATGGGTTTGATCCCAGTGAGCACCTCTCCAGTAAGTGTCCTTGGGCAAGTACATACGGTACATACTCGCCACCCAGGACATACTTGAAAACGAGAGAAATCTCAATGTATCCTTCCTGGTAAAATCCTTTCTCAAAAAAAATTGTGATTAGATTTTGGCTAATCAAAGAGTGGCTTCTCTATTGGTTCCACATGGCCGACATATGTCAAACCAATCAGAGAAGAGGTGAAAATTGTCTATTTCACATCCTTTTTTTTTTTATTGATTTGATGTAGGGGGCCATGTGTTCACATTTAGACATCCTTACTACAAACAGTGCTTGATGATACAAATACTGTGGCTTCATTGCCAGGACATCTCAATGTAATAATTGGCTGGGGCAACGCGAGAGAACCACTAATGGGAAAGGTATTAGGAAGGTCCTGCTCTTTCCTGACACTCTGTTCTTAACATCAAGGCTCTACCATTGGCAGAGACCTCTAAGCCAGAAAAAAAATGACCGGTCAGCATTTTTCTTTTTTTTCTGATTTTTTTTCTTTTTACATTTTCTATCCTCCGTAATAAAAATGTCTATTTGTCGGATGGCGTCCAGATAGTCATGCCTGGCTGGGTTCTGACTTGCTTATCATCGATTATTACCCATTTATGATGATAAATTTCAATTTAGAGACAGTGATTTGGTAACATTTTGACCCCAATTACTCTGTATGTATAGATCATAGCACTTTGTTGGTTTTAGATTTGAGATACTGTCGGATCACATACTGCCGCGCCAGCCCGAAAGGGAAAAACTCAAATTAACTGCAACTGTACAAAACGCATAATGATAAATGGATCTTTCGGGACATTTCAGAGAGGGGATTAAAGCCAAGTGTAAATCCTGTAGAAAATCTGTTTCATGACTTAAATTATGTTTATTCTTCTGCATATTCACACGTTGGGGGTTGGATTTAACTACTTGACTATGGATGGTTAGCGGTATTATGTGTTATGTAGACACTTTAAATTCTGACACGTATCTGTGGATGAAAACCTTATTATTACATGTATGGCAATTTCAGGAGGTTGTGTTGAATGCTTTGCGACCTAGTCGTCAAAGGTTACTACATCTTCGAGTTCTGCGCAAGGAGATGTTTTGTCGTCCTACCCTGCCAATGCACTTGACAGTTTGAGCCATTAATGTGTTCCGAGTCTCGTTTTTCACCACGCGGAGTGCCGCGTTTTTTATCATTACACATAATCTCTGCTGAATTGGTCTGTGTAGCTTTGCTCACTTGTCACTTGTCAAAGGTGAAATGAAAATAACCACCTTTTTATATATAAACAGCCCACCCCATCCCAAATCCGAGCTCTCCCCAGGCCTACATGACATGATGGTGACCCGGAATGGGTTGAAGTATAGCAGTCTGGTTTTAAAAGTAATATCGGAGGTTTAACAATATAAAATATATTGTTTTGTAAGCGTTAAAGAATCTCATCTTTACTCAGCAGCTCCTTTCTATTGTGATCCAGTCAATCGAGGCCAGAGCATATGGCCCTACCAGTGATCTGTCAAAATCCAGTCTTGGCCCACCTACAGTACCAGATGACTGGAGGGCCTAGTTTGGCCCTGAACTTTTGTTTTCTTATTTTTTGCCATGTGGCCAAGTTGCATGCCCGTGTTCTCTTGACATACATAGTTTATAACTGCCCATTCTACAACAAATAGTCATGACGGAGACGACTAAACAAGATAGTATGAGATCTATAGATATATTGGTAATGCTCTCCAAACCAGCAAATCACCAGAACTTGACCATGCCACTGGTTTAGGTGCAGTTAGTAGAAAGGACAATGTAAGCTGACCTATTTTTGAGGCTCTCACTGCAAGTTGGTGGGATGAGGAGTTGCTGATGGATGACTGGACTGCCGCTGATTGATACCATCTGCGCGGTGTCGTTGGCATAAGTCCATAGGACTCCACGGAGACGAGCATGACCCTGCACAAGCAGTGTCGCGAAGGAGTCGCTGAAGAACACTGGGAGAACTATCTGTTCCCGTCTGCACCGGAAGGTGGCACGGTCAGCTGCGTCCACTGGCCTCAAGCAACAGATCGTTCGCCCAGTATTCTTCAGTGGCCCTGTCAGGGTTGGCACCCAGGTGGCACCAGTGTGAGGGCAATCTGAGCCTAGAGTGCAGTGAACTGCACAGACACAGGTATGGGTGGAGGTGGGTGAATAGACAGACTGACCAGATTGCATATGCTGGTGATGGTGAATTAGGTTGCTGGCGCAGGAACCAAAGGATATGGTAAGTGGTTTGGAGTTATTGGAAATACAGGAGCAGGTACTAGGATAGGGTCCAAGGTGAGGCTGAGCTTTCAGGAGTGTCAGAGCAGAGCACTTCTCTTTTTGGGAGTTGACGTACAATGATGAAGCAAAGGTCAGAATGGGGCGTAGCCCTTTATTTCTGGTGAAGTCACATGACCTGTGGTGAGTGTTTAACTGTTTATGTGCCTAAACCAGTACTAGCTGCAGAGGTGCAGTGCATGAGGAGTACCACCAGGAGGGTTCCAGGAAGGCTGCAGCCATGGGGCATGACAGGCTCTTTCCATAGCTCCTGCAGGACACTGCTCGTGCTGGGTAGCGCTTGGCTCCATGGAGTCCCATGGACTCTAGCAGCTTATACCAGCAATAACACACAGCTGGTTTGAATCAGAGATTGATATCTTGGATAAGTAAGCGATGTTTTATGACCCTTAAATTGAAGTGATAATGATTTTGCAAAAGAACGTAACCGCTGGGTCTGAAAGCTTCTCGAATACAGTCTTCTTTTGAGAATAACAAGCTACCTTGGAATAGCTTGTTCTTCTCAGGATAGCCACAATTTAATTGCTCTTATACAAAGTGTCAGAGTTCTTATTTTACAGTAAGTAGCCGCAACCTACAAGCCACAAGCAAAGTGAAGCTCGCTGCTCTAGCAATTCTGTCTATCGGCTTGAGCCATTGGCTTAACAGCTCCGTTGTGATCTTGTCCCATGTATGTTGTTATCCAATGCACTGAACATGCCGCAAAATCCCTTTATTTATTACATTGTTTTAACTTTTGTACCAAGGGGAGGAAAACTAAAAAATCCACATACTTGGTTAGCGTGATTTTAAGTACATCTCCTGATCTCGATGAAGCCTGGCATGTAAAATAGAATTATGGGATGTAAATGATGATTTATCTTCTACTATCAAGGTGCTGTCCGTTATTTCCAGGCAGCTCTTTAAATCACTAGAATACCGCATCATGCGCGCTCCTCCAGGAGCAGATTTTTTGGATATTTGCAGACGGGAAGCTGTTAAATAACAATCTAAACACGTACTTTTTCTACGAGACTTGAAGCTTCTGGGACGAGGCTCTCAGTTCATCACTCGGATACGTTTTCACTGCCTTCCCCTCCTCTCCATTGGTCTTTCACTTTCGAGCCTTTGCCTAGATTTATGTCGGCGTAGATCACAGATTGTTTTATGATACAGTACCATGAACGCATTTTTCATAATTGAAACCTCGTGCCGGGATTCTTATAATTTCCTGCATTTGGGGCTCACGTCCGAGCTACCGGTCGAAATCTGATTTACGAAGGCATATGTAGAATTCCTGGACCAAGGATCTCCTGGATACACAGCCATAATGGGGCGCCCATTGACTGTATATCTGCATATCTGACATTTTAATCACCCTTGGGCTGTAAAGCCTTCAATGTAAATTGGAAACGCATAGAAATACTAATGAAATTAATAAATCTTTGACTAGTATTGCGCAACGTGTGTGTTAATACTCAAGCATTGCATAATTTGACCTATCGTTGGCAATTATGGCTTTTTGCTGATGGTTGGAAGTGATTGTGAGTGACTGTTGAGCCTTTGACTCCTTCCTACCTAGGAGAAACCAGTGTACGAGGCGTCCAAAAAAAGAAATCGGATATTTTTGATGGTGATGGCTTCATAGGTTTTGATATTCAGCCCGGGGCTCTACTCTAACCCTGGTATAAACCTAACCAGAGCTGTTGTAAACGTCAAAATATCCATTAAAGAGCCCTATTCCATTGTTGGCAGCTAAATGGACACGGTAGGCATTACCATCTCCATTACATTCTCCATTTTGCCGTACGTATTCTGTGGTTGACGCTTTGTTGGCACCAAGTCCCGGAATGAAGAGCAAGGCTGCTAGATACCCATAATACGTTCCCAGTCTCACTCCTGGCGAGAGGAAGCGGCGGAATGCGCTGCCCTCTCCACCATGGAATGAGAGGGGAGTTCTCATAAGGTATTAAGGAATTTTGCAAACGCAGAATTCCTTAACACCAGCTTTGGAGAGATGTTGTTGCTCAGTGAAATACCGTCTCCAGGATGGAGGTGCATGGTACATTGGAATAGACTGCGCTTCCTTTCGAAAGTGTCGATTGACATCTATTATACTGAGTATAAGAGACGTTAATTTTACAGTAACCTCGTGCAAGGGACGCTACATTCGAGCCCAGTTTGGGGCAAGAATGGAATAGTGATTCCCGTTGATAAAATAACTACAGGATGCATTATGTATAAGGTAGTTAAAAATTATGGAATGGGGCCCAATGTCTACAACAGCTCTGGTTACGATTACACTGTGGCTGCAATAGAGCCCATAGAGTGCTGAAGGGATTCTTTACTAACCACCATTATTCCCTGGAAAAGTGGTGAATTTAGCTTGGTGGATCGAGCATGATGAACTGAATAAACGATTTATGGAACAGCCACCATAGTTCTCCGTACTTTTCACAGTTCTTTCCACCGTAGTTTCTGATGAAGCTGCTCAACATAGTTCTCAGATGGGGTTCCTGCTGAAGCTATTTAGTGTAGAGTACACTGTAGTTACAGTTGAAGTTTTCTGTAAGTGGTTTTACGGTTTCTTCTCTTGGCGTTCAATGATGATTGGTACTTTAAGTATATTCAGTTTCTGTACACAATGTTGTTGCAAACAATGGTGGAACAACACTAAATAGAGAATAGACACAGTTGTCTACTGTTCCGGGAGAATTTTACCCACTTTACCCACCAGTGTTTGCAAACGTTCACCTGCTGTTCTTGAATTTTGCTTGTCTGGATAGGCAAAGCCTTCAAATATGTAGAATTCCTGGACCAAGGATCTCCAGGATACACAGCCATAATGGGGCGCCCATTGACTGTATATCTGCATATCTGACATTTTAATCACCCTTGGGCTGTAAAGCTCATCGTTGTCGCAGCGGAGATTGCTACCGTTGTTTTCAACTGCAGTGAACTTTGGCGAAACTATGGTTGTTGGGTAGATCAACATGGAATACGGCTAGCAGATATATTCTACCATGTGAAGCCTTTTTTCTAGGTTCTTCCCAACTGGTTTCTCGGAGGACGTTCAAAAATGACCTCCTTTTCTTTAGAAGGGCACCATTATGATGTAGAGCTTCCCGACCACTGACGACTGAAGGGTAGACAACCTTAGTTTCAAGATGTTCCAGTTGGCTAGACTTAGTGGAGGGAATTCGATAAGGCCAGTAATCAAAGTGTATCTACGAAGCGGATTCCTAAAAACCGCCACAAACCATCTTTGAAATCCTTATTAATGTGACCACTATTATTCTGGCTTCCTTTTAATCAATAGTTCTTGGTATTTTCGGATCGTTTTGATGTGTTTTTGTTTGTTTGTGTTCTCCCACAATAAAATTCAAACTAGTAAAGTTTCTCCTAGGGAATTGTTTCTCGGAATTGCTTTTAGCTTCTATTCCTGAGTAAATCGTCTGCGGAGCAGAAAGCTGAGCTGACCTCTATTTCGCCTGGTTCTACGTCCTGTCGGTAAAGGTTTTCTTCTTTAATTTTAATTTGACAAAATAAAGTCTGTAAATTTGCCTCGAAACATCAATCGGTTCCTTCGTAAAAATTCTCCACAGATCGGCGTGTCTCTCTCATCTCGCATCTATCACACGTTTCCTTTTAAGAACTGATTATCTTGTGATTTCTTTATAAAGTCGTTCAGAAAATTTGTCCGTCCCCCCCCCCGATTAAAATGAAATAAAGGCTTTGTAGCTAACCTTTACTTCCTTGCTTCTCAGAAATAATCCTTTCATGGTTGTCTTACTAGTCACAGTATGATCGGTACTCGATTATTAAAGGAACACTCTATTAAAAAATAGTTTCCTGTTATTTTTGCCCTTAAATAATTGGTCAGAGGCTGCTTTTTTTGCTTTTTAGTTTCCTTTTGCTCACCTTTTTGTCCCTCGCCGCAAACTGCTACTTCTCGTTGGCTCAGGGACTCACGAACCCAGAAGTCCCTGCAACTGAAAAGCCCCCTAAAACTCAAATCTTCCCCTCTCATCCCGCAGCGAGAAAGGCGGCCCGATCCACTGCTTCAGCCACCGGGAGTAGAGTGCGACAGGTGGAAAAAAGTCCCCAGTCACCCTACGTGATCACTCTGCCAACCAGTAGGATCTCGTGAGATCCTGACGGTCATGTGGCAGCAGAAGCCTCTCATGGAGCCTTAGGGACTCCATGATGGGCATGCTTGCGATGAAGCTTTAGCGCTGTCCCAAGCATCCGTGATCCTAGCGGCCACTACGGGGCAGGCTGCTGGACTCAGCGCCTGCCCCGTAATCCGCTGGTGAAACCGGGATGCAAAGTGAAGTTAGCGATCACAATTTTTTCCCCTTAGCATCCCGGTTTTAGCTCGGGCACATGATAGTTTCTAACATGTGTAGCATAGGAACCACAAATTGCACAGCGCAACGAGACGTGTACTATTCGTATGCAAGTTCCGTAGCGTCTGTGCAGAACAATGGATCAGAGCTGCACAACCATGCACAGATCCGATCTGTCGGCTCTCTGAGACCGATCCCAACCATGGTTGGTCCCACGGAGCATGATGGCGGCATGCTCTCTGTGTGCCGACGTCACTTGTGATCGATATGGTGACCGGCAGCTGGGAAATTCAAAAATCCTGTTTGCTGGTGCCGATGGGTGGGCTGGAGGAAATTCCTCCAATTTGCCCAACGTTTTTTCAGATAGGGGAGCTTGGGGTGGGTAGAGAAAGAGGGGGCACTCCCATTATAAATATAAAGTGGTCAGGATGAGTAGAGTTTTCCTTTAAAAAAAAAGCAACTTTTTCCTAAAAAAAAAAAATCATATTTCAACATTCAAATTTAGAGTAGGGCTGAAACAACTAATCGATGATTAAGTCCGGTGCCACCACCCCACCCTGACTGCCACACCCTCTTCGGTCGGGAACTGCCATTCCCTCCCTTTGGTCTGTTCCCTTTCCCCAAACCCACTCCCACACTCAGATCCGGTCTTTTGTCCATTCCCACTCCGTCTCACACTCAAGTCAAGTCCACCTACAGTCCCTCTTCCCACTCCATTTGTTCACAAAATTATTAAAAAGGGACACGCTCTGCACCATGACCACTTTAGCTTATTAACTCCGATTTCATGCTGATATCATCATTTATGACCAAGTGCTTGTATCCACGTTCGTTTGAGAAAGCAAACATGGGCTTAAGCTGCGCATGCAGCATCAATTCATCCCTCTGACCAAGCACTCGCATACCTTGTGTGAAAAGTACACAAGATACGCAATTTGCGTATGTACGTACGAAAGTTACGTACACTACGCAAATTACTTATGAAAAAGGGGGAGGGTTGTGGTTATTTTTTTACATAAAATTTCTTTTAAGTAAACACATTTTTTTTCTTTTTTTTTTTTTTTCACCCGATGAATCGATTAATCGAAATAATAATCGGCCAACTAATCGATTTATTAGAATAATCGTTAGTTGCAGCCCTAATTTAGAGTCAATATTCCTAACATGCCTAGTGTTTTAATGTTTTCTGTGTTTTATTTATTTTTAAATTTATTAAATTAATAAATTTGGTATGGTAAAATAAGCATTCTAGGGTTTAAAACTGAATATCAAAGACTTCAAGAGCCCACAAACCTCTGCTTTGTGTTGTGTTAACATCCTTGATTAGAGGAGAGGGAAGGGGGAGAAAAGGATTGAGATCAGGTTACAAAGGGAGAAGAGACAAGGAAACTCCTCCACTTCACACAGCGTTTTCACCAGATCGGGGAGAAGGGGGTGGTTTTAGAGTGTACCTTTTTAAAGTGAAACCTCGTTTATTAAAAGTAGTTTAGCTGTTTATGTTCTGAATATTTTTTGGGATGGGTTATGGAACCTTTCCATTGTATTTTTGGGAAATGCGTCATTCGACGGCATTACGGGTACTTGAGCTATTTTTCTTTTATCATTCTTCATGGCAGAAGTTGACAGATGTTTGTAGATTTTTTTTTTTAAAATTTTTGTAAGAATTTTGTGTTTAGAAATAACATTTCACGGCATGTTTATATAAGGTTTGATGTGCTTGGACATACATTTTTCCATATCCCGCCCTACTTATGGATCTTGGTGTTTATAGTCTGTAAAGTAAGTTGAGGGGAGTTCAAAAACAAACATAAAATATAAACCAAATGAGACACTTAAAATATCTGGAATTGCGGTTAAAATATTATACATTTACAGATCCCTTTTTTTACTAATAGGTGTCTTGGAGACGGAGGTTCTGCACATTTATAAGAATGATATATTGATAATTGGTCTGGAATCCCATAGTACCTTTTTTTTTTTGTAGATTTCGCCAAGTTTGTGTAGTCTTTCCCATTATGAAATTATTAAAGCTGATTGGTGCAGTTCCATTGGTTTGAATAGGAGAAACCTTATGCTGTGTTATGTCCTTAATCGTAACTGTAATTGTGTGCGGTGTGTATGAGCGTATCCCAAATCTCCACAGCAATTAAACTCACAGTAATGTGCAGTGTCTATTGACATATTACAGCGCTCCACAGCAATAAAACGCGCACTCATACACACTGCGCATAACAGAGTTTTATTGCAGTGGAACTCTATAATACGCTAGTAGACACAGCTTGTTACTGTGAGCTTTAATGCTGTGGAGCTCTGTGATACAGTAATATGCAGTGTGTATGAGCGTATCACAGAGCTCCACAGCAATAAAACTCAGTAATATGCACTGTGTATGAGCGTATCAGAGCTCCACAGCAATAAAATTCACAGTAATGAGTATGAGTATGAGTATGAGTAATGAGTATGAGTGAGAGATGTTTATACACAATGCACTTTACTGGGGAGCTCTGGTGTCCGGTGTGTGTGAGCTTATCACAGAGCTCCACAAGCATTGTGTATAAACCTATCTCACTCTTACCCTCTGCACATTACTGTGAGTTTTATTGCTGTGGAGTTCTACGATACATTCATGCCCTCTGCACATTACTGTGAGTTTTATTGCTGTGAAGCTCTGTGTTACGCTCATTCACGCTGCACATTACTGGGAGTTTTATTGATGTGGAGTTCTACAATACATTCATACCCTCTGCACATTGTGAGTTTTATTGCTGTGGCGCTCTGTGATACGCTCATACACACTGCACATTGTGAGTTTTATTGCTGTGGAGCTCTGCGATACGCTCATACGCCCCACACATTACCGTGAGTTTTATGGCTGTGATTTCTGCATCCCAGAGCTACATTTTATCATTCCCTGCTGATCATTAAAATATTTTTTTAAGATCCTGGTGTTTAAATCGGCCAATTTAATTAACTGTTATTAAGTTACAGTGAAACACATTGCTCTCCGGCGTCTGAATACCCAGTGACTGTTTACATTGAAGAGAATAAGTTTGTTATTAAAACTCTTATTTCAGTCCACTGCTCCATGTTCATAGAGTACACCCCCCGCATTGTACGTGCAGAGTTACTGCGAATAAGGAGTGATTGTGTGTGCTTTATTTTATACACTTGAACTAAACAAGCCTCAAGGACTCGAGCGTCGAAGCCAGAGCTCACACTTAAAGAGCCATTTTCAAGCTCCCACGCCATCCGACAAGCTGGCATACGCCGCACTACATCACTTTTCTACCGACTCCGATCTGATTGCATTTTTTAGAAAGGTCTTGTTAGCACTTGGATTCCCATCTGTAACACTGTTACGGCCAGAGAAAAGCCAATATTAAAGCAAGGATGAGAGCGCTGCCAAGTGCCTCCAGCTCCGTCCTGCCAGCTTGCGGCAGCTTTGCCACTTTGATCACAAAACGTGGGACTGTAGTGAACCTGGTAAACATTTTTATTTATTTTAAAATGAAAAACACTTTTTTTTGTTGTTAATGTAACTTGTATATATTACTATTGTTATTATTTAATTCAGAAAGCAATGAAACGCATGACGATTGCTCAATTCATAATGAAACACATTAACTCATACGGTAACACCTCAATAACAAGTGGATAATGATTCATGGGCATGTTATGCAGAAAACAAATGCTTCTATATAAATTGTGACCCACAACAGGCACGTAAAAAATTATATATTCACATATTCTTTGAGTAGCTTACACCTGCACATTTTAACCCAAAGAAACCACTAAAATCCACTGATTGTTGGAAAACCATTGCGGCACATACAGGGCTGTTCAGAAAGAGGTGAAAACCATGAGAATGACTGGAGAATTGCAAATTCTAGGTCAAAATAGTCAAACCAGAAAAATTCTCCCATTTATCTCACTTTGCAAATTGGCTATTTGGTCTAGATTGTTCATTCTCCTGGTAATTCTCAAGGTTTTCACCGCTCTCTGAATAGCCCTGATAGATCTTATATACAATGCCTGGCCAAAAAGAATTCCCCCTCGTGGATATAACTAAGCAGATAGGTGTGAGCTTTCCTTTGGATAATTACTGCAGTGATTAATATGTTTCAGCACAAAATGAGGTCATGTGACTCCCTGAATATACCGAATGAGCGCCAACGGATTGCACGAGTCGCGTAATACAACATGCCACTGACCCAATGGCCACCTAGAAATCCTGATTTAACTTGTGACCTTTTCCTGAGGGGGTACATAAAGGACGAGGTATTCGCCCCGCCCCTTCCTGTTGATCTAGCGGAGCCGAAACAGCGTATCAGAGCCACTATCACTGCACTTGATTCCGATACTTTACCTCACGTTTGGGCGGAAATGGATTACTAGCTCGATGTGTTTGTCGTGTGTTACACACATAGAACATATGTGACGGTCTCTAAAAAACGCGGAACATTCCCCTACAATTCTGTTACAGGTTACATAAAATATCTAGTTCTTGTTTTATAGTGCATTAAATTTGTATATTTCTTTATGAATCCCCCTGTATACATACAGTGTGTATATACAAATAGCAATTGTATGCGGCATCCAAATTGTAGTGAAGACTGCTAGTAAAAGCTTTAAGGTACACACACACACACACACACACACACACCACACACACACACACACACACACACACACACACTTAGACAAGTTTGCACTAATGACGGACAGCCATGCTAATAACCTGGAGGAGTTTCATTTCCAAGGTCACACATCTGCCCCGCTGATCTGAAAACATACTCTGCCATGTTATACATTAATTTGTTTTCAGATATTACAGATACTTTGATTATTTTATGTATATGTAGAATCTAATCACACCCCTCATGCTGCCACCTTGTCCGCTGCAATCACAGCTCTGTTAGATGGTCCCTAGTGGTTTCAGACCCTATGGACTTATTTTGAAGGCAGAGGTTTGCGTGACGGAACGTTCAATCATCCGATATGTTTCTGTGGATGCTACCGGGGATATCAAACGCCCATAGCTTTGATTTGTACCATCACTTTATATCCTCTAACAGTCTAGACCGTGGATGGCGCCTCTTGGATTCCAACGCGGCTTCACATAAATCCGTTGAAATTGCCGGGACGGACGATTTCTAGAATTTATGCCGGGAATATTTAATGTCTTCCTGCCTTGTCGTAAGCATGAGGAGAAATATTACAGCAGCAAAGCCTTTAGTTTTGGGACAAATGCAAATATCATACATGTTGCAATCCCACATAATTCTTCTTTTGGTTGTCAAGTCTGTGGGGGTTTTGCCAGCACAGGTGAATTGTAACGTCCCGAATCAATGCAGTCGATTATGGATCGGATGTTATTTTATTCCGGGCATTCTGAAAAGCTGCTTAGAATGGATTTCAGATTTTTTTATTTTCCTCCTCTTCTTTGTTCTAAGGCCCTTTCTGTGCTTTATATTATACTTGGTTCTCTACTTGGAAAATAAAGAATAAAGTAGAACATTCACACTGAAAATATTATGTTGAGGAGCCATTGGAAGAGCTGATGTGCTTCGTTGATGCTCCTCATCTGTATGAAGCTGGAAATCTGAAACTGGAGGACACTTGCTCATACATGGATTATCCAAACCTGGTGTCACTCAGAGTGGGATGCTAGATACCCACATAGCACTCTTCAAATAGCAGCTGGACCTGGCACAATGTTTATTGGACACTTGCCTCAACGTTACGGCTTTCCATTGGCCTTGAAAAAGGCTCCAGTGTAGAGCCGAAACATTGTGGCAAGAGTCCAATCAAGGTTCCTAATGGATTTAACCAGTGTGCCAGGTCCAGTTTCCTTTTGATGCTGGAAATATATAATCGGGGTTGTTCAAAGAGTTTGTGCCGAAGATGCAATTAATGGCGACCAATGTCAGCATTTCACCAAAGGGAAAACCAAACAGCAGGAGACGCTTCACGGTGAAGCTTCTCCTTCCCACTGTTTGGAATCCCCTATTCTGAAACGCCAACGTTTGTTGCCCTTTCAACAATGGCGATCTTGGCTGTTGTTAACTTTCAGAACATGGCGCTCTTTGACTAACTCGTTATATGGACCCAACTTGAATGATTTTTACTAGTCAATGCTGTCTTTCTTTGATAATTGGAACCTTTGAAGATGCACTGATATAAAATAATCTGTGGACCGGTGGAAGAAGCCAAGCTTCGACACACAAGATTGTCACGAACCACAGTTTCTTTTATATAAATGCAGATTGCATTGAAATTCCTCCGTATTTTGCACACGAGGCGGCGTCATTGTCTCCTGCCTGGTCAATACGCTCGTTTCTATAACCTTTTATAATGTGTTTTTTTTAGTGATGAATAGCAGCTCGTCTGTAGGCTAGGAGATTTCCTCTAGTTGCAGAATGGAGCGAGACAGGAATGGTCATTTATATGAGGAATCTGTGTAATTACTCAACTCACAGAATAATGTGGGATGGAACAGTGTAATCATTCACCAAAGTATAATTACCAGCTAGGCTGAAAGCCTCAGCCTCCCATTAATGCTCTGTGTATCGTCAAGACTGGTGCAAAAACACATGTAAGGCTTGACGAAGGAGTTATCGTCGGGCCTCCGTGGTTTCCAAGCGATTAGAAACGCATATTTAAAAGTCATTTTTGCTCTTTGATGTGTGCTGTCTTGTTATGAGAATTCATTGGTATCTGTATGTGTCTGCGTGACGTCTCCCATACAAATGGTTGACTTATGGAGAACACTGGGCTCAATACAGATTCTGTTCTATCAAAATCTTGTGCATTGGCATCACTTATATATCCTTGCAGCCCCTTACCCAGTTGTTTCCAAAGCACATCTCCCATGATGCTCATCTACTCGCTAGGTTGGCAGAGCCTTATGGGAAATGTAACTCCAAAACATCTAAAAGGCCAAGGTAGCTGACCTCTGCTCTAGAGCTATAACATGGAAATGGGAGGGTTAACTATTAACACTTCATGCCCATTTCTCACCTTCCCCTCCCATTCTTAACCCCCATAGTGTCCTTTTATTCTGTGAGAACTCTGTCGGGGAGCAGTACACTCACTCATGTGACAATCCAGTGGTCCTTGATTCGATTGAGTTGGGCTGACCAGCACGAGCTGATTGACAGCTTTGCGGGAGGGGCAATCCCCATTCCAAGTGCATCAAATAGTCATGGTGGCTAAGTTAATTGCACTCGTAGAAGGCCATGCAGGTGCCACCACAATCCATTGAGCGACCACCACAAGACGAAAGAAGAATTGGCCCGCACTCAAGCTCTTCTTTTTCTGACCGGTTTGTTACACAACTCAGCTACAGCAGAGCAACGTTTCGACTTGACCAAGGCTTTTTGCCCAAGCGTTGCCGTGCTATAGCTGTTATATAATTAATCTTTCTGAAAAAAGAAGGTAGAGTGCCCAGTCCAGTTCTTCTTTCGTTCTATGGTAGCTAGGGTTTTCCTTCCATTTCCGACTTCAAGGGGCATTCTAGGATGCTTTGTCAGTAAACCTCGATAAATGCTCTCTGTAAAATAAACTTTTTAGTTTTCTGCCTACAAGGGATTAACCCTACTAATTTGATGGCCTTGGGCGACCTGCACAGCTCTGTGAGCCTTGTCTCCTGGATCACGACAGCAGGGGACTTCGTTCCTTTGGGTTGAAGGTAAGGAGATGGATAGAAAGGGAATCCTTATCAGAGGGTTGGGAGCTTTTAATTTTCAATTATTTTCGATGGACTCCTTTAAATCGCTCTTATTTATTTTCACTTTACTTGAATCTGTTACACTAGGAGTGTTTGTCCCGTTTGCGGGAGACTGGTGAAGGGGACTGCTATTTAGGACCTGGAGACAAACCAAAGCAGGGGAACCCCTCAAACTTGTGTGAAAGAAGTGCTGACTCCACCACATTCTTTTTGATCTACATATCAAAATCTCACAAAGGAAGTCTGTAACATGGATTTATTGGGATAAAATAGACCTGGGTGGCAGCAGTCTTAATTCCATAGACTAATAATTTTCGTCGAAGGCTTAATCGACTACATTTTTTTGTGTGACTAAAACTAAAAAACTAGGGGCACTATTACACTCTTCGCGCACAATTTTGCAAAATGTCGGTGACCTTTTCGTTGCTCTCCGAATAACCCCTTTAGTGTCGAAAACTAAATTAAAATTTGCTGTTAAAATTAACATTGGGTGCTAGTTATGTTGAGCTGGGCTTGGTTGATTCATGAGATTTTTGTCCAAGATGGCTGTAAAGGACATAAGGCAGGGATAACGCAGCCTCCTGTATATTCTTTATTCCGTCTACCAAGGGAAAGTGCGGAATTCCTTATTGGCATTGATATAATGGGAATGGAACACGTTGTCTTCTTTCCTGGAACACACGAGACCTAGGGTTGTGTAGTCTACCTCCGGAAGCAGAGATCACCTCTCCGAGGTTCGAAGCATTAAAAAAATCTGATGGGAAAAGCAACCGCGTCCTCTATCTACAATCTAGCACTACGGGCTAATTCGCTTATGGAAAAACACATATTTTTTTTACAATCTGCTTAAATAAAAGCACATGCGAGGAAGAGGGTCTAACGGAAAGCGGGGAGTATCGATTTTAAATGAAAATAAAACGAGCTCCTTCAAACAAGACGATCAACGTAGACGTTCCCCCATGATCCTCTCATCGCGAGTCGGTTATAGGATATACACTTCCGTTCAAAGAGGTCCTTTGGGCCATACGGGAAAATTAAAGCTCTTTTCAGTCGTTTTATTCCGTAACATTCTTGTGCAGCCGAATAGTAAATTCTAATTTCTAATATATAATTATAAAACAATAATGTTTCTTCTGGCTTGGGTCCAGGAAGAAATGTGAAGAGCCCAAAACCTTCAAAATACAGATTAATTCGGTATTTTGTGTTCCTTCTTTGATAAATCCATTTAGCGCCGCGGCAGAGGGAAAAGGGACACGGATATCAACGCAATCGGATGCCTGCCGATCACAGAAGTACACTTTCATTTACGCAAAAAAATAGAAATCGCAGCGTATGTCTGGTTTGCTCATGTTTTTCTCGGTCTGCTTTTATGGTCAGATCAAATCTCGAGCCTTAATGCAGGATTCATCGTTTGTTCCATATCGTGCCAAACGTAATTAAAGACACGTGTTATATGTACTGGTGGAGTGACTTCTGGGAGATCCAGCTGGCGATGGAGAGATTGTATTGTATTGGACGCTTTTCAGAGTTATTGTGCTTCACTTACCCCGACAATACCGTGTAGCTGTTGAGCTAAAGCTCAACCAAGCTGGGGGAAAACGTCACTAGTAGCATTCTTAAATGCTGGATACACCATGACACGTAGATGGATGGTAAGACATCAAGGCAGTCGTGGTCCAACTTTAGCTCCTACCTTTTGATTTATCCCGGCCTCCACATCCGAATGCTGTTCCTTGCCAGGTGTGCCACTGTTGCCTTTGACCACAACAGATGCACAAATGTAAAGAGGGGTAAGTCACTCTGGACCCTCACAACTTCAATAAAGGTTTTTCAGCCTCATATAAGGGTGCCCCATGGGAATCTTGTGTTGGCCGGTTCCACTGGTCATTCATGTCAGAAGATATATAAGCGCAGCTTTTATTGTATACGCATTGGTGGCAACGGCAATGTTTCGGCCAAGAATGGCCTTTGTCAAAGGCCATTCTTGCCAGAGCAGAGTGCTTTACCTCTGGCCTTACAACTTCGATCAACAATTATGGATATAGCTTTCTAGAAAAATGTCTGAAATGAACACCGGTTCATTTCTGCCCTCTACCCAACGGCTCTTAATGATGGACATAGCCCTTGAAATGTAGTTGTAGCATGTCACGTCTGGGCCCTTTTGTCTAAAGCAGTGTTTCCCAAACCTGTCCTCAGGACCCTCCGCCTCGCCAGGTTTGCAGGATATCTGAAGCACAGCACAGGTGATATGATTTGCTGCTCAGTGATTGCAGGATTCAGTCTGTATTTCCCCAAGGTGATCTGCAAAATCTGGCCTGGTTGAGGGTCCCGAGGACAGGTTTTGGAAACACTGGTCTAAAGCCATTCTTGGCCAAAGCGACGTTGGTGCCACCGATACTCCTACAATAACACATGCACTTATGCTGCTGTTTGAGTGCCTGGATTTACGTTTTTCTATGACATATCTTGCCAAAGATGGACTGGATAACCACAAATAATAACACACAAAACCCTGTATTGACTTCTAAAAGGACACAGCCAAATGTTGTCAAGTTTGGGGTGGTCACACTCCAACTGTAATGGTATTTGCTCTGTTCCACCAAACTTTGCTGCTGGACCAGTTGAAGATAATGTCTTAATGTTTTAGACCTTGGTTCTTAAAAAGAGTGAGTTAGGACTGTATTACATACAACCCGCTGAAACAGGAACACTAAGGTGGAAGCCGGCACCTGCAGGTTTCCCATTAGCATCCCCATTTTAGCTCCGTATTATGCGGCAAGCGCTAACGCACCGCCCCAAGTATCCCGTCCATAGGACTCCATTGAGAGTTGTGCTGCCGGGTCAGCAGACCTGCAGGATCTCGCTCTTGTAACCTTAATGCTAATTACTCTTTGCGTTCCCCATGTTAAGTACAGGAAGCTCGCAGAAGCGAACGCAATCCCTGATGCGTTAACAGGTTTTTTAACCCGTTATTGTTCGGATTGTAATATGGTCGGCCCGCGCTAGGGTCACTTAAACGAGCGTTAACGCTCACACAGCTGAGCCCTAATGTTAGCGTCAAGATTGTAATATTGCCCTAAATGTTCCAAATCCGTACATTGCGACACTTCGAGGCTCTACAAACATATCTGTTATCTTGAGAGACTCGGGATGTCAGGCAGCCACCTAGAAGTAACCTGTTATCTGCAGGGACATGTCATCTGCTACAGTTTCACGAATTCTCAAGGGTTTGGTGACTTTGGAATCTCTAAATATAACGCACCCCGATTTATTATTTATAATATGGTTATGAGGTCATTGTTATGCATGGGTTTTTTTTTTGAGCGGTTTTGTACCTGTAGTCTTGAAATAAAAACGGTGTGCTTGACAGAAGTCGCGTTAAAGCCGACGCTTGAAGGTCATTTTTCATTTATGAATTGACTGAGGTATAAATATCCAAATCCGGACGCCTTTTACCCGAGCCGAATCTTTCAGAGTGTTTTCATATCCTCGTATTATTCCTGGTCTGATCTTTAATTATTGTTCCTGGTGGTTGATCCTCCCCTCATCTCCTACTTTAGTCCTTTAACATTATTTATTGGTCCTGCAAGACAAACTATCTCCTCGTCAAGGTATTCAAAGAAACTTTCTCTGCATTTTTGGAAGGAATTCCGAGAGGTATCAAGTCATGCCTTTTTTCCCCGTGAGTTCTGCATCTACTGGGGGCTCTTTCATGGCATCTGGTGGGGCAGTGCCCTCCAAGTGATGTTTGCAGATAATAAGAATATTGATCATACATCTCAATTGTCAGTGGTAAAAGCAGCGGGCATTGATTTTATAATAAGAAGAATTAACTTGAAAATGTTCAAAAAGAATGAAATGGTTGTGTTGGTTGTGTTTACAGTGTTGGCAGGGACAAAGGGAATTCTCTCTGGCCAAAAGGCTCAGCTCAGCGCTCATGGATCTGGCTTCCTAGAAAAAGGTCTGAAATGAACACCAGTGCTTTCCTGACCTCTAGCCAATGGTGCTTAAAGGGCCAGTACCACCTAAAAATGAAATGTTCTTATTGTGTTTATTTGATGTTGCTGATATCTTACATGGGTTTGTTTTTCTCTTTTATGTTTAGTTAAGAAAATATTTTCCGCTATATGTGTCACTGGGTGCATCCATTGTGTGATATTTTCCTCTATATGTGTCACTGGGCGCATCCATTGTGTGATATTTTCCTCTATATGTGTCACTGGGTGCATCCATTGTGTGATATTTTCCTCTATATGTGTCACTGGGTGCATCCATTGTGTGATATTCTCCTCTATATGTGTCACTGGGTGCATCCACTGTGTGATATTTTGTGTGTTAAACTCCCCCCCCCCCCCTCCAGTATCTTTCCATCACTTGCTCCTCACTGTGTGGCTTTGGCCGTAGAATGGAGTGAATGGGTCAGTCATCCACTCACATCATTGTATTGTGTGGGATTTATTCAAAGGACATCACCAGGGAGTAGATCAGAAATCTTTTAAGCTCCCTCTTTTATCTCATTAAGCAGCCAGCTCTTATCTCAGTTGCGAGTTTTCTGCTGCGATTCAGCTGATCATTGTGAAAACTTCTGGCCCGGCCCCTGTTCAGGTTGACTGAAGGCCCTAGCCCAGAGATCTCAAACTCTGCCCCCCCCCCCGATGTTTCTAAACTACAACTCCCATGATTCTCTGGCCATCTACTGCATTCAAAGAATTCTGGGAATTGCAGGCATTCAACATCTGGGGGGGGGGCAGAGTTTGAGATCCCCGCCCTAGCCACATTTCCACAAACCGGAGATAAAAATAATAATAATGTTTAATAAATTATTTTTCCTTTTTACATGCAATTACTTCAGAGAAAAAAAACCAGCAGCATGTGTTTTATAAGGTGTTTTAGAATGTGTTTTTGTAATGCGCAAGTAATGTAGTTACCGCTTATGTAAGTGATAGTGTCCCTTTAATGCACTCGTATGGACGGGGTCTTTGAGCTGCGGCATGTCACATCTGGGACCTGTGCCATGGGAGCTGTGTAACCCTTCTCTTCCCCTACCTCTCTCCCACCCATTTTAACCCTTGAGAGGCCCTTTAAACATATTATTTACGGGCATACATAGAGGGTGTGAGTCACTCAAATTTTATTTATTTATTTATTTATAAAGGATTTTACCAGGAAGGATACATTGAGATTTCTCTCGTTTTCAAGTATGTCCTGGGTTCGAGAACAATGAAAGAAAGCTTCTTCTACAATGCAGCATCTCATCCGCGTGTTTGCAAATAACATCAATTTTGGGACCGAGCAACACCTTTGCATTAAGTGATCTGGTGCTCGCCCTGCATGAAGCGTCTATCACGAGCAATGCTGTTTTAGCGTATTTTAAATATCTTTTATTAAGACCCGAGGTCCCCCTCGGACTTAGGCAATTGTCTAGACAAATAGTGCCAACCACAATTAAATGCCGAGGAGAAATTGGAACAGACGAGTGCCCCGGGCTTTTTACTGTTCAAAGAAATACTCAAAATGTCATCAAAGGTTTGTTGGCTTTCCTGGTTTACACTGCATGATCACTGTTTATTTTATTCTGTACATTATGTGCTCTCTTCTTTTATGCTGAGAAACGTCACCGTGCCGCAATGTTGCAGATTCCTGTGCAGTATCTGCGAATACATTTTGTTTCAGGAGTAGTTGGTTTGTTATGCGAGACTTCATAGTCACAATCGTGTCTGCTTTTTTTATGGTTTTTGTGATTTTTATTTTTAAGCCAATTTTCGGCTTCTAAAGATCCACACTGGATTTTAAGTGCTGCATGTGTCTCTCGTATACACACTTTTACATATATTTTTCCTCCCACTGCTGACAGTCGTTTTTTCGTGAAGTCGCGACCCTCGCAATGACGGAAAAGCACTTAAAGGGGCGGCAATTTAAGAGAAACAAAAATTTTGGTAAATAGTATAGAAACAGAATTTAATCCTTTCAGGATTTGAAATGGAAATTATATAAAAATTCCATTTTAATTTTCCAAAGACATGAAGCCTAGTAATGTGATTTGGAAAAACTACAAAAAAAAAAGTCTGAAAGGGTCAAGAGCAGAACTAGAGTAAAACGATAGGTGCCTTTTATAAAAGGGATGTCCCAGTCTGTTCTTGTCACCTTGCTGGGATCGGGAATCGGTTTTATGAAGCCGCTCCGATCCTTGGGTCCTGCAGATGTAGGGCAGTGAGCTTCAGCTGGAATCCCGCAGCCTCTGCATTGACTCGCAGCATCTTCCTGGTGGTCTTACTGGTCATGGAGGCGGCAGAAAAGGTGCTGTGAGTCAATGCAGAGGCTCCGGGATTCCCTTTTGCTATGGCGCCATGTATCACGCCTTAGTTATCAGATCGGGACGCGGTATCGGCCGATACCAAATACTGCATCACCTGGGTTAAGTTGGTGGATTGACATTCCTGATTGGGACATCCATACGTTTTAGCTCATCCTATGTCCATCCTGTTTCAAGTCACTCTCCACAGCCAGCGATGCGTGACTCCTCCTTATATGGAACCGATGGAAGCGACCTTGTGGTTTCATATCAAGGTGAGATTCTCTCGACCTGATGACAGCCACCACTGATTGTCTGGGGCCCAGACTGTTGTTGTCAGCACGTACCCCTGGTCTGACACTCGATAGTGATTTCCCAGCGTTCTTGCATTTATTTCCGAAAGATACCAACCCATTAACTCTTCGTGATCACAATATTTTAATGTGTCCTTAAAATAGATACTTTATTTCCTTTTTCAGGAATTAAGAACGAGGTTTGACATCTGGATGCAAAGAAAAACCAGTATCATTCCTTGTACTGGCACTTTTTTCTTTTTTTGCCCTAATCAGGCAGAAGCTGCTGACGGCCCCTGCCCAATTATTTTTCACTTATTTTTTTTTACAGGTGTTTTACTCCTCTTTTGTGCCTCGACACATGTAGCTCCTCCTCTTTTGCTTAATTGTCGATCTATTGATCGATCCATCAGCTGCGCGTCTGAGACTGCTCGATAATGCTGGTGGTCTCATGGTGACGTCAGCACGCTTTCTGCATGCTGGCGTCACTGGTGATCGGCAGCCGGGAAATTCAAAATCCCAGCACCTGGTGAATATTGGTAGTGTGGCCGACACTTCTGCCCATCACCCAACGTTTTAACCAGATCTGGGCAGGTGGTAGAAGGGGGCACTGATCACATGATGACTACTTTACAAACCATAACGTGGTCAGAATGAGTTGAGTGTCCCTTTAACTCAATGTATATTTTGTTGCTATATGGAAAGTCAACCAGGTTGGCATCAGTTGGACAGATTGCCATAAAACTTTCCTGGCATTGCTGCTACAGTGTCATTCAATTCCAACAAATCCTAGGGGAAAAAAGGACTCGTGTGGGTATATTTATTGAAACCTACGTTTCCAGATCATTAGAAGGGTGACTTGGTTTATATATAACCTTTTGGGAATGAGAGCTGTCGGTCAACGTTGTGCTTGTAATTTTCACTGCTTGGGATAACTCCGTAATTATTAATCACTCCCTGAAAGACTTCACGGCAGTTGATGACTCTTATGCTTGGCTAGACATCAGGGTTTTTTTTTGTTCTGTGGCTCTAGTTGCATTGGAATCGTCCCAGGACTATTCATACGGCCATGCCAAACTCTGTATCTCTTCACATCCACCAACTTGTTTGGGTTTCTCTCCATGTAGGTAGTCCTTGATGTTGAGTTCTGTAGATAAGACCAGGTTTATGAGACCATTGAGAATGGACTGCAGCACTAGTGGCCTGCTCCCACCTCAAGTCTCAAAAGGCTTTCACTTAATGTTGCCGTCACAGAGAAGCCAATACCATATGTAGAGAAGACTGCTACAACCCCAAAACTGTTTTTGGAACTGAAATGCCAAGAAAGACTCTTCTACACAAGAGATACAGCAACTCCCAGTGATCGTTTTGGCCTACTTAGACGTCATCAGGAGGCCTACCGCTGTAAGCACCTCCTGCAAGGGCTGCATATCTACATTACCCTTTGAACCTATGTAGGACCAGTTATACTTGCCTACAGTGCCCTGTCATCTTCGTAATGCCATTGACATAGCAATCTGATGTCCAACTGGTTCTCCTGATGGTTATCTATAGGTATAGATTAGAAGAGCAGATGCACAGGAGACATGCGATACTGGTCGCCTAGATGTTGAGGATGACAGGTGCCCTTCAAGATCTAGATTAGAGTGCTATGTCGCTACTTCAAAACAAACAATAAAGGAAAATACCTTTGTAAACCAATCTCGGGTGAATATGGTGTTCGGTCCACTGATGGTGGAGTTAAAGGCAGACCTAGGGTAAGTTTTCTTTTGACGTTGTAGAGTTTTCTTTAATTAAAGCATTTAGGTCTAAGTAATGTTTTTCTAAAGATTAATGAGACTTAAAGTTCTGAGCTTCTTTCCCAATAGTCGACCAATGGTTCTGTAGGACAGTTAGCTTGGAGGAACTTTAGCTTCTACTGCTCACTCACCTCTGCCATTAGGAATGAAATATATCCTATGAATGTGCAGACCAGAACCTAATTCTCTGGCGTGCTTTCTCTGCTCAGGAAGAGTTGACCATGTGTAATTTTGGCCTTGGCAATGCCATTTGGCCGAAACCAAGTGTCGGCTTTCAGACTCTTGGGATCAGTCGTCTTTTGAGTGATGATCAAATCCCATCGGATTTACTTACGAGGCTCTAGTAATAGAAAGCATTGGATGCGAACATGTAGGATTCACCGTTGAGACCGTTTCATATTCTGTCTCTACAAGGGATATTCTATTAAAAAATAAAGTTAGATTTTTCTTTGTCCTTAAATAATCGGGCAGATCCTGCTGCTTTTTTATTTTTTTCTCTTTATTTTTTTTCCGGTGATTATACTCCCTTTTTCTCCCTTGTCCGGGAGCTGTGCCGCCTCATCTGGTCAGGGATTCCCGAACCCAGAAGTTCCTGAAGCTTTTCTGCACAATTTGTTCTAATGCACAACTTGCGTAGCATAGGAACAGCAAATTGCGCACCGCTACAAGACTTGCACACTTTACGTACACAGGTGCTGTAGCACCTACACAGAACGATGGACTGGAGCTGTGCGCGCATGCGTAGATCCAATCAGTCGCCACCTCTCTGAGACCACTTGCTACAGTGATTGGCCTCGGAGGGTGACATTGGCCGCTCTCTGCGTGTGACATCACTAGTGACCGATCTGGTGACCGACAGCCGGGACTTTCAAAATCTCAGCTGCTAGTGACGCTGGGTAGGGTGGAGGAAACTCCTCCACTTCACCCAGCGCTTAGTCACGATCGGAAGAACTGGGAGGGAGGAGGGGTGGGCATTCCTCGCATCCTGCTGACTTTAAATCAATGAAGTGGTCAGGATGAGTAGAACGTCCCTTTCAGTTACGTCAGCCTTTGAGTGAGCTCCAAATACTGACGCCTAATGCACAATTACATTCTGTAAATGCTCCTTGCCATGAATACTTCTTTTATTCTTCCTTTTTTTTCCCCTTCGATGTCCTGGAAAATTAATAAACTGTCTAAAACAAACAAGAAGGAATGTCAGCACGTCTGTTTTTAGATGTAATGCATTTTTTGGCACGGAAAGACCTTGCAGTGGGTCCCTGTAATTAATGCCATGGGTATTTTCTAATGGACTATTCGTTTGCAATGCTTTGTTATGTTTGTTTTTTTTCGTTTGGAAGTTTGCAGATGAGTGATTTTCTTTTTCATTTTATTTATTATTTTCTTTTTCTTTTCTTTTACATGACACGCTAGTAGTTATTCCCATATAAGACTTCTTTTTTATCCGATGCTGCCGCCTTGAATGATTGTGCCCATTTCCCACAAATGTCTTTTCAGTTGACTCGACCGCACTTACACTTCCTCGCTGAAAGCAAAACATCGTGTTGATTTATATAAGGAGCCCTAATGCTTTGTACGTATTGCCCGGGAATAGGATTTAGATCCGCGTTTGGTCATTATTCCTGTGAACAAGCACCAGTATAAGACACAATTCCAAAAAATCTAAAACTATATATTTTATTAAAGGGACACGACCACTTACACAAGCTCTAACTAGATTAAAAGTGCATTACAAATAAAACCACATTATAAAACACCTGATGCCGTTATTTTTTTTTTAAAGTAACGTAGATACTCGAGTATAGCACGACCCGAATATAACACAATGGATAGGGATTTATTATGGAAATTAGAGAATACTCAAGACTCGAATATAACGCGAGGAACAAAATTATACTGTAGTGGTAAACAATAAAATCCTTCCAGGTTCTCTTAACACAGTCAGGCTCCCCCTCAGGCCAAGCTGCTCTGCTCTACAATGATTGCAGTTGTTACGAAGTATGAAGCTGCCGGCCACTTGTCTTCTTTACTAGCGATTAGATGGCCGGCAGAGGCGAGTGAGGTGATTGATTGGCTTAAACCGAGCGTGCTCTCTGGCCGTGATGGATCCCAATTCTCCTCAATCTGGGAGTTCCTGAAGTGTTTGCAAACATCAGGGAGCCCGCAATCACTTCAACGAGTCTACCGGAACTTCCAGGAGACTTGGGATCCAGAGCAAGGCAAGTTTTTTTCTTTATTCTTTTTCTACATGCTATGCAGATGTCTCGAATATAACGCTACCCCTCCAATTTTAAGGTAAATTCTTGTCACCAAAATCTAGCGGTATACTCGAGTATCTACAGTAATTGCCTGTAAAAAGGAAAAACATTTTCTCAGAAAACTGCATCTTCATTATAGGAAAAGGGAAGTGCTCATGCCACTGTACAGAGCACTGGTGAGACCTCACTTGGAGTACTGTGTGCAGTACTGGAGACCGTATCTCCAGAAGGATATAGACATCTTAGAGAGAGTTCAGAGAAGGGCTACTAAAATGGTGTACGGCTTGAAGGAGAAAAGTTACCAGGAAAGGGTTAATGATCCTAACATGTACAGCTTGGAAAAAAGACGAGACAGAGGAGATATGATAGAAACATTTAAATACGTAAAGGGAATCCACAAGGTAGAGGAAGGGAGTATATTTAAAAGGAAACAAAGTAGCAAAACAAGAGGACATAGTCTTAGATTAGAGGGGCAAAGGTTTAAAAGTAACATCAGGAAGCATTATTTTACTGAGAGGGTGGTGGATACATGGAACAGTCTTCCAGTAGAAGTGGTAGAGGCCAAAACAGTAATTGAATTTAAGCAGGCATGGGATAGGCATAAGGCTATCCTAAACAAAAGATAAATCCAGGTAAAGTATCCATGTAATTGGGCAGACTAGATGGGCCGAAAGGTTCTTATCTGCCGACATTTTCTATGTTTCTATGAAATATATAGTACAACCCTTCAATGATGAAGATGCAGTTTTCTTGATGTGGATTGACCCTGGTATTCTATTTGTGCTGACCTTTCAATACTTTTGTGTTAACCCTACAATTGAATTATTGATTAATTAATTGATGGCTTAAGAACGAATGTGTAGGTGTTTATAAAGCGGAAGGTTCGCCTGTTGATTTTATATATGATTAAGGCCATTGGGCCGACACGTCATACCTTGTTTATGGGCTTGCTTCCCCCAATAAATTAAACCTTCTTGCACCACTCACCGCTTGAGGTTCTGCTGCTATTGCTTTCTGGATACTTATGGGGATATCGGCATCCCCACTTCAACAGATTTTGCAGAGGAGATGTAGCATCAGCTCCCACTGTGGTAGGCTGCGGTGCTTGTTTCTATGTTAAAAGAGCTAAACTGGCCGTCGCTGGAATCCAGACGCACCCTTCACCTTTCTAACCTGGTGTTTAAGAGCTTTTCTGAGAAGCTACCACCCTACCTGAATAGGCTGCTTCCCCCAGCAGTTCTCTCATCCTATAACCTCCGATCCAGGAACATCACCTTACCTTGCAATACCACAATACAAAAAGAAAGTGTCTCGATCCTCATTTTCCTACAGAGCACCGCAATTATGGAATAACCTCCCAGACGCCATCAAATCTTCCCCCAGTCTAAAGTCCCTTAAGAGATCCCTATTAAAATACCTCGACACAGAATGCACCTGTAAACATGTAACATAGTGACTATATACAGAATGCACCTGTAAACATGTAACTCAGTGACTATATACAGAATGCACCTGTAAACATGTAACAGTGACTATATACAGAATGCACCTGTAAACATGTAACTCAGTGACTATATACAGAATGCACCTGTAAACATGTAACATAGTGACTATATACAGAATGCACCTGTAAACATGTAACATAGTGACTGTATACAGAATGCACCTGTAAACATGTAACATAGTGACTATATACAGAATGCACCTGTAAACATGTAACATAGTGACTATATACAGAATGCACCTGTAAACATGTAACACAGTGACTATATACAGAATGCACCTGTAAACATGTAACATAGTGACCATATACAGAATGCACCTGTAAACATGTAACACAGTGACTATATACAGAATGCACCTGTAAACATGTAACATAGTGACTATATTTCCTACATATTTATTTTCTGTGTTTATCTGTATATTTGTGTTGTGTTTTTAATATCTTTCATTGTATTTCTGTAACTACTGTAAAATTTCAATGTTTTTGAAATCAGGAGATACTTGAAAAGGAGAGAAATCTCAATGTATCCATCCTGGTTAAATACTTTATAAATAAATAAATTGCTGCTGATGTCAAAGTAGGGATGGTCTGAGCCGACTAAAAGATGCTAATTCATATTATTGGCAATATATTTATTTGGATAAATTTAAGATTAATCGCTTCACAATGAATGATAAATTCATCCCTCGGATGGGCTGGCTGTGCCATATCGTGTGTACACGTGCAGACATCCATATGGATAATCCAGTTGATTTCAAGCGCTCTTATTTTTCTCTTTTTGCGACTAGACATTTCATTTTCATTCCTCAAAACTGGACGTTTCTGACCATTAAAAATGTTCTAAGTGGACATCTGGCTTGCAACCTTCATGAATCAACGGGAATGGTGATGATTATTACACACGCACTCCTATCAATTTTATGGTTGCGTGCAAGTCCTGGTAATTCCTGCTTTATCTCCAAAACGCTCCATCGATTTGTTTTATTATTTTTTTTTCTTTGCTGTTAGCCGTCCTAGATGCTTGTTCTAAAAAATATACATTCATTCCAGACCAGCCACGCTGGCGTGGAGAGCACTGAAAATATAAAGCTCTAATAACCTCGTAACCCCACAAAGCGAGCGTCTGGTCGGGTTTCATCGCTCGTGGATCTCTCGTTTGGCATCGTGCTGGCCTTTTGTGCTTCTCGGCGTGCAGTTTAACTCTTGCGTGTGATGTTTTGACATCAGTAGATTGATCTTTGACTCTTTTTTTAACTGAATTGTAGTGATATTAAGTGATGGACAACACATGGAATGACTATACTTGTATAATCCTGCATGAGGCCATGAAGACGTAGGAGGAGGAGGAACAATTCATAGTAACATTTTATAAGAAATAACTTCAGATGGAAGCAATTCACTTAAAACAATAGTATGAAATGCAAAATAAAGGGCATGATGGTAACAGACAGAAGAGGTAGAACGAAGGAAAGGAGGGGTCCACCTTCCCGATGACACATTACTTTGGCCTGGAGGAGGTTGGGTTCGTACGGTGGTTCTTACAGACTTGTATTCTTGGATGCAAAGTTTATCTCAAAGTTCCACACAGATATTGATGGTCTAAAAAGTTTTATATTTCAAAAAGTGGAATCGTTTAAAGTATCCGGGAGGTCCATTTGATCTTCACTCACATATTCAGGAGCCAGTAATAGTGGCTCTCTTTATAGTGCTTTAAGTACTTGGCTCTTGAATATGTGAGTGATGTCCCATTAGTCAGCGTCACCTATATTGTGATGGTTTCCAGATTGTAGTACTTCACTGTATATTGTCATTATTTTCTATATAGTGGAAGGTGAAAAGCTGTGGAAGACCTTACCTGTTTTAAGTATATTTTTTATTTTGGTGTGTGGACATTTTGCATGTTGCACTTGAATTGTGATTTTTTTTTTCGCGTCTTGCGTATAGTTACATTCAATTTTATTCCCATTTGTTTTATTTGCACGCATCAGCGTTGTTAGTCGCTTAGGACTCTCGATACCCGGTCCTGAAATTACTTTTGGAAGGCGTAGGTTTCCATAGCAAACTCCTATGTGAAAGTCACCCTGTGCCCCTTGTATGAGCAGAGGGTCTGATGCTCTGTGCCCTATCCCCTGGTGTCTGGCTTGTATTATTTCCTGATGGATCCATTATAGAGTGTCGTGTTTTATATACTGTGCTGTTAACCTGATTTTTTTTGTTTGTTAGTGTTTTACCAAGAAGGATACATTGAGATTTTTCTTGTTTTCAAGTATGTCCTGGGTGGCGAGTATGTACCTTTAGGTGTCTTGCCCAAGGACACTTACTGGAGAGGTGCTCTGGCTGGGATTTGTCTGTGTCACCACGGTCATAGAGCAGTGATGTTACCTCTACTCCACCCAGCCAGGGGATTTGTAATATATTGTCCTAAATGTTTCGCTAGTCTCCAATATAATCCCAAGACCTGTGTTAAACCATATCTCTGCCACCTCCCCCAGGAACTGGTGGAAGAGAGTTCGGTAAACGCGCCTTTCTCCTTCCTCTGATACTGGGGGCAATTCTTTGTCACTTACACCAGGGCGTTTGTGTGTGATGGGGTAGCTATTCAATATGGTAATGCCAGGACGTGTTTCACTTTTGTTGGGCTGTCCATCCCCTGTGTGTGCTGTCCCCTTGAAAACGCAAAGTAGTCTACATTTTGTCGTCGCCCAACATTTAGCTCTGGCCATTGACTGCGTGGGATTGGGCCATAATCAGTACTTCTTCAGGATCGTGACAATGAGAGGGATCCTCTCTGCACAGAGAATCTCACATGGAGTACTATTCTCTGTTACAACATTCAACTAGTGCTCAGAGTGGAATCTAGTTTAACATTTCTAAGGTCTATTGGAGTTTGTCCACATAAATAGCAGCAATATATTAAAAATATTGCTATTTTAAAGCAATAATCAAAATCTTATAGACGCACTCTTAAGGTTTCTATCTTTCTGGATAGTTAATAACTTTGGGAAGTATTTAACGAACACAGCCCTGTATTAATGAGAATAAAAAAATATTCTTCTAGTACTTGCGTTTTTGTGCAGCCTCTGCTAATCCTATGTCCTTCACGAATAAAAGCGCGGACTTGGAACAATGTGTTAAAAGAACAAATAAAATCTACGCTATTGTACTTACATGAATGTTTCCCATGCTCTCTTGAAGCTGGCACGCTGGAGCTGAGCTTCTGACTGTTCTTTTTTCTATTATTATTCAAGACCGTTTTAAAGGATACGTGTTCTAAAAATGCTTTTCAGAACCTTATTATTTTGTTTCCCCTCCTGAACACTATTCCCAGTGCTCCACACCACAAGATGAAGGATCAGCAGCCGCGGCACTCAAGATGTTTTTGAACTACATTTCTCTTGAGGCTCAGTGGAGCCCAATTCGTGCCTGAGTATCACGGGAGATGTAGCTTCAAAACATCCGGTTGCTGATCCCTGCTCTAGATCAAGGCTAAGCAACCTTGGCCCTCCTAGATGTTTTGGAACTACATTTCCCTGCGAGACTCAAGCAACCTGATGAGTGACTTAGCATCCTGGGGGATGTGGTTTCGAAATATCTGAAGGGCCATGGATGCCTACTCCTGACCTCCGAGATTCCACCCATTGTGAGATATGTGTCTAGTTAATATTTAAGAGTCATCGTAATTTGTCTAGTTGTTGGCTTATTTTTGTTTTGTAGAAGACCCCACCATTTTTGATATCTGAAAAGTCCTCTCATTTCCAGAGGCAGCCTTCACGTTAATCAACTCCAAAGAGACCCTTCTTATGTAACGTAGATCCAAGTATTACCATAATGCATTTTAATTGGGCAACGTTCCCACAGTTCTCTGGGTAGACTGGAGTTTGTGAATGTATGCGTGTATTTATGTGGGATTTTGGCATGCACATAAAGGCAGAGGTGTGTTTGATAATAAGGAAAAGATTCTGTGGCGCACAAACTATTGTGAAGTCGACATTGTTCCCAAAAGAGGTGACCTGTCCCTTCACCTCATCATATACTAGAAAAGAAGGGAACCGTGCTTCCTTAACACAGTGTGTCACCCGATCACAAAACTGCAGGCTTACACATAAATGCTGATATGGTGTAAATCCGGAGAGATATTAACACAACGTCTGTGATGATCAAGGTTTCACATAAAAAAAAGGGCACACAGAGTACATAGTGTAGTATTGTGAGGACATTTCAAGTGTCTATTTTGAGCAAAATCACAACTCACAATTTGCGTTGTGGTGAGTTTGTGCCCAGAACAACCTTGGATGGTTATTCCCGTGAAGCAAGGTCAATGCTCTTAAAAAGGTGAGAAGACCTCTATAGCTATTATAATCCATCGCATCTGTATTGAGATACACCATGGGGCCCTCTGTTTTTGCTTTTTGAGGAATGATGCTGGTTTTTGGAGAATGCTGGCAGACAGGTGGCCACTAACAGCCCGTAGGGTGAAAAAACAGAGCTGGTAGCCCTCTCAAATCGTGAGATGTGATTTTGCTCAAAATAGATACTTGAAATTTCCTCACAATACTACACTATTTTGAGCGAATTCACATCTCACGATTTGAGAGGGCTACCAGCTCTGTTTATTCGTCCTCCGGGCTGTTAGGGGCCACCCGTCTGTCAGCACTCTTCCGAAACAAATATCGTTCCTCAAACAGCAAAAACAGATGGCCTCATGGCGTAGTATCTCAATACAGATGTGATGGATTATAATCGCCATAGATGTATTCTCACCTTTTTAAGAGCATTGACCTTGCTCCAGGGGAATAACCATCCAAGGTTGTTCCTGGGCACAAACTCGCCACAACCCAAATTGTGAGTTGTGATTTTGCTCAAAATAGACACTTGAAATGTCCTCACAATACTACACTATGTACTGGGTTCCTGTCTTTTCTATGTTGTCCTGTGCGTTTGCAGAAGTAGGCTAGGACAGTGCTTTTATGCACAGTTGAAATTCTGCAGAGCCAGTGTGTGACCCCAATGTTTACGTGTGATTTTCCCCCCTCCCCTCCCAGCCGACCTATGGATGTGTGCAGTTAAATCCCCCATGAAGTCTGGTAGAGTAACTATGGTCACGTTGGGCTTTGCATGATGAAGAGAGGTCACCAGCCTCCATTCCGTCATGTGTAATACCAGTTACAGCAAGACCTTCTATTTTGCCTAATTGTAGGTCCAGCTCTGATTATCTCTGTACAAAATGAGGGTCTGTAACCTCCCTTCTCCATAAGAAAGTGGGATTTTCCATGAATTCTTTCTTGAATGATGCATCAAAGACAGAAGGGTTACCCTGCATATCGATTCAGCATCTCTGGATATGGTGTGCCAGTGGGGGGGTGCATGGGTCAGGATTATTGTCATGAACTCATTCACCATCACTCGAATCCATGCTCTAGTCATAGGTGATATATCATGGTCTTAAGTGCCATTTAATTAGCATTGATCAGAGTGGTCTGTTACACGCAATATGGAATGTTATTTCCTCCTGTTATGCTGGCTACCCAATTATGGTTTTTGATCTTCAAAACATCATGGTGGTTTCCTGTTACTCCCCACATCTAGTGCTTGAGCAATATCCGTCTTGTCAGTCCATGATGAACACCAGGCAGTGGCGTCTTTCATCTCTCGACCACTTACTTGGACCTTGGCTGGTGAACAAAGTAGACTTGATGAGCCCTGGATACCTTGTACTGTACACTTTGCACAGATTGTACTTCAGCACAGTGAACTTCATAAGTGTTATTGTTGGACGGGGTTCATCCCAAGCAGACAGATGAAACCGCTAAAATGTTCAGTCTGGTAGCTCTTCGTTCCTTTAGTCTGTAACCATCGCAGCATTTTAATCAAGGTCAGAATAAGTCGATTGTTTACACAGAACATGTATGTCCGAACCATCAACGGAGAGACCGTATAGGGCATAATACCGTGCAAGGTATCCCCATCATACTGTCCAAAGGTATTGAGTTCTGAGCAGTAGATTTCCAAATGGGAACACCGTAACCGAGACAACAAACGAGATCACTAGTGCATATACAGACATTTGTAAGGCATCATTCTTCTGTGGTGTCAGGACATGT
The DNA here is from genome assembly GCA_009667805.1 of Leptobrachium leishanense. NCBI lineage: Eukaryota > Metazoa > Chordata > Amphibia > Anura > Megophryidae > Leptobrachium > Leptobrachium leishanense. The sequence goes on along the minus strand of CM019070.1, from coordinate 152,412,848 downwards.
CATCAATGGAACATCTGGACTTTGCATGGCATCCACATGTGGCAATATATTCTAGGCTCGCCAAACTTTTGGAAAGGTATCTGTAGGCACTTAAAGTGGTCAGGATGGGTGCAGATCCCCCCCCCCCGCTCATTGATCCTGTCTGGTTTGGCAGCTTAAGTAGAGGAGTTTCCTCTAGCGTCCCCAGACCACCGGGATTTTTAATTGTCACCAGAGCGGCCACTAGTGATGTCTCTTGAGTGCTGATGCCACCATCTCTCTGCCCACGATCACAGATGTACTGGGGGAGGCAGCCGTTGGATCACATGTGCAGCTCCAATCCATCGTTTCTCGAAGGCACTATGAAACTTGTATATGTAAAGTATGCATGCTCCGAGTGATGCGCAATTTGTGTATCCTACACTACGCAATTTTTGTAGCCTTGCAAATTGCGTAGAAAAGCAGCAGAGGCTTCCAGATTTTGGAAGCCCCTGAGTTGACGGGAACGAGCAGCACGCACAGAGAGGAAAAAGGGGAGTATTTTGCACCCCTTTTTTTAAGAAAAAAAAATACTTGGGCAATTATTTAATGCCAATTAAGTGGGGGGGGGTCATATTTTAATTAGTGTTCCTTTTATTAAATCCTGTCGAGTAAAATTAGCATTTTCAGCAATTTCTCGTTCTTCGCTTGCCTTCAGCATACCTCAGACCTCTCCTCTGCTGAAGGACACGACACGAGACGAGCAACGGCTATACTGATGTTTATCTTTAAAAATAAAAAAGTGGAAAATGTAGTTATTTGACAATTCTTTTCTTTATATTCTCAGACATTTATTGAGGAAAGCGATGCAGTTTGATTGAAATCATTGTATAAAGTATATGTAAGAAGTAGCCAGGGTCACTGATCACTGCAAGAGCTTACAATCTAAAAATGCCTGTTTTATTACCCATTGTCTGCTGTTTTAGAGGAGAAAAAAGTTTAGTTTAGTCTGGTTTTCATTACGATTTCCCTATAGTTTCCTTTTCTATTCGTAAGATTTCAGTATGGAGTGAAATATGGAAATTACATTTGAGGCAGATTTCTATAACTCAAACCAGGACCTTGAAACGTTATAAATTACCCGCGGATAAAATCGATGGAGTTACAACGTTTATAAAAAATTCAGGAAAGCAAATTTTTAAGCAGTTTACAAATCCTGAATTTGTGGTGTTTGTTTTCCATCAGGCACCGCTTCTGAACGCATATCTGAAAGATCCTTTACCAAGCCGGGTAAGACCCCCAACCGCAACCTTCTGTACCTCCACCTACCCAACCTACCCTACCCTATAATCCACATGGGAGCAAATAAGCAGGAAACACTGATTTGTTACCCATGGAGGAGAAAGCAGAGCATGTTAGGGATTGATATGCTCATGGACAGGGCCGCCATAGGTTGGGGTGACAGCCCATGAAATGTTCAGGGGCCCAATGGCTCCAGGGGGCCCGAGGTTTTGCCAAACCCTGTGCAGTATGTCTAAGTGCCAGAGAAGTAAGGGTCCCTCCATGCCACCCAGGACTGGTCCACCAAGATACCAGGAATTTTCCCGGTGGGCTGCTGCATCTGCGGCCATTAAGAGCACTTTGAGTCATCATTCGGAGCAATTAGTGTGGTCTGCAGCAGGTAGAGGACCAAACCGGACCTTTCCCACCAGGTAGCACTTTTTATCCCCTTGCTTGATGACCAGGGATGTAGGCCTTTCCATGTAAAATAAGGTAAGAAGGAGAGGTGGGAAAAAGTTTTATTTAATTAGTTTACTGAAGAGGGGTCCGACCAGCAATTCAGTAAGGTGCCCCAAGATTTCTGATTGCAGACCTGCTCATGGAAGATGTTAGGGTCTACTTTACATAATTACCGACCTACCTGCCCAGCATTAATCCTATAAGGATGTATCTTTCAATGCATGGGGCCCAAGTCTAAACTTGAAATTTATGTTTCATACACCCCTTATGGACAAAGCCAGAAGAGCATTTTATACAGGATTTTCAATCACAACCCCCCCCCCCCCCGTCACATGAGATCTTTGGTGGAACTGTCCACTTGTTGCGTCATGTTGGCATCCTATAAAATTTTTGATAAGCGATACTCAACCTGTAATACATTATATTCTTTGAGGAAACAAAATGAGTTGATTCAAGAGAGCGAATCCTCAAAGAGTCGTGTATTCAACTTGTAGAACGTGGACCATATTCCCGTCTGTTGTCTAGAAGTGGAAAGTTAAAAACCCAATGCTCCCTCCAGCTTTCATGGTTGGTTTCCTTTCACCTTTTTCATCGCAAGCTTTACTTTAAGTCAGTGATTGCCATCAATGTTATAAATATTAATCACTGGAAAGGTATTTCTAGTTTGGTGGTCATGAACAGACCGTGTTCGTAGAGTATGAGATCTACGGGGTACAATGATGTGGCCTCCCCCACGGGTCTTCAGGTCTGCAACCTATGGAGATTAAGACCTTTTCTCTCATACTTTGCAACATTCTTTAGCTTGACGTGTCTTTTTTTGGCAGCAAGCTATCCAGCCATGTCATTCCTGAGACCAGTTAGTCTCTGCTTTGTCAAGCATTTCATGTGTTTGGAGGACATCACTCCCCTGATGTTATATCTCATTGTCTCGGTAAATTCAAAGGGAAATGACCAAACTAGGGGGACTGTGACCTCCCATGCTGTTTGTCAATATCCGGCTCTTCGGAGCATGCATATTGTGACAGACTCCACAGCTCTGTAGGTTATGAGATATCAGCACCTCCGTGTGTAACAAGGGGTTGCAGTAGTTGGTGGCTTGAACATTCCAACAATCCTTGTCTATAGCTTGTTCCTCATGGTCCTTTTGGTTCAGTTGACTAATGTGCTTACTCCAAACACTTCTTTTACTGCTAGTCAGTTTAACTCTGCTTTGTCATGCATCACCCAACATTGTACTGGATGGCACACAAAGTATTGTTTTCTGATGGTTGTAGGTATTCACCATGAAGAATCAAATTCCAAGGCTCCTGGTCTTCCCTCTATCCACATGTATGTCAGTGTGGCGTGACGGAGATCTAGCCAGTCCTTACAAGGTGCTTGAAACATGCTTCACCTATGTTGGTGTTTTCCTAAAAGCGTTGCCTTCCGTAGGATGGCCTCCAAGTGATTTTCATTCTACCAGACCACCACCACGGCAGTCAACTTCTGTTCCACAGCTGCCTGAACCCGTCATATCATATCCAACAAATAATTGACAATCCATGAACATTTTGCTCATGTTTTGACCAATTGACTTATTCTCAGTAGCCATCCGGTTTTACAGGTCACTTTCGTTGATTTGTTTCAGATCCTCATAAAACGACATATGTCTAAACTGTCTGTAATGACGAACATATCCAGATCGTACACCGTGATAGTTTCACCTCCATAAAATCCTCATTACTGCAGCATTACATTTACAAGATCATGCGACTATATGGAGTCTCGCCAAAGGATGACGTACGGTGTCAGCCAAAGGAAATTATCCATCTATAAAGACCTTTTTCAATAAATTCATGGCCCTGTATAGATCATACACTATAGATAGAGGAGCCTGGCTGCTCTTTTTTTTTTTTTCCCTAGGACAAACCAATTATCTCCCCATCCCTGACAAATTCGAAAATCTAATAACACCGCCACTCTCCAGAGCTGGTTTTTCCGTTCGGTTCATGCACGCCGCCAGCATGCGCCTCTTTATCTCTAAAGAAAAAGCAGCCCGCGTCTGCTCGTCCCGCAGCCATAAATCAGAGACTGGAGAGTGGCTACAATTAGTTGCACGAAGGCCCCGTAGTCCATCGTTAGGATGTCATCTGTATGCATGGGAAGCGAGCGGCTTGTTGCTTCTGGGGGGTCAGAGGAGACACTGAGTTTTCCGTTTGCCGCTGATGGCCTGGTCAGGCGTAGAGAAGGTGTCTTTTGATTTTTAAATATTATGCACAGTGATCCTTTACAGACCCCGGCTCCCCTGCCAGACAGGAGTGTTCTAATCAACGATAACAATAACAGAAAAACATTGAGTAATTATCACAACCTTGCATAAAAACCATACACCCTAAAGGAACACTACATGAAAAAACAAGAGTCCCTTTTTCACCCTTAAATAATTGTTTTTTTTTCTTCTTTTTTTTTCTTCAGGTGATTTTTCTCCCCTTTTGTCCTTCGTCACGTGTAGCTACTCCTCTTCGACTCAGTGACTCCCGAACCAGGAAGTCCCTGAAGCTTTTCTGACCAATTTGCGCTCCTACACAACTTGCGACTTGTACGAACCGCAAATTGCACGCCACTATGGGCTTGTGCACTCTATGTACGCAAGTTCCGTAGTGACTGCACAGAGCGATGGATAGGAGCTGCACGCGCATGCACAGGTCCCTTCCATCAGCTGCTCTTCTGGGACCAATTTCTACTAAGGGCAGTCTTGGTTAGGGTGACGTCAGTATACTCTCTGCGTGCCAACGTCACTGGTGACCTACCGCCAGGAAACTCAAAAATCCCAGCTGTTGGTGATTGTAGGTGGGGTCTAGGAAACTCCTTCACTTCACCCAGCGGTATCACCAGATCGGCAGAGCTTGGAGTGGGGGGACTCTACGCATCCTGACGACTTTACAGTTATAAAATGGGCAGTATGTGTAGAGTGTTCTTATTAAAGGTATATATTTTATATTTCTTTCATATATGTATTTCATATTCTCATCCCTGACGTGGAGGCACGCTTCATATATATGATGTAGATGGCGCTGATGTAACGTAATTGTTAGACCTGAGCAGCTGCCAGCTCCAAAATGGCTTGGCGGCTTCCCGTATGAACTAGAACACAAATGTCCTCAGGTCATTGATGGTTTGTATGCTCGCCATTTTGCTTTCTACATAAATATACAGTGCAGTTATTGCCTCCAAGTCCTCCAGGCAACTTTTAAAGCCCATTGTTTAGCTTAAATGTTTACCAAGATGAAACGTACCTTCTCATTCAAGAATAGTATTTTCATGGAAGCCAAGTCAATATTCCGTAGCCTTGATCCCCACTCTTCTATTGCCTTGTGTGTCAGTTGAAAATCCAGTAGGATTACAAGATATAACAAAATTGAGAATAGCTACCACCGCAGATGCTCACCTTTTCTTGTCAGTAGTAGACCACCCATCAGTTCAGTTATGCCCTCTACTGACTGGTTTGATCTCCTGCTACTCTCATTCTCATTTTTTGCATCAGTTACTGTGGAGTAGCTGATGACTTCCCTTTGTATGGAGCAACGATTACTTGTGCTGTCACTTCGCTTGCCAACTGTCCTAAGATAAAGGTAACTCTTTTTTGGTGTCCATTTTCTTTGGAACAACAGAAAAAATAAAGCATATTTGTGTCAGGTCACACGCCGCCACTGCAAGCAGGCCCAAACGGTTCCACCCTGGCAGTCCCTTTCTTGCAATGACCTGCAATCCCTAGGCCAACAGTGCAGCAGCCACAGGTGCTCCGATCACTGCCCTGTGCTTCTACCCTACTTAAGGGTGGAACTCCCATAATGCAGTGCTGCTGCATTACCAAGCATTGCTCAACGTTAACAAGCACTTGGTGGATGTTTCCCCCCAGGAGCCTTCTCCCTGTTTACCCGGCCTCTTGAATCTTGCTCCGTGATCCCCCCCAAAGCCTCCAGACCCTCAGGCCGTGTCCAGACCCTCAGGCAATGTCCAGTCTCCAGACCCTCAGGCCGCGTCCAGTCTCCAGACCCTCAGGCCGCGTCCAGTCTCCAGACCCTCAGGCCACGTCCAGACCCTCAGGCCGCGTCCAGTCTCCAGACCCTCAGGCCGCGTCCAGTCTCCAGACCCTCAGGCCGCGTCCAGTCTCCAGACCCTCATGCTGCATCCAGTCTCCAGACCCTCAGGCCGCGTCCAGTCTCCAGACCCTCATGCTGCATCCAGTCTCCAGACCCTCAGGCCGCGTCCAGTCTCCAGACCCTCATGCTGCATCCAGTCTCCAGACCCTCAGGCCGCGTACAGTCTCCAGACCCTCAGGCGCGTCCAGTCTCCAGAACCTGTCTGCGGTGCTCTCCAGCAACCAACCTCCCCTGCATCTTCCAGAATCGGCTTTTACAGACTGTGTCCAGCTCCATTCCTTCCCTTTCCACTGCCTGCCCAGGAGTCACCGCAAGCTGTTGGCTGCTGCGGGACGGACTGAACTCAGGCTGTCCCACGGCAGCCAATGACGCGCATCAGCTGCTAAGCAGGCCAGAGGGTCATACTAGTACTCCCCGCCGACGTTAACTCCCTAACGCCAGGCACGTCCTGCCCGGCGGCAAAGGGTTAACGTGCCCTTCATGTGTGAAAAGTGTATATGAAACATAAATAAATTTCGTCTTTAGACTTGAGTCCCTTCCCCAAAAGATCACATTATTATATGCAAATATTCCGCAATCTGAAAAAATCCAAAACGCTTCCAGGCCCGAGCATTTCAGATAAGGATTTCTCAACCTGTATTAAAGTAAAAATAATAAGGATTGTTATGAAAGCTAAGGGCAGCTGGTTATTGTATAAATTGATGGGAATGCAGCAGATATTGTCTATGTAGCATTCGTCTTTCTCTTCAGTTTTAAATAAAGTTTCTTCTGTAGTTTCTGAAAATAGGTCATTTTGTCCCATTAAAGGTAGCAATTTTTCGTAATTGTACTCTGTTTGAACGTTTCTTTTGTCTGCATGACTTACAAATCTGCAAAGGGAAACCTAATGATCCTCAGGCTTGGTAGAACTCCAGTGCACCACCTGCGCCATTTCAACAGCCGACTTCATGCTCTACCTTTCTCTATGAGACCCAAACCATTGCGTTTCTGGAAACGTGCCTCACATGGCAAGGATTCAAACGGCACTCGCGTTGAGGCCAGTGTAATTATAACCTTGTGGCATAGATTTCCACTAATTACTGCAGAGCTATAATGAGACCGGCAAAGTGAATGACGTTTATTTTCCTCCCTTTTCTGATAAGGTTCCCAGTGAATAAAGCATTCCCTCACGCCTCTCACAAGAACAGGGCCGCCATCAGGGGATGACGGCCAATGATAAGTTCGGGGAGCCATAGCCTTTGCAAAACCGTGTGCAGTTTGTAAGGGTGCCAGTGATGTAAGTGTCCCTCCATGCCACCCAGGACTGGCCCTCCAAGATACCAACAAATATCCCTGTGGGCCTCCGCTTCTATGGCCGGCCGGTCTCATCACTGAGGAAGCGGCTGGTATGGTCTGCTCTAGCTCAAGGTGCAATCTAAATGCTCTCCCACCAGGGAACAAGAGAATTGTATTCCCCTGCTGGACCACCAGTGATTTAGCCCATTCCCTGTAAATGAGTAATGCATAAGAAGAGGCTAAATGCTTTATTTTTCATTAATTTACTGGCATTGTAACAAAGGGACCAGTGGTTCAGAAAGGGGTCGCAGGGTGTCTGATGGCAGCCTTGAACAAGAATGCCTGATGGGTGGGATTTATTTTTTTTGAAGAAAGTATTTTACCAGGAAGGATACATTGAAATGTCTCTGGTTTTCAAGTATGTCCTGGGTGGTGAGTATGTACCGTTAGGTGTCTTAACCAAGGACACTTACTGCAGAGGAGCTCTTGCTTGATTTCAAGAATGTACTCCACTAAATATATGGCTAGTGTCTCCCCGTACAATTGAGATCAATCCTCCAGCTCTAGGCTCCTTCAGACATGTCCATCTTTGTTTCAACATGCCTACCTTCAAGGTGAAGCCTCCAGGAGCCTCCACTGCCATCTGTGGAGCTAGACGCTTCCTTTTACAGGAACAAAATCCTAACCAAGCTGCACTACCATGTTTGCAACTTGGCTTTGGCTTTGTGTTTTGTGAACAGACCCCTGTCCCCATAAAATGATTGCCAGGTGTGCCCAATAATGCCCTAGGATATCCTTCCGACATCTTTTCGATGTATATAGACCGATGTACATGTTGAGCACCCTAATCTGGAATTACCCGGGTAGATGGAGTAGAAGTAACATCACTGCTCTATAGCCGTGGAGACCCGGGTTTGAATCCCAACCAGAGCACCTCTCCAGTAAGTGTCCTTTGGCAAGACACCTATCAGCTGTGTAGTCCAGTGGTAACATCTCTGCTCTTCGACCATGGGGAAGCAAGTCAAATCTTGTTCAGCACATCCCTCCAATACAACTGTGGCGAAGCAAGTCTCGACTTTACGAGAAGAGGGTTCAACCTAACCACCAGGTCGCTGCTCTACAATCATGGGAAGCAGACTCCAATCCCACTCAGAAAACGCCATCCAGTGATTGTCTTTGGGCAAGACGCCTAACCTGGTATCCGTCCTGGTAAAATACTTTATAAATAAAGTATAACTAACGATATGGATGCACCTACCTCACAAAATACTTGTACATTGTGTAGATTGTAAATTCCCTTGGGAACAGGGACCCCCTGAATTAGACCGTATCATTCATGTGTGGTATCTAATGTATCAGCACCTTGTACACTGGTCTTGTAAAGTGCTGCAGAATATGTGGCGCCATATAAATAATGGATAATAATAATCAACTCCCCAAGCATTCCGGATTTTGGATTCCTCTGGATTTTGGAGTCAAGGAGAATCCGTTGTCTGAAAGGAAAGGGGATTGCGTACGTAGAGCCATGATCCAGATGTCCATGTGTGTACACATGCTGGACAATGCTGCGCATCCTTTTTCCACGGAACCTGCTCTGCAGAGCCAACGTGTCCTACAATCGGGACTCTCGTCATGGAACAGCACAACCTGTCTGGATCTTCAGGGCAATGAGCATAACTAAAATCCGTATGCATCCAAAAATATAGGATTTCAGAGTCTTGCGGAATTTGGGACTCTGGCTGCTCAACCTGTATAAATATTTTTATCATTTTTTTTTTAATATATATATTTTAACGTCAAATATATATACTTACAAATAATTTTTTTAACATTCTTTTTGGTGTGTAGTTATTAAATATTATATGCTTATTCATTTTTGAAGAAACACTCTACAAATCCTGACCACTTTACATTTATAAAGTGATCAGGGTGTGTAGGATCACCCCCTCCCAGCTCTCCCGATCAGGCAGAAAATGCTGAGTGAAGTGAAGGAGTTTCCTCCACCCCACCCAGTGTCACCAGCAGCCGGGATTTTTGAATTTCTGGCTGCCAGTCAACAGATCGGTCACTAGTGATGTCACACACAGAGTGGATGACGTCACCCTCTGAGACCACCCACTGTAGCAAGTGTTCCCAAAGAGTCAGCCAATGGATCGGATCTGTTTGCGTGCAGCTCCAATCCATCGCTCTGCTCAGGTTCTACGGAACATGCGTACGTAAGGTGCACAAGCTCCATAACGCTGCGCAATTTCCAATTATTGGAAAGAGGCTGTCAGCAGGATCTGGATCAATTATTTAAGGGCAAAAAAAGGGAACTCTATTTTTGATGGTGTGTTCCTTTAAAATTTATAAATAAATGTAGATGTTTTTGTCTTGGATACACGGTGACTTTTTAGTTGTTGGTTTTTTTTCCCCCCCTTCAAATTAAATTATTTCCTAATTCATTTCACGTGTGGACTCCAGTCCGAGAGTCTGTAAAGTTTTGCTGACGGATGAATTGAAGGTGATGGCAAAAACAGCCGTTTTTAAGATCTGAATCTTGTAATTTCTCCAACCGCCTAATAAAACGTCTGTGGCATCCTCAACGTTTTCTTAAAATCATTTTAATGAGCCTGTGTTGGCTCCTTCTTCTCCATCGTTCCTGCTGGCACTCCGTCCCGAGACGCAACATCGAGGTAAAACCCACCCGGCATGGTTTTCTTTTCGTTAAAATAGAATTAACGTAATAAAATCTTTATTCCGTCTTCGAGGACGGGAGGTTTTTCCTCCTCTGGTTCGGACTCGCTGCGTTCTTGGTTTTTGTGTCTGGATCTAAGACCATGAGAACGTGATCTGTGAGACACTTATCTCGTGGACCCTTCATTACATTAAATGTATAGCGACGACAAAAAAAAATAATCTGGGTCTGTCTCCTCTCAGGCTGGTTACCCACCATAAATCCAGCGCGCATTAAGTGCACATAGACAGGAAGCTGAGCCATTTATCTCATTATTTTAATTTCCCTGCGTCTGTTTATTTACACGGGGCAGAGAAATCAGACAAATAAATGATAATGTCTTGGAATCGCTCGGTTTCCCTTTGGGGCAGTGGCTTTGCGGGAAAACGATTTTATGAGTTCCAAAATTATGTATTATTTGCAATTTGAGGGATGTGCCTCGATGTTAAGTCTCATTACACTGTGCCTGCTACATTGTATAAAAATCCATGAGGCAGGGGTCAGCATCCTCTGGAACTACATTTCCCTCGATGCTCTGCCCTCATAACGAGTAGATGAGCATCATGGGGTATGTACCTCCAACTGGAGGGTCACGGTTGCTTACCCTCGCCCTAGGACTCTGATGGCGAACCTTGGCAACGCAGTTGTTTCTGAACTACTTTTCCCACGGGGCTCGGCCAGCCTTATGTAGGTCTACGCATCGTGGGACATGCAGTTCCGCAACATCTGGGGTGACAAGGTTCACCATCATTGCCCTAGGGTGTTACTCAAAAAGCAACGGTGTTTGCCAATGTTGCAAACACGGGTGAAAATTGTCGTCATTGCAACCGTGACACACGGCTGGCGCTTCACCAGATGGACATCCAGACAGAGGCATGAGAAGCTTCACAGTGAAGCGTCTCCTGCAGCTGTTTCGATCTTCCTTCTGTGAAGCGCTGGCATTGGTCGTCGTGGAAACAGCAGATTTTTTTTTGATTTTTTTTTTTTAGAAAGGAGTTTACCAGGAAGGATACATTGAGATTTCTCTCGTTTTCAAGTATGTCCTGGGTGGCGAGTATGTACCGTTAGGTGTCTTGCCCAAGGACACTTACTGGACAGGTGCTCTGGCCGGGATTGAACCCATGTCTCCACAGTTCTAGAGCAGTGATGTTACCTCTACTCCATCCAGCCGGTACTTCTGGTTTGGTTTACAATGAGCAAACACCGGTGCTTTCAGAACAACCCCCTAATATCTATTCTCGCCAGTCTGGTACCACATTGCATTTGGCTGTTGGTTTCCAGATCTGTGGGCCCGGTCCATGAAATGGGTCGATGATCTGTGGTCATGAGAAGGTGACAGTCTTTTAAAAGAAGAAAAAGCAGCCAAAGCCCCTGTTTCTTCAAATCTGACCTATTTTACATGTGGACCAAACCTACAATGTAGTAAAAGTTCTAGAACTGCCCGAACTACACGTAGTCTCCTTTTACCAATAGGAACCCTTTTTATCCAAATATTTCACCCATGGTCCACAAATCTCTACCAGGGCCAGGCAAAGCATGACTGCGTGCCCCCCACTTTTTCCCTGTTGTTTTGAGGGGTCTTACCTACAAAGGGTCAATGAGGACATTCTCAGTAACGCGGTACCAACGTGGCATCAGGAATATGGAAAACTACTAGAGGTTGTTGCGCTGTTTCGCTTTTCTTCACTTGGGTTCTCAGGAGCACACTTGCCTGTTTATCGCCCCCCCCCCCCAAACAAAATAAAGGCTTTTATTGTACCCCAATTCTTTGTGTGTTCTCCTTGTTAGCAATATTACTCCTTTTATCCAAAATTGTCACCCACCTCACGCTTACCCACAAACCAAAGACCTGTAGGTGCCCATGAATCCCTTCTAGAGTCTTCTTGAAGCAGTTGCCAGGCCCAGGACAAAGCATGACTTTGTGCGCCCCTCTACTCTTTTCCCTTGGTGTTTTGAGGGTCTGACCTGCAAAGGGTCAATGAGTGCATTCTCAGAAACACACACCTGTTTCTTTTTAACAGAAAATGAGATGCCACCACCCAAAGTCTTTTTATTGCACCCCAATACTTCTCGCATTCTCCTTTTAGCAATATTACTTTTTATTCACATTTTCACCCACCTCACTCTCACCCATCAACCAAAAACCTGCAGCTGTCCATGAATCCCTACTGGGACCCTCTCGAGGCATTTCCGGGCCCAGGGAAAAACATGACCGCATGCCCCCCACCTACCAGGGCCACCTTGAAGCATTTACCAAGCTCAGGACAAAGACTGCGTGCCCCAGCCTACTTTTTTTCTCTTTAGTGTTCTGGGGGGGGGGGCTGAGCTCTAGGGGATCAATGAGTGCATTCTCAGGGACAAGTCCAAAAAATGAGACCCCCAAACAAAAGCTTTATATTTTCTTAGCCAGTTAAATACTCCCTCTAAGGCTTTTTAATGCGTTCTCATCCCGCATCACGTCTTCTAAGATTTCTATGTCGTTTTGCGCTGTAGTTACATTATATCTTCATTTATAGAACTTAGATTTTTCACCTGTCAATCCTACATCCCCTCTGGAAACACGAGGGCGACTAAGTGACAAGACCACCTTTTATGTTTCATATTGATCCTTGTTTTTTTCCTGCCGCTGCACTTTCCGTAGATCCATTTGGGTGGTCTCTCGTCATCAATTTCTTCCTGCACGTCTACGATGAGTCCCAAAACACCCGATCGTCATACTTTCCCACCATACAGTGCTGTTGGCTTTACATTAACATTTTGCGTGGCAGGCAGAGATCATTACACTCGCTGTGTTCCCGGGTACGGGCTTTAGAAAGATGGCTCCTGGTGAGAAATCTGATTTATGGCTTCGGGGCCAAGAAAAGTCGTACAGTTTATTATGTTTCGTTATTACAAATGACATCATAAAGCTAGGCTACCTGCAAACCTGCAAAATGCATTTGTGATCCGCTTTAACATGCAGCTGTTACTTTTTATGGAGGTTGCAGCTATTTCTTCCAATCGACCCATTTATCACCTTTTTTTATGGTTCCTTTGTTCTATAGTTTATATCGTGTTCGTTGGGTTTTATTGGAAAATCAGTTTCCGAAGGGCTTGGAACAATCGACTTTGACATGTTTATCGAGATGAACATTCTTCTAGATCGTTCCGCAAAGAATCTGATGTTCTCGTCTTTATACAGTATAACAACGAGGTGTCGTACATTCCACCCACCTTCAGCTGCTTGTAAAGCACACCACGTGCGGCCCGGGGAAGATGCTCAGAAAGTCTAGGACTTAAATCTGCTCCTGAGGCGTGCGAGATGCGGGATCACGAATCCTTGATATATAGCCCTGTCAGGAGACCCAAACACAACTCATTCGGAGCGGCACAGGAATCTCCTAAATGGAAAATGCAGAGCTGGCAGTAGTCTACGAGAAACATGTTGGCACTAATCCCCGCGTGCCTTCATTTCTCAAATTCCTGGAGGTGTGCTTCTCGTCTACACGATTTTCACACGGCACATCTTAAACCGATCACACATAAAGGGTGATATGGGCGATTTTATGATAATCTGGACAGCTTCCATGACCGTTTCTACAGAGACTGGTTTTGATATGGATAAGGAGCGTGTACGCATGTTGGAGCATGAGATCTGTCGAAACGACTCGCAGACTAGACTTGGAGCTCTCTCAACTCAATGTCATGTTTGCGTGGACTCTCCACAGGGAATCTTGGGAAAGTCTAGTCATCCATTGACTAGAAAAAGAGGTAAGATACGATCTATCCTGGCATGTGCTACCGTTTATACAGAAAGGACCCAATACACATACACTGCCTGGCCAAAAATAAGTCTCATACTGTAATATTCAGTTATGTCACCTTTTGCTGTGATTGCGGCACGCATTCGCCGCGGCATCGTGTCGACAAGCTCATGCAATGTCACAGCATTTATTTGCATCCAGAGTGGCATTAATATGTGGCCAAGATCTTGTATTGATGATGGGAGAGTCGCGGCGCTGCGTAAAGTCTTCTCCAGCACATTATCCCAAAGATTAACCTCAATGGGCTTAAGGTCTGGTCTGATGCGGTGGCCAATACATGTGTGAAAATGATGTCTCGTGCTCCCTCAACCACTCTTGCATTTGAGCCCGATGAATCCTGGCATCTTGGAATATGCCCGCTGTGCCATCAGGGGAGAAAAAAACCCATTGATGGAAAAACCTGCTCATTCAGTATATTCAGGGAGTCACGTCACCTAATTTTATGCGGAAACTTATTAATCACTGCAGGAGTTCTCCGTTGGAACGCTCACACCTATCTGCTTGGTTAAATAAAGGTGGAGACTCTTTTGTTTATTATTTTTGCCAGGCAGTGTATATGCGAGGTTTAAAGTCATCTTGGCAGGAGAACTGGCCAAAATATGGGTCTTCGTTAAATTTTTGATCACAGGGCAAACATTCATTTGATTGACGTTGTAGTTTATGAATAACAATTCAGACAAAACATGTGGTTCCGCCCCCCCCCCCGAATTCTCTGAGGGGATTATTCACTGAAAATGGTTAATTGGAGAAAAATGGCAAATTCTCTGCTGAAGCCGTCAAACTGAAGAAATTCCAGAGTTCTTAAACTCTACAATTTTAAATTCTCCATCAATCTGTGTAGAGTATAACCTCGAAACCTAAAGTGCCTCTGAAACCAGCTGAACCTACACACATGTCCCTATGAAAATGCCAATTAAAACATAACTTTTATTAGACAAAAAAGAAAAATATACTATTGGATAGAACATTTTGTAACCATTATCCATTGACATCTATTGATATTGTTAACAATTCAGTCAAAGTGCAGTATCTATAGACTGCAGCCTGATAACCGCCAGGGAGACGATAAATCCACTGTGCAAAACATTCTATTCCCAACACCACTGAAGCTCAACCAAAATTCTTCCTATTCCCAGAGCACAAAAGTCACATTGAGAGGCATTCAAAGTCAAATAATCCCAAATACGTGAGGTAGCTGGTGTATACACAGATTTTATTAATTAAAGACTCTGGCTATCCAGCACCCACTGTGTGTTTCGCCGTCTGGCTCGTCAGGAGTGCTAACAATATCAATAGATATCAGTTGTCAATGAGGTCAATGGTTAATTGTTACTAAATGCTTTTTCTAATCGGATCTTTTTATTTATGATTTTTTATTCTAATAAAAGTTATGTTTTAATTGCCATTTTCATACGGACAGGTGTATAGGTTCTGCTGGTTCCAGTGGCACCTTATGTTTCGTTGTTCGGTTTGGGTTTAACCCTATATGTCATTGTATGGAGTCTGTTACAGCGTTTTATGACTGGGTTTCCAGTTTGTTATAGTCAAGGTTATATACTATCAGGGTTATCCAGAGAGTGTGAAAAGCAGGAGAATGACTGGAGAATGAAAAATTCTAGGTCAAAATAGCCAAACCAGAAAAATTCTTCCTTTCATCTCACTTTCCAAATCGGCTATTTTGAACTAGAATTTTTCATTCTCCAGTCATTCTCCTGCTTTTCACCGCTCTCTGAATAACCCTGTATATATATTTACACCTGGCAATTAATGATTTTTCTTAATGACTTTGTTTCTTTTTTTTAAAGGATTTTAATGTCAAAGGTTCAATGGGGTCACAATGGAATCTGAATATATATATATTTCTTTATTTCTATGCATCAATCTAGTCTTAACTTACACATCCCATTTGGTGTTTTTTTTTTTTTTTAATGTTATCTCTTTATTTTTAACATTTTGGGGTTTTACTTAACTCCTTCACTACCAAGATCGACTATACTCGATCTTCAAAGCACCTGCTGGTGGCCCAATATAGGCCCCTATTACATTCTTCGCACATTGTGTTTTGCATGCACATTTGCGCGAGGGGCAAAACCCTTTGCACTGACCGTCGTATTACAACGTTCACGCAAACGATGCGCGTTAACGTTTAACGCGAGTGACCCTGCGCGAACGAAATTTCGTGCACGCATCCCATACTTAACATTGTGAGCGCAAATGCGTTTGTGCGCTGGTATGCGGATGGTATTACAATCTTCGCAACTTTTTACGAACGACGTTTGCGCGCATTTTTTTAATGTCTTTGAAAAGCTGGTGGTAACTGTAAATCTGAACGTTCTGGCCGAAACGAAAAACACCAGCACGAAAAAAAAAATACAGCAATGTATAGTTACATTCTACATATACCCAAACGAAAAAAAATGTGAATTTGTGCATATTTTTTTTTTTATTGCTGCAGCATGTATACTCAGATTTACTTTGACGGGTGCAAAAACTATGACTTTGACGGGCGCAGTCAATTAAGGTAAATTGATGTCAATTAAGGTTCTTAATTCTGATTGGCTGAATCCGGCGAAAAAAACTGTCCGAACACTGATTTACGTGCGCTACGTTATTGCGCGCGTATTACTCTTCGTTTTGCGCGTCGTTTTTACGAACGTTCTTTTCGAACGGATGAGAAAATGTGTTTGGATCGTAATACTCCGTTAAGTTTCGCGCGATAACGCTGGACGATGCGCGCAAAAAAATTTGCTCTGCGCGAATGAAATTGCGCAAACAATGTAATAGGGTCCGTAGAGTATACTCTATTTGGTCTACTTCGGGAGGTAAGTTCATTTGCAAATGGGCTCCAGGATGTGCCCCAAAAGTTATAGCGCAACGTTCATGACTGTGGAGATGCTAAAGCATTTTGACCAGCTGGGACTCTTTGTCTAAAACACGAATATCCGTTTGCAGAATCAGAATGCGTAACATAACATACTTTATCAATAAGATGGATTTAAGGGTCATTCCACGGCTCTCTGATTGCTAGGGCTTCTGTTAGAAGGTTAGAACACTCTGCTTTGAAGAATTCTTGTAGATAAAACCAGTTGGAGCTGCGGTGACATGGTCCTTGCTACATAGTATCTATAGTATACTAAAGTTATTGTGGTGCCTTTTTAATGACGCATTAAAAAAAATAAGAAGCGTGCAGAAATTAAACAGAAAATGCAAATAATCAATTTGAAATATGTCAAAGTAGTTTCTGAATGTTGGTGTCTGTCAAGGTTCTAGTTTCTTACTGCTGCTTCCATTATTCCTTTCGTGATGGCTGTACAGTTCTGCTTTACTTTGTCTCTGCATCTGGCCCCACTTTGTCTTCGTCTTTGCCGACATTAGTACAGGGGGTTTTCATACTATACAAAAAAAAACTTGACAATAACCGCACAGGACATCTTTCTTTTTCCCAGAGGTTGTAAATCGGTCATCCTTTTTACACAGACCCCCCGCTCCTGAGCCCTGTCTTATCGCGCCATCTTCTTAAACGGTCCATCTATTATGCTAAAGAGATCCCGGTGAAGCCTCTCGTTATTTATTGGCCCAATTTAAACGCTGCGTGTCATGGAAAAACTAACCGCTTGCATAATGCCGAGCTCTGAGCTCCGTGTGAGTCCTTGAAGTCTACTCCAGAAGTGATTGAAATGACTTTCGGCCGTCTGAAAGCATCATTTGAAAACACCTTCAGCAAGCACAATGAAGTGCTCCAAAGCCATTGTGTTTTTGACGGCGCTTATCAAGCCCTTTGGAAATCAACCACGCCATCCTTAACCGAACGGCGATACTTCAATGTTACTTTGCGTCCTTGCTGAGGAGATGGATCTCGGAAATTTTCTTCTTATGAAAACGTGTGAAATGCGTCTACTCTCCATTTACCATTATTTCAACGAGGGGGCAGTTTTAAGCCGGGGGCGCAGAGATGCACTAAATTTGTCTGTTGTGACCCCCTGCCAGCGTCTGTCATAGAGTTCCGATGGATCTGCTTGGAGGACCACACAATGTAACGTGCATAGCTTTAATGGACATTACAAAAGACGTGGATTACCGCCCCCTAAAGCCACTGTCAGATATCAAATGGGTCTACCAAGAGCAAGCCTCCATGGGAGACTCGTGATTTGTAGAGCTGTGCGCAGAAATGTGCACCAACGAGGTGGTCACATAGGTGTCCATATGGAAAGAACGGCCGTCCTCAAGGTCGTTCTTTCCTCACTCCTGTACGTTTGTGTGGCTTTAGCCTTAGCTGCCATGTTCTCAGTAAGAGGTGGGACTGTCTGCAGTTTTGTGCAAGTGGGAGAGGATTGATATCCGATTACAGTGGTAGGAAGACGGAAAGCTTTTTTTTCTGTGCCCATGTAGCCCGACCCTTAAAGTGGCGCTCCATATATCTCTTATACAAACTACAATGAAAACAACGGTAGAAAGAAACCCTTGACAGCTTAGGCTGAAACACTGGTGGAAACTCAGGTGAAATCTACTCTAAGTTTCTAGGACAAACTATGGTGGAAAAGGTGGAAAAACCCCATAGAGCCCTACTCTGAGGACTACACTAGATATTTCTGCAGAATCTTCCTTCGAAATTATGATAAAAAGTACAGCGAAATATGGCCTATTCTTTAATACGTCCCGATAGCCAAAATCGGAACTTTTGTCGACCATATTTCGGCCCTTTTTCAGTTCGGGGGATTCAAGTCAGAGTTTTCTCAGCATTTAGATCCCCGGTAAAAATTTGGCTCCGATTTATAGTCTCTCGCGGTTATACTTTTTAATGGAAATATCGACTTTATGGATTCAATTCGGATTTGTCGATTTCCGCAAACATTACGGGCTCTATTAACTTCTTCACGCAAACGTTAACGCGTGCGCAAAAACGCATTAGCGCCAGGGGGGAAAACCCTTGGCGCAGAACGTCGTATTACAATATCCGCAAAAAAACAAATGCGCGTTAACGTCTATCGCGGGTGAAGCTGCGCGAACGCTGCACGAGCGTAATGTACATTGCGTGTCCTATACTTAACATTGTGAGCGCAAATGCGTTTATGCGCTGGTATACGGATGGTATTACAATCTATGCGCAAAATTTAACGCACAGCGTTTGTGCGCATAATTTTAATGTCTTTGAAAAACTGGTGTTAATGGAAAATCTGAACGTCCTGGCCGAACCCAAATACACCAGCCCGAAAAAAAAAAAATACAGCACTGTATAGTTACACATTCTACACATACCCAAACAATAAAATTGAGAGGTTGTGCGTGTTTTTATTATTGCTGCAGCATATATACTCAGATTGATTTTGACAGGCGCAAAAACTGAACGGGAGACAATTGTCTCTTAATTCTGATTGAC
The DNA here is from genome assembly GCA_009667805.1 of Leptobrachium leishanense. Taxonomy (NCBI): domain Eukaryota; kingdom Metazoa; phylum Chordata; class Amphibia; order Anura; family Megophryidae; genus Leptobrachium; species Leptobrachium leishanense. The sequence continues at coordinate 152,393,837 of CM019070.1, read as the reverse complement.
TGAATCGCGTGAAAAAATAGTCCGCACACTGATTTCTGCGTGCAGCGTTAATGCGCGTCTCTTTTACGCGCGTTATTTTTTGACAGATGAAAAAACGCGCTCGGATCGTAATACCAGCGTTAATTTACGCGTGTTAACGTTTAACGCTGCGCGCAAAAAAAATTGCACGAAGCGGTTAATAGAGCCCTACAAGTGCTGAAAGGTGCAGATAAATGGATTCAGGCAGGGAAATAGAGGGAATAGGGATCAAATCTTTATTTAAACCTCAGAATTTTCGAATAGCCATGTTATAAAGCACAAATCTGTATGATGCTGGCCGAAAATAAACTATTTTTGGAGCGTTTTACCGATCAACTTGCTCTTAGACCAGTGGCGTTTTTCGAATATCTGCTTGGGCTGAATTATTTTCAATTTAAACAGTCGATCTTGAAAATAATACTGGCCGAAAGCAACAGATCTTTTTTCTCTCAAAATATCGGCCAATAGAACTAAATCAAGTCCTATGTTGGCATTACCCAAAATGATGAATTCAAAGAAGTTTCACCATACTTCATCCACCATAGCTTGTCAATGCAAAACCACTTATTCTTCCAATGAAACAATGATGGTTGGTGGATAGACGCGCAAACGGTATAACTTGTTCATTCGGTAACACCTTGTGGAGGTAATAAATGTATGTATACGCTAAAATCAATGTCCAAATGGTTATATTCATGGTTTTATCCATGTCATTCATGCCCTGCTCTGCTTTTGTTTCCGATGGGGGCCTTTATAAACCATTGTCTGGAAACCTATCCCTTAATAGGACTTTACATAGGACACAAGGTCACGCCTTTAGACTGGACAATAGGAAATTCAGCCTTAAGCGTAGGAAGTATTTTTTTCTAGGGATGTGCACAACTTTTTTTTCGTTTTGGCACATTTGGTTTTTCAAAAGTTTCGGCCCATTTTTGTTTTTCGGCTCGGTGTTTTGTATTGGTTTTTTTTCCGTGAAATCGGGGAATTTCGGTCTTTCAGATCGTCTGTTCTCTTCGTTTCAAAGGGTCCATCCTCGGATTTTCATTTTGACTTTAGACGTATGGTATTTCGGATGCTCCGATATTTTGGTCGATACGGTAAACCTGCCGATTCGTTCCTTCGGATGGTGTGTATTTTGTTGCAGGTCCGGTTCAGAACGTCGGACGAATCCGAAGCACCGAATCGGCACATTTCGTGAGAAAAACGAATCGATACGAAACGCACAGCCCTAGTTTTTTCACAGTGAGGATAAGGCTGTGGAATTCTCTGCCTGTTGAGGTGGTTGGGTCAGAGTCTGTACAGACTTTTAAATGACGGCTGGATGACTTCCTGAAAGACCAGAATATTAAGAGTTCTAATATTTAATATGTGGGTAAAAGCTGCTTGAGCCAAGCAGAAATCTGACGCCATCTGGGGTCAAAAAGGATTTTTTTCCCCTGTATGTTGCATATTGGCGATAGCTTCACACTGGGTTTTATGCCTTCTTTTGGATCAACAGCAGCAGGTGATGTGTGTGTGACACACGTCTTTTTTTGGCCTGTGTAGCTATGATAGGATTATAGAAACATAGAAAATGTCGGCAGATAAGAACCTTTCGGCCCATCTAGTCTGCCCAATTACATGGATACTTTATAGTTGAATGAGATGGGGGGGGTTCGGTGCATTTAATATCGGAATAATAAAACGTTTGACTTTCAAGCTTTGACTCACAGCTTTGCGTAACGCAGATAAGAAAGGCAGGTTTTCGTCCATCGTGACTTATGTCTCTTTTTTTTTTTTTCCTCTTCCGCTCTTGACCATTTCAGTTCCAGTTCAGACATTTTACGGGACTTGGAAGAAGCGGCGGCGCATGATGAATCGGATTCTGCTGCGTAAGTACCTGCGCTGTGTGAGTCCGTCTCATGCACTACAAAGCCTCAGTCTTGCTCTAATCAGAATGTTTTATTGGTGCCTGAGACGGCTGACTCCCCGGTAATGACTTTTCTCTTTGAAGACGCGAGTCCAGGCCTGGGGAATTAAATTCACTTTTCTTAATATAGACCTCGATCCTTTACAGTGCGGCACAAATTCCCAGTATCCTCCTGGCGCGTCTCAAGCCGGAATAAATAGTTTCGAAAAAAGTTTGAATTCCGTCAAAGATTCCTCCGTCACCCCCCCCCCACCAACGTCTTCCCGTTTTCCCCCACCTTACCCGATTAACTCGGGCACGGATATAATAAACTCTCGCCCGAAAATGTCTCATGAATCTTCTCCTCACCTGACAAGGTTTATCCTTCCTGCGAGTATCTCACGGAATTATCTCGATTTTCTGTCTAAACGAGAGGTAGGCGGCATATAGCTCGCGCGCGTGAGAGAGCTATAAACAAAATAATGATGTAAAGCCGGATCGAGCCGTTTCCAGGGGATTGTGTATATTCATTTACAAAGTGCTACGTGTGTAGGGTTATAGGTCACAGGGGGAGCTTGGAGCACATGGAATTCTTTCTTGTTTTCTTCTTATGCGTGACCTACTTGAAGGAGTCCATGTCCCGATTCCATTCGGTAGAGACAGGAGGACAAAAACCAAACTGCTAGGGACCTGAGCCTCCAAGACTGACCATGGTTGGATAAATCTCAGGTTTTCGAAATATCAGAAATTACCAGAGATCAACTCATCAGTGCCGGGGCGGAACGAACATTAGGACAGTAGGGCACTGCCCAATGGCCCTGAGCTAGCAGAGGACCCCGCTAAGAGTTCGTTAGGCCTGCTCATCAGCGGCTTCCAATGCCACTGCAGATAAGAATGATGGGGAAATCGTATCGGCACTCCGCTTTATTCTGGATGTAACCGATCTCCGTACCCTGACCGGATCACATCTGTCAATACCGCTTCCTTGCCGGAACCCCGTTTTCTCCCCAGGCAGATTCTCGGGACACGTAGAGAGCCTGCTAGCATCCCCGGAAATAAGACGAGGCGGTATATCTGGAGGTTTTCAGGGTCAAAATGGAGCTCCTTTAATTGGGACAGGCACACATATTTATGCAATCAAACATGGGTCATTTACATATACAAAAACCTCCCCTAGAAAATGTTGAGACATAATTAGGCTAGGATAGATAATGGAATAAACATTTGCTCGACATTCCTAGACGGACAGGACCAGGACAGGATTTTTCGCCGCCTTCTGGATCGGCAGCAGCCATAGGTGTATGCGGGAGGTTGGACATGATCGATATTGGTATTTTTTTTAACCACTATTACTTCAAAGAGACAAATTAGGCACCGGATTGGATTGCACCGACCGGTGAATTTCCACGTACGGTGCAATTTCGTGGCAATTCACCAAATATTGGCAAATTACCACCAAATACGGTACAATTTGGCAGTAGTGAAATTTCCCATAGAGAGGCAATGGTTAATGTATTCAGAGAACGGTGAACAGCAGGGAAAGGTTGCGAAATGCCCAGATTTTCAGTGGTTTCGTTCGACAGGTTTAATCAGGCGAATCCCAAAGGTTTCAATGGCTGCATTGAATGGCAGGTTTCTGGCTGCATTCAGCAGTTTATAGAATCGGTTCTGTGATTTTTTTTCGGCGGTTTATCGGATGCGCTCTGCGGGTTTATCGGCAATGGATCGATTCGTCACACTTAGGGAACCCTGCAGTGAATGCTGAATTCACACCAGGGTCGGCGAATTGAGGTCGCCGAATGAAGGGAGCACCAGAATTTCAGAGCTCTTTGTATCCAAGCTCAATTGTTGGTTCTGTACTAGAATACCATACTATGAGAAACATACGACTGGTTGTGTAGGCGGTAGTTACGCATGTGAGCTGTGTCCGCATTACATCTCTCGACTCCCCATTGAGGTTTAATCTTAAATTAATTTGGCTTTTTGAGTCTCCGGGTAAATCGCTGCCATATGGATGTTTTGTTATGTTTAAGCCGAGTCGGCTTTACGCTGCACCGTTTGGTCGTTGTGAAGAGGCTCATTCTATACACTGATGAGGTCTGAAACATGCAGCTGCATACCTTACGTTACATCCAACCGTGCTTCCTCAGACTTCGACAGTGGCCGTCCACCCTAACCGCGCTTAGAAAACGTCATCTGATTCCTTAGAATAACAACAAATGTGTCTTAATTTCTTAAAAACATAAAAGACTAATGAAGTATTTTTACAAGCCATAGTTTACCTAAGCCAATCGGATATCACTACCAGCAATTAGTCGCCGTGAAGGGATGTCTGTTCTCATTCCTTCATTGCTATGAGAGAGGTGAAATGCAGGAAAATGTGACTCCATATTTCCCAGAAATCTCTGAATCGGCAGAAGGTGAATTTATTATGCGTGGTTTCTTGCGATCGTACACCGTGCAGGGCAGTTGGGTTACATCCAAACCACCACTCGAGAGAAAAGTCGTCCTACTTCATAGAATCTTGCACTTTATAATTTCCTTTAAGCTCCTGAACTTTAGGCTGGCCGTCCGTCCGCTGGGTCCATATTCTTGCGATGGTGCGATCATCCGATATCGTCTGAAGTCGTCTGACCGATCCCACAACACGCAGTTGAATCAGCCCTCTTCCGCTGCATCAGACTTCTATCGGACGACTTCAGACGATTTTTTCGCGACTAAGGCTAGGGTCAGACGAACGCATTTTTCACGTTGTCCATGAAAAAGTGCGTTCGAACGAATGGACGTATTTTTTCACGGAATACGCGATAGCGGTCATACGATGCGCATTTTCGTCTGTGATTTTGTACGGATCATCAATAAAACCCTTTTTGCGTCTGGACGTTATGTTGGCCGGACGTGTGGAGCGTCTGACGTCTCCCAATCACGCAAACACGCCGCTATGCGGGCGCAGCGCACTCTGTACGTCAGTAGTAGCGGTTTGACGGTCTAGAAAAAATGCATTCGTTTGCCACTTGCGTTGCGCGGACGGACTTTAGTGCGGCCGTTCTTCGTATGTTACCCGGCATTGGACGTCATTTGCTGCTAGCACGGCCGTGATTTCGTGCGGTTAAACGCACGTTAAAAATGCTTTTGTCTGACCTTAGCCTAAAACAGCCTAGCGATCTTTCCCATTTCAAAGGGATTTATCGGACGCCGCCTGGACGTTCTGGTACAATTTACATGAAAAAGATGAATTGTATAGTTAAACCGCTGTGTTACGTCAGGAAAATTGCCCCATAGAGAAGTGATACAGCTAGGCAGCCCATGGTATTCAATGTTAAACAAAATAATTCTATTTTATTCTTTATTATTATTCAACAGTTTTTTTTTTTTTTTCTTTAATCCGCAGCAAAGAACCTTTTTAGTAATATTTTTGTTTTTAATTTTTTTTAGGTATTTTTCTGGATTTTTTTTTTACGCAACATTTTGTGTTCCCATTTTCTTCTTTTAAATAAAAAAAAGTGTTTTTTTTTCCTTGCCGAATGTGGCTTTTTTTTTTCTTCAGGCCGGCTGTGTACGATGTTACTGTCCTTGGTGCTGAGACCTATTTCAGCACTAGGGGGGTATATATATAACATTTCTGCTTCGGCTGAGCTTAACAGGGCTGTCCTTGGTGCTGAAACCCTGTTTCAGCACCAAGGACAGTTTTTTTTTTTTCTCCCCACCGCTGTTTTAATTTTTCCCCCGCAGCGGGGTTTTTATTTTTGTTTTTTCCATTTTTGGCGGCCTGTCTATCGGCTGACCTGGGTCGTCCACAGACTCTGCCAGTGGACAACCCTGAAAGCGTTGTCCATGGGCAGACATCCAAGTCAGTCGTCTGACTACAGACCCAGTGGACAGCCAGCCTTATATCTATGGCTCCTATTTCTTTAATACTTTGATGCTAGTTTCTGCGGCAACAAACTGTATATAAACACATGCATAAAATGTGTAAGTATGATCTTGTGCAATAGTCCTTTTTATATTGTTTTACCTTTTTAGCACTTTGTGTACGGTGGTTAAATTGCACATTTAGGCTTTATTATGTACGCTTATTCTGTGGTTTCTTTATAGTTTTGTTTATATAGATTAGCCTGAAATGACTTTGTCGATGTCACAGACGCGTACATAAATGTCTCAGACATGCTTCACGGTCATGTCTACTTTGATGCCAAAAATCGGAACCTTTTAGACACGTGGCTGGCTCCGGACCCCAAGAAAAGAACGCAAGGAGCTCACAGCGGACTTGGCCAAGACAGCGACTTAGCATCTCTGACCACCCTCGAGGACAATAATAGCATGAAGTAATGCATGACTCGGCGAGAGGAGGTTAAGCCGTGCATCCCGTGTTTGTCTTTCCTCCTGCGTGCAATATACATCAATGTCCAGCGCGTGTTTATTCAGCAGCCTTGGAAATGATTTTGGCATGGGCGTCATTATTGAGTCCTCCAAGGGGTGACTATGAGCGAATGAAAGCTGAGCCAGACAGAAGTTGGGACTTGTACATTTATAATGCGGTAAAACTCAGGGGCTTTATTGGAGGAGGTGGCAGCTGTGGAAAACCGATATAGATTTATCCTTAATATTCCCATTCTCTCATGAAAAGCTTGGGTTTTCCTGACCTTTAGGCCAGTGTCAGAGGAGCGCACTACATGCGCGCATACTGACGTGCCTTCCGATGCCCGACGCGGTGTTGTGACGTTTCAACAGGGCCGGCCAACACGTAGCGCGCGTGCTGAAAGCATCCCTGTCGAAACACCACAACACACGTTTGAGGCTGCAAAGCGCGATCCTCCATAGGAGGAATGAGCCTTGCCGCGCTGAGCGCATTAACTGCGAGGTGGCCACACGGGCTTCAGAGGGGAAGGAACGTCCACTCTCGCGGACGATTCCTTCTGCTCTGACAAACTCTCGTCTGACCCCCGGCCTTAAGATCTCTCGACACACACATTGCAAAGCTATATTGTTTTCTTATTGCCCCAGATAATGTTCTTAAAGAAGGTAAAATAATCCAAATAGCGCCATAGAAGACATTTCCATGGCATGGACAAGCTGGTCACTTCCATCTAGGGCAGGACTTTCAAACTGCCCCCCCCTGCAGATTTTCTGAACTACAACTCCTATGATTCCCTGGCCATCTATTGTAATGAAGGAATTCTCGGAATTGTAGGTATCAACATGTGGGGGGTTGTGAGTTTGACGGCCCCGATCTACGATCTTCTCCCCTTGGTTTCTGGTCAGGCCCACACATGTTGTTCCTGTAACTCCCTGCACATTAAAGAGGACCAAACCGGAAAATACAAGGCATTATGAGAATTTCAACCGATGCCGTGACGCGGATCTCTGCTAACCACCATCTCCTACATCAATCGCGAGCAGACTCGTTCAGTTTAACTTTACGTGACCTGCGTTTTATCCCACAGGCACCTGTAACAAGAGCGCCCATCACAGAAAATAACCCGTAACAGGAAGACGTGCTTCTGAGCTTACGCCATACGGGCAATTCCTTTCTTGCTACAAAGTGTCTATCCATTCTAGCAGCGGGTATAATGACAAGAAAATCCAGCTAAAGCACAGCTTGTCTCACAACATCGTAAGCCCTACTGACCGGGCCAGATCTTTCTAGCCTTGACAAGCCTTTCATTTTAACTTGTTTGTCACCAAAATGGGCCACGGTGAGCGGCTCACGGAAAGTGGGTAAAAATTACCGTATGTTGTGATCTATTCTGACCACCACTGCAAGACATAGGTAGACAAATTGTATGTTTGTCTAGTTAATATTACTGGCCGCCCTCTCCGGGTGATATCAATCGGATTTGCAGATGGAATAGTCTTCTCTGTAATGGCTCCATCGAGGCGAAATCTTCAGACCTGAGCAGGGACCCACTGTAGGGCAGGACGCTAGTGCTGTTGTCTGTTCTCAGTACTATCCTAAATCTCTTTTTTTGGACTTGGATCCCTTGCTTGAGGTAACTGGAGGGGGTTGTCATTTATACCCTTCTGACAAGGCCTGATGAGGGCCGAAATGATCATTGGGGGTTGCTGCACCACTCATGCAGAGAGGACTTTCTTGGCATTTCGGTTCTGGCCGCCCTATCTGGGTGATAGCAGACTGATTTGCATATGGAGTTGTCTACTCTGTAATATTGCCATCGAACTAAAACCTTTTGAGACCTGATCGGTGACCCATCGTAAAGCAGACCACGAACGCTGTTGACCATTCTCCGCACTCTCATAAATCTTGTTTTTACTTGTGCATGAAATTGTCCAGAATCTATGCAGTGGTCAGAAGCAACATTACCTCTTGGAGACCACCCTAAGAATAGAATGATCCATCCACAGGAGGGTTTGCCTAAAAATAGGTTAACCTTAACCCTAAAACAACCCTAATTACAAGCCTACGATTACAGGAAGTGTCTCTTTCGCATCATAATCTCATCAGAAAAGTAACACGAATATGGAGCTGTTGCACTGAAGAAACAGGAGCTACTGTTTCAATCTGGTGACTTTTTTATCATGACGTTTTTAGCTGCTACCACAAGGTGGCGACCTTCACTTAGATTACCTGCACAGGGCGGTCATATCTAGTCTTGTCTTTATACAAATGGCTGGCAGATGAGTGGACTGTCTCATAAATAGAGTTTAGGGCTTGGAGTAGATGTATTAATCGTTGGAAAATGACCGTCCTCAGCTGAGCTCTTCATCTCTCCACTATTGTAGTGGTACATGATCTCAGCAGGAACTAATTTTATTTCCTGCTTGTGACTTTTTTGTCCTGCATGGTCTTCCCTTTTACAACATTTTATATTGTGGGTCAGGGTAGCATTTTTTTTATCTCTCCTTTTATAGGTCCAACATTTTAATTGGTCTTCTGGTCCAACCCATCTTTTTACATACAACCGCCATGGACCACTTTTTTCTGCCTCATCATCTCTGGTTCTGCAGAGATCATCTCTGGAACGTCTTGAATTTCAGTCCTTTGGTACTGGTGTAGGGTATGACTTGTTTTTGGTATCCAGGGTATGCGTGATCTGTGACAAAGCTGAAAACCACTTTTTTGCGTAGCATTTTATTAAAAAGTATTTACTGCTTCTCCGTGCCAGAGTGGCCTCCTGGCTTATCTACAGTATTATTGTGTGTCGTCCTTGTATAAATAAACCCCATTCAGGTCCAGCTCGAGGTTTGTCCCATGACCTTCTTTGATTATTTTTCCCCCTTGAGGCAAAAAGAAACTAATCATTCCCTATGATCATTTTCTGTGCCTAACAAACTAGAAACAAACCCGTTTTAATATTTCCTCTTCATCTTCCACAGAAACAAAAACTTAACACAGCCAATCGATTCTCCGATTCATAAAATATTTTTAAAAAAAATATCTTTTTTTTTTTTTTTCCTTTTTCCAGCCAATGTGAAGATAAAGAATTTGTAGCTCATTTATTTCCTTTGTTTGTTATTACGGTCAGGTGAACACTTGACGGATTCTGTTCTGCATTGACACTTTATATTGATAAGTTCTCAATGCTCTATTGGTGAAGTTAAAGGGACACTATCACTAACATAAGCTGTATCTAGATTACTTGTGCTTTACAAATAAAAACACATTTTAAAACGTATACCGCTGGTTTTTTGTTGTTTGTTTTTAAGTATTTGTACTGTATGTAAAAAGGAAAAACGAAGTTAAGTTTTTTTTATCTTCTGTTTCCATTATGTGGATTTTTCCCACATGCAACATTTGCCAAAACCTGTGCAAATGTTTTACTTTACTGCTGTGGTTTATCTTCTACAGTATTTAACAGTTAATGAAGTGAAGTAGGGAATTTTTAGATGAGGTGACAGGAGATCTATTGTTCTCCAGACTAACCAAAATAATTGCAGGCAACTGAATGAGATGAGGCAGGGTGCTTAAAAAAAACTCCAATCTATCCCCTGGTGATGTCCTTTGAATACATCCCACACAATTCAATGATGTGTGTCGTGACTGACCCATTCACTCCATTCTATGGCCAGAGCCACACGGTGAGGAGCAAGTGATGGAAAGATACGGGGGGGGGGGGTAGTGGCCCTTTAAAGTCAAGGTGGTGGATACATGGAACAGCCTTCCAGTAGAAGTGGTAGAGGCCAAAACAGTGATTGAATTTAAGCAGGCATGGGATAGGCATAAGTCTATCCTAAACAAAAGATAAATCCAGGTAAAGTATCCATAGAATTGGGCAGACTAGATGGGCCAAAAGGTTCTTATCTGCCGACATTTTTCTATGTTTCTATGATAAAGTCTGCTTCAAGTAGTTGGCAACCTCAGGACGGTTTGATCTTTTGCCCGTGAGTTGTCTCTGCATTGATTAACAAACTATGTTACCTCAAGGTAAATCAAAAGTGTGACTGAAATATTGAGTCACAGGGTAAGAGTTATCAATTCACGATGGATGATATATAGTTTCAGGTTATTACAACATCAACGTGTCTGTGAATGGTACATGTTATAGCCATGAATGTAGGCATTGCTTTGATTTCTCCAGTTGACTTCCCAAACTAAACGCAACCGAAGATGCAAACATTCTATCATGGCTGTATCCAATGTACACACAACTTGTGGCTTCTCTACCTGGCACATATTTGATGAAAAATTTATGAAATGCCTCATAACAAGAGTATGGGTCAAGCTCTGCCTCTAGTACAGCCTCCTTTGCCCCTCAAAGTCAAGTCTTTGGTCTAATGGTGCCATGTCAGAATGTCTGTGGATGGACAGGAGAACTTGGACTTGGGTTTCTGTCTCACTAGTCATTCCGTTCCTAATGCACAGGAACAGCAGAACACTTGACAAAAGGGGCACAATGCACCTGCTGCAGAACATGGGACCAGACAGAACCCAAGGTCTCTGAAGGACTCCTGCATAACCAGAATTCAGAGTGAGATCTTTGATCTGGAGATCTTCTGTGTCATATGGACCCTGGAAGTCGAAGGAGTTCTCTCAATCTGAGGAGCTTCACTGCTTCCTTGCACATATTTATCCCTGTCAAAATCAATGAAAATCTCCATAACAAGTTTATGGGGCAAGTTCTTCATCTGGTACAGCCAACTTTGTCCCTCAAGGTTGAGTCTTTGGTCTAATGGTGACCTCCCAAAATATCTGTGGATGAGCATAAGAACTTGGACTTGAATTTCTGTCTCATTATCTATGCAGCTACCTAATACACAGGAACATCAGAACACTTGACGAAAGAAGCATGGTGCACTGACCAAACCTCGCCAAAAGTCAGGGAGATCTTTGATCTGTGGATCTTGTCATTTGGACTTGGGACATCGAATGAGTTCTGTCAATCGGACTAACTTAGAAGCTTCCTTAAATAGGTTATTGATGAAGCCTGTGTCAGTTTGGAGTCCTCTGTGTGAAGAAATCGGCAGAAACCTGAGACCTAATGTTTTTCCTACGATGATGAAAGGCGAGACCTACAGCCGTGGTGACCATAACCGGCCGTGATGAAGCGTCTCTTTGTAAACCTAAAAAACCACAAGCCAGGCTCTTACCGTGTATCTTCTAATTACAAGGAGCCCTGATTTTTTTTCCCAGCAGTGTCGGCCAATGTGGATATTGACCAACAATCCATAGTCATTTATTTTCCATTGGTGATTAATTGGTACATTGCACAGACTCATTGCTCTTTATTACCATGGCTTATCTTCTAAAGCTCGACTCAGTGTTTCCCGTCATCGTATTTCTTAGCGAAATAATAACGTCTACAGCTGAGCTCCTATTAAGGGCAGTTATGTGAAGCGGATTATCAGCATATTCCCAGTGTTTTGGCTGCAAAGTGTAGCTTGTACTCGTCAGTGTTGTTTTCTTTAAGCAGTCCTGCTACGGCCGCATCAGCTGTTGGTCCTCACGGATGGTGTTATTAGTAAGCCACAGCGTGAGCTCATATTGGGCAAGTCAGAATAAGCTCATAATTCACAGCTAATCAGACCTCTGGCTATTTATCCTTATTGAAATGTTGATGCTTCGGACCTATATCGGTTCTCTTTGGAGTCATCGGTATCAACGTGGTGAGCATGGCGTTGCATATAAATAGTTCTTCTGGCCCCTGGGAGACTACACTTGTGTTGTACTCCAGGGAATAGGAGTTGTTTTATCGTTGGAATAATTTTTAGTTCAGTTACAGGTCAATAGAACCCAAGATGCATTCCAAATTACCTTCTTTTCCTGAATTGTGGCAATGTGACATCTCGTGTCAACAATCTTCATATCCTTGTAGGATATTAATAAATATGCATCAGCAGTTGACCTCTGGTGGTTGTAAAACTCCAAATTGTTCCTCAGAGAACATTCCCCTCCTTGTAATATAAAGAATAATAGAATAAAGTTTAAGAATACCAAAGCAGGAGGCCATTCTGTTATGAGAGTGAGATAGGACAATGGTTCCCAGCCCTGGTCCTCAGGTCCCCCCTAACTGGCCAGAGTGTAAAGGATTCCCTTTGGGAAAAACTGAATCCTGCAATCACTAAGCATCAGAATATCACCTGCGCTGTGCTTCACATATCTGGCAAACCTGGCCTTTAACCTCCTTTTAAGACAGGTTTTTTGGTCAACACCGCTATATCAACGTTTCAAGCTTGACAAAAAAGTGTTTGCCAAAATGTTGCTATAGTAGTGTTGTCTAATAAAACTGTATAAAAAGATTGAGTCTCCGGTCCAGTTCTTCTGTTACTCTTTTGTGGTTCGTTTGTTTCCCCCGAAGAACTTAAGTTCCTCCATCAGCATAAACCCAAGGATTCCATCAGTTGTGAAGGGTGTATTCCTTCGCCAGCTCGCATGGCCTTCTTGTATGGAGACGTCAAGCAGACCCCTTTCAATCTTCTATCAGGTTTTCTCTCTTTATGTTTGAAATAAAAAGTGTTGAGTGACTCTGCGGTGATTTCTCTTTCTGTTAATAAGGGTTCCTGAAGTATCAAAGGAACATTCAAGACCTATCTGTAAACAGTTCTGTTTTAAGGATACAAATGTGTGTGCCGAGTCTCTCCATCGAGGAAGACTTTGACGCAAAACCCATACATCTGACCGCATGAAAAAACTAAAGAGCTGTTTGTAAGACACCGCATGTCCTAGTTAGAAGGTATCCTAGAGATTTCACAGCAGAATAACAACAAGTTATTTTGTTTTATGGTTGGAATGCAGGGCCGTGATGAGGGCCTAGATAAACACAAGCGTTGCATCTTGCCACAGGCCGCGAGTGGAAGAGCGAGGATGGGATTTATCATTTCTTTGCAGAACCCAGTGCCAAAACATTTCAGTTGTCCGTGTGTTTATGATTCATGGCTCCCTTTACATTAAAGCTCGGCAGATATTTTCCCCGTCTCCTTCCATGACGTACGTTAAGATTCCGAGAGGTAGAAGCCTTTTAACTAGTCACGGTGCAATTATGCTTCACACGTGTGTCTTATTTGTAGCTCCCAAGATGCCAAAAAGTGAATTATGCTGGTTCTAATGAGAACAGGCGCTTCACCCAACGAATCAACTTTGGGCATAAATCCACCATATGGACAAATAAATCGAGCAGGCATGAAAATCTCATACGCAAATTACTTTTCTTACTCATTTCTCAGACGTATATTGTTTAAGCATCTTCATTTAGAAATGCTGCGAGACGAGATAAATATTATGGTTATTGAATGTTTCTGTATATGTATAAAAAAGATGTATTTTGTGTAGCACAGTAGATTTCCTACTGTTTTGTAAATGGGCTTCTTCAGTCCGAAACATCTGTCATATACAATATTTAACAGGAAAGGCATGTCCTTACTAAAAGTTTAGAGCATCTAAAGAATAGAGAATAAAATTAAGAGAACACTAAGGACGAGCAGCCGCTCCAGTAGCCTGCTGTTACATTTTCCCTGGTTTTGGCTGCGCCCCCTGGTGGTGAAGGGTCTTCATGTCTGTTTTTCCCCTGTGGTGTGTTTGGCCGTGCTGTTTGGGGCTGTTCTGGGGTTCTGATGTGATCTCCTGGTCTGGGGTCACATGGCCCAATCACACAGACCCACTCCCTATAAATATCCAAGCAGCACAGAGCCTCATTGACGGTTTGTGGAGTTTGATGGTGGTTGTGTCCTGTTTGTTCCCGGAGTTGCTGCAAAGCATTCCTGTCCTAGTGTATTCTGGTTTTGACCTCGGCTGTGTTTCCTGACGATCCTTTTCTGCTGACTCCTGGTACTCTGTATGCTGATCTGTTGCCAACCTTGCCTGAACGACCATTCTTATATGTTTCATGTGTTTTGTTTGTCCTAGTTTAGTATAGTCTCCGAGGCCATTAAAAGGACCTCCTCAGTGCAGGTTGTTTTGTCTGTCTTGTTAATCCCTTGCCCTTCTTATTCATATTGATCTGTTAATTCTTTGTGAGGGTTTTCTTAGAAGTATTCCCAGCATAGGTATTCCTTTAGTTTTCTCCTGGCCCTCCTGTTCCATGTGTCACTGTCTGGTTCCTGTATCATCCTGAAGTGGTGTTCAGTTCAGGTCCTGTTTCGCCAAGTCCTTCAGTTTGTTGACTGCCCTGCAGCCTGCACAATTCATCTACTGTCATTCATTGTTTGTGTTTCTGAGCGTGTCCTGGGTTATCTGTCAGTCTTGAAACTTTCGGAGCTTAGTGGCAATTCAGTCCTACTTTTGTGCTCCTTGCTTTTGGAGAAACAAGTCTGTTTTATTGATCTGTCCAGTCAGTAGCTCACCTGCCTTAAGGGCTACACTCCATGTTCCAAGCCACCACGATGGCCCAAGAGGGGGCCAACCGTTACACCTGCCCTACGGTGGGTCCCGGCTCTGGTCTCATAAAGTTTTAGCTCAATAGCGCCATTACAAAGAAGACATTACCATATGCAACTCAGACTGGTATCACCCAGTAAGGGTGACCAGTGCTGAAATGCCAAGGAAGTCATCTCTGCAAGAGAGATGCAGCATCCCCGAGGATTGTATCAACCTTCTCAGAAGGATATAGCTCTACCTATCTAGGCACCTCAAGCAAGGGGTCCATGTCTGGATTACCCTCTAGACTCATGGTGAACAAAAGCAAAATTATGAGAACACTAAGCACTGGCAGACGACACAATGGCCTGACCTACTGTGGGTCCCTGCTCAAGTCCTCTAAGGTTCTAATGAATAGCCACATACTTTTCAGGGATGTAGCCCATACATTGGACCCCATTTTGGTCAAATTTTGGTTCTGTTGGTGTGTAATAATGATGTATAGATGCAACACAAAAACTAGTTCCAGAATTTGAGACCACAGACTGGCCACCAGAGTTCGATGGATGTAAAAATTGTATGTTCTCCAAAGCAAGCGGATTCCGAACTAGATCTGGGAGCAATCCTGAAAGAATGGTTTGCCGGTGCTTTTATGAAATAAGTTTCTAACACTCTGCAGTCACACATGAGCGTAAACTGACTATCCAAGGTGCCCGACTTCACTGAAGAGGCTTAAATTTCACCACGCCTGGACTTAAGAACACTTCAAAACTATCGTTTTGCAACTACATATTCAAGCCAGTAGAGCACCACTTATCTGACTACACAGTGTCTATGGACTATGTTGACTTAAAATTTGAAATTCTTCCCCAAATCACCTCTTGGGAAATAATCCGAGTTGGGGGTGAAATCGAGGTGTGGAAATAGTGTGTATGTGTCCAAACAGAGCATTCTGTTTTCAGTTAATGAAGCTACATACTTATGGTATGTGAACAAACACCTTCCACATGTCTGGAAAGGCTGATGGCAGCTTTCCGGAACGTTCATCTTCTATTCCGAGTGTTTTTGTTTAACACATGTTTATTGGATGCACATCACCCATTGTTTTCAAATTGGAGGATTACACGTATTGCCCATCTTTCCGTACAATGGGCTAGAACACAACTGGAGAGCCGCAAAGAGAAAAGACCTGTGCGTACCTTTTTTTCAGTTTGCAGCTCGCCATAAACAGCTCTTTTCCGACCGAACCGCTCTATCAGCAGTGGTGTTGCTAGGACGGAGTCTGATTTGGGGGGGGGGGGACAATGCGTAGATGAGACAAGCACCCAACATACCTTAGGTCAGGACGTGCCATGTAGTTCACTGCATCGTCAGGACAAGTGGAGAACACACGAGGAAGAAGAGATTGATACTAGGATGGACCAGAGGGACAGAGGCCCAAAAATTAATGTTGTCTGTAACTGCTCTTTATAGGTTGTACACACCAGTTTCCTTCAATGGATTTTCTGTCCAGGTGGGTTCTGAGGATCATGGGAGTTGTTGTATGACTACTGTAGGTCTGCCGGTGGTCACCTGTGCAAACGCTCAAAGCTACATCCTTCGGCAAAGTAATGTTTGTTATCGGTGAATGAGAGGGTTAATTGTTATTGCAATTTACTCCTATTCAGCTCCTGAAAGATGTGTTGAAAAGCCCCGATTCTCTGTATAAAAGAAAGAAATAAGAATTAATTCATCTTTCTGCTGCTAGGAGACCTGACAGGAATCGTGGCTTGGTCATTGCGCGGTTATGCTTCATGACTTTCAGTTTAATTCTCTGGTTAAACATTGTGTTTGCTCTTTGTCTGTTGCCGAGCAGTTGATGTCATTTGCCGATTCGGCGTGTGTCCATGTCATCACCCATTCTCTGGTGGAGATCGACTGAAAATTACAAAAAAATGCAGTGTGCCGGGTGCAGAATAGAAGAGTACACTGTGGTCCTGAATCAATATCTGCCCCTGGGTTCCCCGGTATAGATCGTGAATAACACATGCCCATATACGCATTGAAACTAATCAGGGGCAGACTGAAACGGTTTTGGGCCCCCGGGCAGTAGGAAATCATAGGGCCCCCTACTGTGGTATAGATTTTGTCATTTGCAACAATATCAGATATTTGGTAATAAAAGTATGCACTGACTTAGAACAACAAGGTTACATATTGAAAATTACTAGATATAGGGGAGGAAAAAAAAGGAGGGCGGGTGAAAGGTAATTCTATGACCTTACCGGCTCACTCTGGGATCCGGACAGGGAGGGTGAAAGGTAGGATCTTACCGGCTCACTCTGGGATCCAGACAGGGAGGGTGAAAGGTATGACCCTACCGGCTCACTCTGGGATCCGGACACCGAGGGTGAAAGGTATGACCTTACCGGCTCACTCTGGGATCCGGACAGGGAGGGTGAAAGGTATGACCCTACCAGCTAACTCTGGGATCCGGACACTGAGGGTGACAGGTATGACCCTACTGGCTCAATCTGGGATCCAGACAGGGAGGGTGAAAGGTATGACCCTACCAGCTAACTCTGGGATCCGGACACTGAGGGTGAAAGGTATGACCCTACTGGCTCACTCTGGGATCCAGACAGGGAGGGTGAAAGGTATGACCCTACCAGCTAACTCTGGGATCCGGACACTGAGGGTGAAAGGTATGACCCTACTGGCTCACTCCGGAATCCGGACAGGGAGGGTGAAAGGTAGGATCTTACCGGCTCACTCTGGGATCCAGACAGGGAGGGTGAAAGGTATGACCCTACCGGCTCACTCCGGCATCTGGACACTGAGGGTGAAAGGTATGACCCTACCAGCTCACTCTGGGATCCAGACAGGGAGGATGAAAGGTATGACCCTACTGGCTCACTCTGGGATCCGGGCAGGAAACCAAAGGCTGTGGAAGTGGCCTTGCGCCTTGGCGATCCAGGGCCAGGATGGGCAGGCAGAGCCGTGGTATCCACCCAAACGGCTCATCTGAGCCAGCCCATGCCACTGCAACAAAGCGAAAACAAAAGTAAAAAGGGGAGAGTTATGCGTACGTATTCGTACCGTTAGATCAGATGGGCGCCACATGTATTCTGTCTTAATTTAATCGGAATCATTCCAATCAGGACACCGTTTGCCAGCTTCTGGAAGACAGCCCACTTGTACTAACAATACAGCAGCAATAAATCAGGGCCCAAAGGCTTTAAATTATTTTTACAGAACGGATTTAGGTTTTAGAAATGAATTCTGTGCTTTATTTTCGGTACCCCGCACATGCTGCCACGTGCCAGCCTCATTCCACTCCGTCACATGGGATACTTCTTAACACACGGCCTCTTATGAAATATTCAGGGTGGGGGAAATGTGTCATTTCATTTTGCTGCTCTTAAAACCTTTAAGAAGATCCGTGACTGCGTCCAATATGTGTAGCTTTAAATAAAAACGCCTGTGGATCAATAGAGTTCTGGAATGAGACAGATCAATCACTGCGGTTATGTAAGGTCTGCTGTGGGGTTTGAGGAGGTCGCCGGGTAACTCCTACACAAACAATAAGGAACCCTTTAACCCAGGTACCAGTTCTTGAGGCGGCTGGGTTTCGCAATGATGGCGGCATCTTTACATATTTTCACCCCGCAGAGTTTTTTGTTTTTTTCCAGCATCTAAGAAGAGGGAGGGGATTGAGATCAGGTTACAGAGGGATAGAGAAAACCAAACCTTTTATAGAAACAAAGCAGAAGCTACACAATGTACAATCAGAGAGAGAAAGCGTCAAGCTAAAAAGCCAGAATCTTGGTGCAATTGTCCGTTTAGAGTTGGGGGATGATTTTTGGGTTGGGGATAGATTTAGGAGTGGGTTTATTTTAGACCAGGGATCTCAAAATCTGGCCTACGATTCCCAGCATTGATAGAATGCAATAGATGGCCTGTTCATTAAAGGGGCAACAAACTAAATCCCTTTGTGTTGTCCTAATCGAGTACACTTGATATCGGGGCACAGCAGGTGCTTTGCAGATGGTGTGTGCGCGATCTGGGTAATGAAGGGGTTAACGAATAAGCCCCCCTGTCTTAAAGCTGAGGCAAAATTGATTCTGATCATCCCATTGTTATTCAGCGTTAGTCAGGATCCTAATGTTCGCAGCTGGAATGTATTTCCACGTATGAAACCGTTAACATACCACTTCTGGCGTAAGCCAATATCCTTCGAACGATCACAGAGAGATAATTACAGCCGCGCAGCTTGGGAAGTGGATCAAGCGGCCTTTACGTTTCATTCAAAAGCATCTAGGACAGCTTCCGAATACCGGCAAAGACTCCACAGTAACAATGCCAAATCTTTTTCCTTTTTTTTATTATGAATTTGTTCCAGTTGTAGATAATGACTGTTGAATTTTATTCATTTTTTTATAAAAAAAATAAAGAATTTTTTTTCTTCTATAAAAAAATTAATATAGATCTATATATATGTCCGAGTTTTCCGACGGATGCACTCGGGGACTCGTTAAAAATAAAAAAAAATCATTAATAATCCATTAAAAGTAACAACCGATGTTTTGGCCCCTAGAGGCCTTTTTCAGGGCTCTTAATGAAAACATTTTTATTACAAATACATGAAAAAATATCCTTATTTTAAATACTTGTTTTTAAAAAAAAAAAACTCTGTTTTTTGAGGGCCTTGAAAAAGGCTCATATTTGTGACCCGAAACGTCTGAGATTTTTTTTAAAATGTATTTATAATAAAATTAATGGTTTGATTAAAACCCTGAACGCATTTATATAAATAAATAAAATAAATAAATAATTCAACACGTCATGACATAATTTGAAGAGGATTTAGTGCCCCGGGGTCTATGGATTGTTTATTGTTTTTGATGACAAGTGCCTCTAGTGGGGGGCGGGGGGAATAAAAGAAACAAATATAAAAATATATTTATTTATATATATATATATATATTTTTTTTTTTTTAATTTACAGCGTCAGAAAGGAAATTGAAAATAAACAGAATATTCGTTTTTATAAAAGTACTCCCCCCGCCCCCCCCCCCAACGCCGGGAGTCCCGTATCGTTTACAGTGGGATCTGTAAAAAGCCAAATTGGAAAAACCAGTGGCTTTTTGGCCTACAAAACGTAGAATTTGCCAAAACAAAAAACAGATTTCACCCTTTCTGACAGAACACTTTAGAATCTATTAACCGCTCAAACATATTCAGTTTCTCTGCGGTAATTATGTTTTTAAACTGCGTCGCTGGTCTCGAATTTCCAACTGGCTGAGGGGTCACGATGATGTGATTCTGGCCAAAATAATGTGGATCTGCTTCTCTTGAACATTTTGGGGTTTTTACGTATTTTTAGTGTTCTGTAGGCCTGGCGCTGCCCTGTCCTGGTTGATTAGGTTGACGGCAGAGAGTAGATATCGTACTATACCATACAGTATATGGTTAAAATATGATTTCAAATCATTCTAAAGGAAACACAAAGGCTCGGAAGCTTGGCGAGGACCTGAATCGATTGGCAGAACAATGCTGGACATTGCTTATTTTCCCATCATTAAAAATAGCCGTACGCAGTCAATATGAAGTCTCTGCGCTATTGAAATTGCAGCTTTTGGTTGCCTTGAAGGTTGAAATCCAGACAAAACGTGCCACTTCACTTTTGAGTTCTTCAAACAAAGGCCGTTCAGTGAAAAGCAAATGGATCATTTGGTCTAAGACCAAAACATGTCGATGTCTGCCTTGCACACCCTTTAGAGCAGGTGTCGTAACGTCATTTTTTTTATTCTGCCAATCTCATTTTATCATATACAGGTCCTTAAAAATCCAATATCTAATTCTATAGGAGATCGGCATGGTATGGTTGGGTCAACATGGAGCTTGCCAGTGGTGCAACTACAGATACGAAGTAGGACTAGCAGATCTTTAAAGGAACACTCTACTCGCCCTTTATAGTTTTAAAGTGGTCAGGATGTGAGGAGTGCCCCCCCCATTCCCAGCTCCCCCGATCTGGTGAAATCATGGGGTGAAATGAAGGAGCTCCTCCACCCAACCGGCAGCTGGGATTTTGAATTTCCTGGATAACCAGATTGGTCACTAGTGATGTCGCCATGCAGACATCACCCTCTCCGAGACCACCCGCAATAGCGAGTGGTCTCAAGAAGGCAGCCAATGGATGGGATCTGTGCTTGTGTGTGCAGCTCCAATCCATCATTTTGGGCAGGAGCTATGGAACTTGCGTACCTACAGTGTACAAGTCCCATAGAGGTGGGCAATTTGTAGCTCCTACACTATGCAAGTGGCATAGGAGCGCAAATTGCCCAGAAAAACTTTAGTGGCTTCCGAAGTTGGGAGTCCCTGACCTGAAGAGGAGGAGCAGCAGCGCACAGCGAGGGACAAAAGGTGAATAAAATCACCTAAAAATAATAATAAAAATTTGGCTGATAAGGGCAAAAAAAGGGAACTCTAAGGGGATACTCTATTAAAAATAAAGAAACCTGGAGAGCAGAGGCGCCAGGCCCTTAAAGCCATCTTGCACAACGCTGTCCAAAGAACGAAAGAGGAAGAATAGACATGCAATCTCCAAAAAACGACAGGTTTATTGGAAATAATTGTTAACTTTTTGGCTCTACATGGGACCTATCCAAAGCATCGGAAAAAGGAGAAAGGCTCATATGGGGCATAAACCTTCCCTTTTTGGAGGCTGAGTGCTTGGTCCTTCTTCTTTGTTCTTGATGCAATTTGTGTCACTGGTAACACCGAAAAAGGTGGACCTGTTCAAGAAAGGGGCTAGGTCATAATGAAACGAGCTTGACGGTTCCCTAGGTCACAATGAAAATGCTGTCTGAAAAGGGGGAAGAGTGTTGCCTCAGTGGGACAGTTCCCAAATTTGGAGACCGTCTCACCTATACCAGGGCAGTTACTGCTTATGCAGAAATCCCATACCTCTATGTAGCTCAATAGTTAATGCTCCAGGTACTGTACTGGTTTTGTTCTAACAGGTTTGGTGCAGCTTTTCACCCTTCCAAGGTCAATGAATTGATTGTCATGGCCAATATCTAACAGCTAGCAACAGCTAAATATATTCTTCCTTAGAAATTATATAGATGAATAAATTCAGATTAGATGGGTAGGAAAAAGGTTTATGAAGGCATCGCAAATATTGGAGAACAGAGAAGATAGTCATTAGGAAGTGTGGGAGTGGTGGCGGCACCAATGGGACATCAAAATTCATTACTGATGGCATTAAAGACCATTGCAATGTTGACAATAATTGATTGGACTCTTCATGACGCACAGTAATGTTGTCTATTCTCCATAGGTCTTAACTGTAGGGTTAGTTGGAAAACCATGGTATATCCATGGTATATCTTGTGAAAAGACTGACATTCTCCACCATAGGTCCAAATATTTCAAAAGGTACATGTAGCAAAAGCTGTAACAGGACTCTTTACAAGTAATCATTCATGGTGAGTCAACTCAGCTCCTCGTCAGGAATCTCTTTGGTGGCCTCATAACATAGGTCGACCTCTCAGAATACATTGGAGAATGAATCCGTTCACAGTCCCTATTCCAATGTTGACGGTAACAGAGAAAAGATAGGCATAAACCCATATCCTTTACTGGTTCCTTTTTATAGAGCTTAATCTGACCAAGCCACTGTATTAACTGCTTGAGTTGGAATAATCGGGAGCCATGAAATGATAATGGCAGCAGCGCTGCACTCTGACAAAGGTAACGACTCCAGGAATCTATAGGACTCCAAGGAGCCAAGAGCGACCCTTCTGTGAGCTCTGAATAAGCGGGATCACACCGGTGCCATAGAGGAACTATGAATATGCGGCGGATCACCCCGTCCTGTTCACTGTGGGATCAGAGGTAAGTTTGGGATTTTCAAATGGCTTATTGTGTTCTGTGATTTTGCAAAAGTTCCAGATGAGATGAACGCATGGGGTTGGAATAGCTTGTTCTTCTCATTCTGGCTGCAAATGAACGGCTCATGTAGAAAGTTGCCTGCAGCAATGACTGAGCCAAAAGCAAAAGGCCTCAGATATGGGTTAGTTTATCCATGTATACTGTCAGAAAAACGATAATTACCGTGTCTATATGCAAACAACGGAGATTTAGTGATTAAAAATGGTCAGGATGTGAGCAGTGTCCCCCTGATCTGGGGTTATCGTGGGGTGAATTGGAGGCGTTTCCTCCATCCAATGTCACAGCAGCCAGGATTTTGAATTTCCTGGCTCCCAGTCACCAGATCGGTCACTAGTGACGTCAGAGAGCATGTCGTCGTCACCCTCTCTTAGACCCATTGCTGTAGCGAGCGTTCTCAGAGAGGCAGCCGATGGATCAGATCTGCACATACACGCGCAGCTCCGATCCACTGTTCTTCGCCGGCCTTTATTTATTTTAGCGTTAATGCTTTCGATTCACAAACCATACATAAAAACCCGACCCTTTGCCAGGAAATCCGACATACGGTTGAAATGCAGATCTCTTGTTTCATTCTTTGCCGTTTTAACAAATCGTCTCCGGAACGAGCACAATAAAAGCTTTTTCTTGTGCTTGAAGGATCGTACCTTTTTAATGTACGTGTTAAAATATCACAATGAATCCCGGTCATATGACTGACAGCTAGAACATTAGCCAATATATTTGTATAATGGAGAGATCCTCTCCTCACTGTGACTCTGACCCTTTGTCCTCCTTTCTAATCAGGCACTCGGATGGAATGGAGAAGCCAGCACAGGTATTATACCAAACAATGTGAGAATGAATCACAGACCTCTAATTACCAGCTGTGAACCATAATGAAAGGCTCGCGCTGCATTGCTGAATCACTAATGATCTCAAGGTTTTTTTTTTCTACTTTCTTTATGTTTTTCGTATCGGCTTCTTTTTATATCCTATATACAACTTTTATCAATGAAATCTGAATGTGTTATGTGTTCGGCCAATGTGTTTGTACCGACGAGCTTGCATTCCATACAAAGGTCCGGGAGTCGATGGTTAAGGCCACAGTCGTGTGTCTGGTGGTTACTCAACATGCATGAAGCAGATATGCCGTAGGGTTACTGGCCGAAACAGGGCTGTAGTCCTCCAGGCGTCTGTGACTTGAAATATATGGGCCACATTAAATCACCAATTAATTGTACCCTCTATGGTTCCTGCACGGACCTCGGCTCTTGCTGTGTCTCTCGGGAACCAAACCAATCAACTACTCTTCTTCTTCATGAAGTCAGATGCTGCGCAGAGGAAATAGAAGC
Organism: Leptobrachium leishanense; assembly: GCA_009667805.1. NCBI lineage: Eukaryota > Metazoa > Chordata > Amphibia > Anura > Megophryidae > Leptobrachium > Leptobrachium leishanense. The sequence goes on along the minus strand of CM019070.1, from coordinate 152,369,914 downwards.
AGGATGGTGATGGACAGATCATCATCTCCAGGGGGTTTAAAGTGATTGAGCTTTTCATTATCCCAGAGTAAGAATGCTCTGGTGGACTTGTGCTGTTGTTCGGCCCCCTTTTTTCAGTGGAAATGGTATGTGTCTGCTTATAATGCAGGACGTAGACCATGAACTAGAACGCCAGGGTTCTGGAAACGTTTGGAACATTTACTTTAGCTTTGGAAGTATCGACCCATGTTGAAAAATACTATGGACTTCAAAGTCAAGTAAAATAACTTTCTGGGTCCCATGAGCTACGCTCCTTTTACTCTTAGGAGGAGATTGTCAAATTGTCAATGCAGATACTCTGTGAAGCTCTGACTGTCTACCGTGGGGACTTCAATAGCTAGAATAAGGAACTGGTGGTCTTTTTCTCAGGACGTTATTGTCTGCCGTTGCAGACCTCCACTTAATGTAAATAAATTTTAGGAGAACAAATTGGGACGGACAGCTGCTCGTACTTTGCTGAGCTAAAGTTACCAGGAAACCTCGACCATGGGTTTGACGGTCTGATCCATATAGAGATGAGTACTTTATGACCGATTGTTTGGCCTTATGGACCTTACCGGTGGAATTTACGTCATGTAATCAAGCCACCACCTTTACCCTGCTCTAAGGAAAGTCCTACTTTGTTGCTTCAACAGGAGGCCTTTAGCCTTATTAAGACCCCTTGGTTAAGGTGTCTTGAGAGGTGTCAGATGTATCCTGCTAACTAAGCCAAACAAGACCGAAACGATCGTCGGGGGTTTCAGTTCTAGGTCTTTCTGGGTGATAGCAGTCAGATTTGCATATGGCAAAGTCTTCTCTCTAATGGCGCCATCAATCTAATACCTCGTGAGACCTGAGCTGGGACCCACCGTAGGGCAGGATACTAGTGCTGTTGCCCGTTCTCAGTATTCTCATATCCTTCTTTTTGCTTATTTATGGTGGAAGCACAAGTATCCCCATCACAGAGTGTGTACCTATTGAGGACCTAAGATATCCGACAGAGGTGTCTTTAATAGTCGTTTTGTCGCTATCACAGCAGCTCAACTATAGGTACTTTTACACCTTGGTTGTAGCTGGTGGCTTCTAGACACTAATTTGGACTTTTATCTCTTGGTATTTACGTGATCTGAGGCTTATCACCCTTGCATGAATGAATATGAAATGACCATCGTTATTTCATCATATTGTGGCCACCAGTAGCTTGGAAAGGACGTTTGTGACTTCCTTTGGATCATGCGCAATGCTAAGGTTTTCAATTTCCCAAAGTGCAAGCACCACACATGGTCTTCCCACCGTCCATCATGAAATACAGTCTAATGCCATTGTTTTAATCTTCTGAAAAGTTAAAAGGTCGTTTACAGGCCAGAGTGACACTCGCGGCGTATAGTGTTTTGGGAATGCATATATGTTGAGGTTGAACGCGTTCCATTGTAACACACATGAGCCTCTCTGAGTAAAGACATATAAAATGAAAAAGTACGACCCGAGTCCTGTGATTTATTACCCTGCCCAGCCGTCGGATCCCTGATAACTTCTAAATATGTCTCACAGACCTTGCTGAGATCCTTTTTTTAGGAATTCTGCATCGAACAACAGGATGTTGAGGTAATTGTTCCTTATCTGTATTTTTTTCTGTTCCTAGTTTTATCTGTTTTGTGGTTAAAAATAGGTAAAATAGAAACCAACAAAGCGTTGATGTTGAATTGTTTTTTTATTATAATACCCCTGAAAATGTGTTGCTGTTGTTTTTGTGTACTGCGAGTATATTTTTAGACAAGGTTGATGTTGTCATTGTAAGCCTTACCATTGGCCTTGATCCACTCTGAATGTATAACCTGCACGACTCCACATGATTGGCATTTGGTTCCACTAAAAATATTTCAGAAGCATAGAGTCCTCTTGAACTGAAATAAAACCATTTGACCAAAAATTCATGATCAAAGAATGATCTACCGGCCAGTTATCCATCTGAAACCAAAAAAGACAAATGGCTTCTTGTACGTCGGGAAAATCCAAAATTTATTTGGGTTCATTGGTTACTGTAGCACCAAAGCCGTAGAATCTCTGTTTTATGGACATTTTCATAAAGACCTAAATCTTCTTAGGTCTACGACATGTTCTAGCCCATTTAAGAAGACGATGTTGGTCCCTGAGATTATATATTTAGGGAAAAAAGTCCTCTCCTAGGTTGCCCCTTTGTTTTTTTCCGTCCTGTAGGGCAGAGCATGAGGATATCGCTTTGCCCGGTCGGTTCTACTTCTTGAAGATGCTCGCTGAAATGACACGCACTGGTAGAGGCACAGAAGACCGAATCTTCAAATTTCCGACTTTGGTAGCCCTAAGGCTCAGCTCTTGCTTTTGCCTTAAATTCCCAATCCCCGTGCAGTTTTTTTACAATTTTGCTGCTTTTCGTCTAATCTCTGTAGTCTTTTACATTCTTTACAGGTCCATCGCAGAAGATAGACTGGTGGGGTGGTCTTTTTGTTTTGGTTTCAACCACGCAACCTTCATTCCTTGCAAATACTAATGTGGACACACGTGTTGCCTAAGCATGTCATCCATCTGTCGGCTTTCCAGGTGTAGGACCTCAAACTAAAATCATTTGCTGTTGATGTCTACTTTAGACGTTCATCACTCTTGTCGTCTTTACAAAGAGGTCCCGCGTCCACCCATTCTTTCAAATATGTATCGCAGAACCGTTTGATAAAATTGCAATAAAATGAGCAATTAGAGCCAAATATCAGCGGTGCTACAGTCTGTTGCACACACGCAGCTCTGGCTCTGATTTTGCCAGATGTAGGTGGTACACAATGCCTTTCTTTTGTCTCGCCGGTGCTTACAGTCATCGACTTGGGTGACATTTGAAGCATGTCTCTGATCAGGAAAGGAATGATTAATAGCCAGCGGTCGGGAGCAACCGTTTGATTGCAGAGCCGCGATATCGTGCTAAGCTACGCTTTTTGGTATTAACGGTCTCTGCTTTGTTTCCCCGGCATTGTGGAGCCAATATTCAGTGACTGAAGCAGGTGCAGGAGCAAGTGCCGCATTGATTTCAGTCACTCAGACAGGAGACACGCAGACATGACTAAGAAGTGGCCTTTCTAACCCACGCAAAAGCTGTGGGAGAAGGCGCTCACCTTTTTATATTTTCATGCTCCTCGTTAATGGCTCACAGTTATCGCATAGCATGTTGCGCGCTGAATATTAACCCTTTATCTATTGATAGCCTGGAACAGATATGGATTACCTTGGCTCCCCAGGTGTCAATCGGAAACGCATGTTACATGCGGTGGCTGGAGACATGTAGCTCTGAAAGATCTGAAGTTCCAGGGTTCACCATCTCTCATTTAGAAGCAAGGTTCTCAAACGCTTTCATGGTTAGAATACCAAAAATAAAAAATGTGGGTGCCCGTGAAGTAATATCTAAAGAACTGGTTGCATGGAAGGTCATTGGTTCTTCCTCTGTAACCAAAGAAATGAAGGATAAAATGCTCCTCTGAAAGCTTCTCCCCTCCACCATGCCAGTGTGACGTTTCACAATTTCGAGAGTAAGTACTAGTTTGGGTAGAAACCTAATTAAGGCAGTTTACAAAATTGTCTTTAGATATACATTTTTGGGGGATAGTGAACTTTTTGTGTGTGGGTGGAGTGGAAGGTTTTTTTTGGGGGGTTTTTTTCTTGGTTATTCAGCTTATCCGCATGTTCTACGTCTCAGAGTTGACCTACCACGTCAACGTCTCTGAAAAGCCTTTTCCTTATGTAATTCCTTCATCTATCGAACTGAAATAAAAATCTACGTATCAGAAATCTACCAACGTCTTCAGAGACCTTTTTCGATTTGTGGCATCGTCGGTTTTCATGTTCCTATTGTCAAGGGGAAAATGGCGAGTATACTGATGCATTTTGGGAGTTAGGGAGTGTCTTCTACATCCCTAAGAAAGTCTTAAATGAAACAAGAACTCTTTGAAAAGCTCATGGACGCCTTAAATTCGTCCATTTAACGCACCAATGTCACTGATAAGATGTCCTCCATGGCAACCTTTTGAGACCATCCAGAACATGGGGAGTAGACCTCATAGTGTCAGGTTCGCTGTGTGTGGTGAGTGGGTGATTAATCGAAGGGTTATACAGATGGGAAACATTGGGCTAGAGGATCAAGGAACTGGATGAAGAAGAGCTCTAGATGGGAAACCTGGTTTGGGACAAGGGCGGTGTAGCTGGGTCTCTGGATGGCACAGATCCAGATCAGGACCTTTTGTGGTGTCTGCAGTGAAGGACCTGACACCTAGTCACACTTTATTCCCGCAGTTACAAACTGTTTGCGTAAATTCGGAATCCTTGAGAGATCCATGATAGCCCTGGACAGATAAATTGCTAGCATAGCTTTATTCTTTTTTTTTTCTTTCTATGTTCTTTTCATTTTTCTTCTCGTTCTCTTCAAATCAAATTCCAAATGTTGTGAAATAACTTGCCTTGACCGCCTTTCCATTTGTTTTGGCACACTATTCTTTATGTAGTGGTGACAGGTTGAAGGTTGCGTGAGCTCGAAATCAGCAGATCTAGGCTCTTGGTGGCCAACAAGGTCTTTCCATTCTTAGGGCTCGATTTAATTCAGCCAGGTTCCTGAAATCTAGACCTTTTTTCGGATGATTCAGACCATTTTCCAGTTCGAGAGATTAAAATTAGGGATGCACCGATACCACTTTTTTAAGACCGAGTACCGATACTTTTTAAAAGTACTCACCGATACCGAGTACCGATACTTTTCTTTAATGTCATGTGACGCTTTCCAATAAGAACAGACCATATAAAAATGCCCCCAGCTCACATGTATATATCCCCCAGCTCATGGATATGCCCCCAGCTCATGGATATGCCCCCAGTTCACACATGGATATGCCCCAGCTCACACATGGATATGCCCCAGCTCACACATGGATATGCCCCCAGCTCACACATGGATTTGCCCCAGCTCACACATGGATTTGCCCCAGCTCACACATGGATATGCCCCAGCTCACACATGGATATGCCCCAGCTCACACATGGATATGCCCCAGCTCACACATGGATTTGCCCCAGCTCACACATGGATATGCTCCAGCTCACACATGGATTTGCCCCAGCTCACACATGGATTTGCCCCAGCTCACACATGGATTTGCCCCAGCTCACACATGGATTTGCCCCAGCTCACACATGGATTTGCCCCAGCTCACACATGGATTTGCCCCAGCTCACACATGGATTTGCCCCAGCTCACACATGGATTTGCCCCAGCTCACTCATGGATTTGCCCCAGCTCACTCATGGATATGCCCCCAGCTCATGGATTTGCCCCAGCTCACTCATGGATATGCCCCCCAGCTCATGGATTTGCCCCAGCTCACACATGGATACTGCCCCAGCTCACACATGGATACTGCCCCAGCTCACACATGGATACTGCCCCAGCTCACACATGGATACTGCCCCAGCTCACAAATGGATACTGCCCCAGCTCACACATGATACTGCCCCAGCTCACACATGGATTTGCCCCAGCTCACACATGGATATTGCCCCCCAGCTTATGGATATGCCCCCACAGCTCACACATGGATATTGCCCCCCAGCTCATGGATCCCCCCCACGACGATACTTACCTTCCTGGCCGCCGCCGGGAATGTCTCCGCTCGTGCGCTCGTTGGAAGGACCCCAGCCGCACCACGTGGGACCATGTGATCGCGGCTGGGGTCCTTCCAGCGTCGCCCAGGAAGGTAAGTATCGTCGCGGAGAGCAGCTGCAGGGCCTGTCCGAATGCTCTATCAGCATTCGGACAGGCCCTGCAGCTGCTCACTGTGTTCATACTTACCTTCCTGGGCGCCACCGGGAAAGTTTCCGCGCGCGTGCGCTCGTTGGAAGGACCCCAGCTGTGATCACATGGTCCCACGTGGTCGCGGTTGGGGTCCTTTCAACGAGCGCACGCGGGGAGACATTCTCGGCGTCGCCCAGGAAGGTAAGTATTGTGTGAGCAGCTCCAGGGGCGGCTGTCTGAATGCCGATAGAGCATTCGGACAGCCGCCGCAGCCCCTCGGATGCCGGCAAGCTGGCTCAATGCCGGCTTCCGGTATCGGAAAAAATATCGGGGGGTACTGCACGAGTACCAAGTACTCCTGCAGTACCCAGTATCGGCCCCGATACCGATACTAGTATCGGTATCGGTGCATCCCTAATTAAAATGCATATTTGCTGGAGTGTCGATTTCCCATAAAAAATCTGGCTCAAATATCGACTCTCGCCGTCATACTTTTTAATGGAATTATTGATTTATCGATTCAATACTGATTCGATTGCAAAAAAGTTACAATCACTTAAAGGTGCTGATAAATGGATTTTCTGGCAGGGAAATAGAGGGAATGAAGATGAAATCTTTGTTTAAACATCAGATTGTTCCAGTAGACCTGTTTAAAGGCCCAAATCAGTATGATTCTGGCCCAAAATAAGCTGTAAGAAATGCATGAATTTAATACAATTCATCCATTTTACAGGCCAACTTTTTTTTGGACCAGCAGCGTTTTGCAAATATTGCCTCGAGCCATATTTTATTCAACTGAATCATCAGATAGTTCGAGAAACAATATTGGCCACAAACAGCCAATAATTTTTTTTGAGGGGAAAAAAAACAGCCAATAGATATCAATCGAGCCCTTAACCCAAGGATCTCAAACTCTGGCCCCAAATGTTGTATGCCTACAATTCCCTGAATTCTTTTAATGGAATAGATGGCAAGAGAATCATGGGTGTTGTAGTTTAGGAACATCTGGGGGGGAGTGTGAGATCCCTGCCTTAACCCCTTCACTACCAAGTGATTTTCCCAAAAAAACATTGTCAGTAACCAGTGTTTTTTGTTTTTGTTTTTTTTTTAAATATTTAATAAATTGTGCAGTAAGAAATATTTGGGAATATTCCCAGTGTATTTCTTACTCTATAATATATTTTGCAGGCAGGTGGTGTTATCTACTGGCCCAACGGAGTTACAGCCGTTTGAGCTGCAGCTCATGGTTCCCTGCGTCGGCTGCTGAATGTCCGATATGTCAGGGTATTCATCAGCCAGTTTTAAACCGTTTTAGCACCTTGGGCTAAAATGTTGGGTGCACCTTCTGCAGCCCAAAAGCAAACAGTGGGTTTTTTTTGCAGCAAACTAATTGAATTTGAGTTTTCCTTCAGAGCTGCAGATCGAGATAACTCGATATCGGAACCTGATGGTGCCTTTTGAAGTCCCGAGTTATCTTGTTCTAGGTAGTGAAGGGGTTAAATAGCAATAGTGTTGTCATCCTTGTGGGCATCACCGTTTTCGTCTTTTGACCTCCGCTGTCGCAAATCACTCTGGCACTAAGCAAACCGGAAGGTAAATAGCGACGCAGTTGCCCAAGGTCATCACCCATCACGTGTGATCCTAACCTTTCAAAGGTTCAGTTTTATATTAGAGAAAATTAAACTTTTTTCCCCACTGTTCAATGATGAAAGTGGCCGGTACAAAGTGAAATGGCTATTTTTAGGGAACTTCCTTCCTTGTTCCTGCGTATTAAAATAAAAGCGTCCCCTGGTAGATTAATAAGGTTATATTCAGCTGCAAAGAGGTAGACGTTATCACGTTTTCCCGAAAATATAAATAAATTCCTTGGCAAGTGGCTTTTCGCTGATAGATATCTTGGCTTGCAGTATGTAGGCGGCAGGTCAGTTTTTTTCCTGCAGTATCTGTATAAATTAATACATGTATTTCTCATTTTATTTTTGTCCCTATTTAGAGTAAGTCATTTTTTTTTTAATGTTACTTTTTTTTAGGAGACCATTAAAGGTCCAGGTTGCCAGGATACAGAAAAGATTACAATTTCTGTTTTTTGTTTTTTTTCCTCCAAAAATCTTTGGTGTACCTCCACCTCTCACGCTGCTACTGACAGGGTAGCGATAAGCATCTCTGTGGTCACTCCATTCATGACATGCAGTGCTGGAACATAACTGTTCCATTTTAAACTCATAATTCATGTAAATGCAGCTCTCCGATCCACAATGGGAATGTAGCCACGTGTGGACAGATCTTGTCCAGCAGACAGCGCAGCACTCATTGAGCAGTGGGTGGTCCTGTAGGCCGGCTCTTTGCTCACAGCCGTCCTCCTCACTGCGGCATGCCGCAGTCTTGTGGGAGGCGGGAAGAAACGTAAGATTAGAATATCAATATCACAGGTTTTTACCAGGGACGTGCAGTCAGGGGAGGCAGGGCCTCCCCTGCCATTCCAGTAAATTAATGTGCTCATTGTGCTGCAATGACATGTATGTATAGTTAATCTGTAAATAAAATGTTACTCATTGAAAAAAGTTTTCATACTCGCCTCTCCATGCTCCCTCGCTGTGCTTCTCTGTCCCCTGCTTTCCCCTGTACTTTCAGTTTGCCGGCTGCTGTGTGTGATTCACTACACAGACAGCAGGGGCAGCACTGAGCCAGCATAGCCTACACAATTTACGCAGCTGAACGCTATGCTAATTGCGTAGCTCAAGCTGACTTCCTGGTTCTACGCTCTTCAGTGCCTCCAGAGACACTGAGAACAATTGAAAGCTTGAGCCAATGGGAAAGCTCCATTGGTCTCAAGCAATTCTTTTTATAAAAAAAAAACCGCCCCACATGGGAGGCAGAGCTCCCCATGGATTGATTGACGCAGGAAAGTCATGTGACTGTCCTCGTCAGTCGTGGGGGCATGTCGGCATGTGTGTAATAGCACAATCTATTGGTCAGTATTGTAAGTGCATGCTCTTAGAACTAAAAACCTATATGCAAACTTTATTTGAAAGTAAGAGTTGTAATAGCGCCCTCTATTAGTCAGTATTGTAAGTGCACGCTCTTAGAACTGTAAAAAAAAATGCGAACTTTACTTTATAAATAGTGAAACTCTATTCTCTCATATAACGATAATCAAATCCGTAAATAGCGACTGCGTAAACCTGTGTATATCTGGCTCTGACACTAGCCAGTGCCTCACCAGCCACTGACCTCACTGCACGTCACTGGTTTTTACATTATAGAAGTCAGTGATAAAACGCTGATCTATATAAAGGGAGAGGTGCCCCGTCCAATAGAAAAGTTATTTTACCCACGACCGTGACACTTTAATTTACCTGATATCTGTTCGCAAGAACATGAATTGTGGCTGTAGGAGAATATTCCGTACTAGCATATTCATTGCGCTTTATATTTTTGCACATTTACGCTTCTATTCCCGTATAGCACAGCGCTGTCTCCTTATATATACCTCTACAAGACTTGACCTTTGTCCTTTCTCAGGCTTTTATAGTAAAGGATGACACAGAGCTATCAGGATGCTCTGATGCTGAAAAATGTGGTTTCGGGGAAAAATTATATCGATTTGCTCGGGCCTTTGGAGGCTGAAATCTGAGAGAATGTTCTTCTAACAAGAGCCACATGCGTTTGCTAAAATTACTTTATTTTGATTCCCGAAGTTGAGATCGACAGAATGGTTTCAGTTGTTTTACACTTGGAATGAAAGACGAACATACTATACTTGATTGTCTGCTTCTGTCTGCTAATCCCTTCAGGGCACGGGCAGCTGTACGATAGATCTCCGGGTGCAGCTACATTACAGGGACCTGTTATCCTTAGCCTTCATATAAGGGAAGAATTCTACTCCGTGGAGATACAGGGTCATGTCGAAGATGGCATATGGACAGAACGTGGCTTTGTGGGAGTCAACACAGGCCGTTCTCCCTGTATTTTATATTAGAGATACTTTATTGAAAAAGAGTACCTTTTTTTTTTTTACCCTTAAATGATTGGGCAGATCCTGTTGACGGCCTCTGCCCAATTATTTTTTTAATTTCTTTTTATTCTACTTTTGGCCGAATTTACTCACCTTTTGTCCCTCGCCTCGCGCTGCTGCTCCTCTTTGGCTCAGGGACTTCTGTACCCGGAAGTCCCTGAAGCTTTTCTACCCAATTTGTGCTCCTATACAATTTGTGCAGCGTAGGAACCCCACATTGAACCCCACATTGTGCAGCGATATTGGACTTTCACACTTTTCGTTCGCAAGTTCTGTAGCGCCTACGCAGAGTGATGGATCAGAGCTGCACGCGCATGCACAGATCTGATCCATCGACTGCCTTTCTGAGAACGCTCACTACAGTGATTGGTCTCAAAGGGTGACGTCAGCCACTCTGTGGGCTGATGTCACTAGTGACAGATCTGGTGGCCGACAGCGGACAAATTCAAAAATCCCGGCTGCTGGTGACACTGGGTGAGGTAGAGGAAACTCCTCTGCTTCACCCAGTGATTTCGGGGGAGCTGGGATGGAGGGGAGAACAGGGACACTCCTGACATCCTGGCCACTTTAAAACTATAAAGTGATCAGGATGAGTAGAGTGTCCCTTTATTAAGTCAGTCACTGTAATGATGGCAACCAATTGAGACCGTCATGGGACCATTGATAATGCTTGTGATGAAACCTGTGTAATAGAGAATCCGGTGCAGTGACCATGTTCTGCCTTTTGGATCGTGGTTGGCTCGAGAAAGGTCCAGACTGTAGGACGAAAACGTTGCTGCTCCTGCTAAAGCCGAGCCTTGTGTGACCGGTCTCTCTCCTTCCTTTATTGTCCACGTCAGGGCTGTTGACCCTGGACCATTGAACCCTGGCTGGTGTAGTATTCAAAATCACATGTGCCCTTCTATAAATCTCTGAACAGCCTCCTGTAGTAACGGGCCAGGATGTCTCCTCTTGGTTAGGTTAGGTCTACATGTTAGCCCCGATTTTGCAGATGTTCTTTCAGTCGTCTTTTCGATGTGACCTACATATGGACTTTCCGGCAGTGAACGAGTTACAAGCTCCTTGCTGTGGCCAAGTGTAGGAATCCAGCGCTGGGTTCAGCTCTGGCACTGGCTGCCAAGAGACTACTTTATTATTAAGAGATGTTCATCTCAATACCTGCTGGCTCCTGTTCTCCTCTGGGAATCGTCCATCAAAACAAATACATTTGAAGGGAATAATCTTCAAAGTATGTGTCTCAAGGGCACGCGTGCTGACTCCCCGGCATGGATCTCAGCATTTTATAAGGCCGCCGTGTATCTGGGAGCATATGACACCCCACCGAGCATGTTCATGGCTACATGATAACATGAAAATTCCTCGCAGCTTCAGATGTGCTCCCAGACAATCCATGCATGGTTTGGAGCAATAAGGCAACAGGTAATCATTACCAGGGGAGTATGTAATCTGGAGGAAAATAAGAAAAAAATGGAATTCCAACTCCAGAAGCCATGTCTCATTCCAGGTCTAAAGTGTATTTTTGTAGCTAGTTCTCCAGAGAGTTATTGAACTGGTTGGAGACTTTCAATTCCCTTTTTTGTGAGATAAGTGACAATCTGAAATGAATCGGAGATTAGAGACATGTGTTCGCTTTGTTACGGTTTCGATTCTACTCCAGATTTTGCCTAATGTCTTGAATAAATAAGTGAAGGGGACTTTCCAGCGGAATCTTCCACTTACACAGTGCTGTAACCGCATGTTTTTGCCCAGGTGTTATGCATGCCAGGTACACATACCTTTCTGTTGCCACATCCACCATGCTGTGCTACTCCCTCGACACTCCATCCACGCTGTATAATTTTCCACGACGTATTTCTTACTGTATATAGGGAATATAGGATACACTTTGACTGCGCTGTGTCAGTCGTACGACACTTTGGCCGCGCCGTGTCAGTCCAATAACACTTTGGCCGCGCCTTGTCAGTCCAATAACAATTTGGCTGCGCCGTGTCAGTCCAACAACACTTTGGCCGCGCCGTGTCAGTCCAACGACACTTTGGCCGCACTGTGTCAGTCCAACGACACTTTGGCCGCACTGTGTCAGTCCAACAACACTTTGGCCGCGCCGTGTCAGTCCAACAACACTTTGGCCGCGCCGTGTCAGTCCAACGACACTTTGGCCGCACTGTGTCAGTCCAACGACACTTTGGCCGCGCCGTGTCAGTCCAACAACACTTTGGCCGCGCCGTGTCAGTCCAACAACACTTTGGCCGCGCCGTGTCAGTCCAACGACACTTTGGCCGCACTGTGTCAGTCCAACGACACTTTGGCTGCTCCATGTCAGTCCAACGACACTTTGGCTGCGCCGTGTCAGTCCAACGACACTTTGGCCGTGCCGTGTCAGTCCGACGACTCTTTGGCCGCGCCATGTCAGTTCAACGACACATTGGCCGCGCCATGTCAGTCCAACGACACTTTGGCTGCGCCGTGTCAGTCCAACTACACTTTGGCCGCGCCGTGTCAGTCCAACCACACTTTGGCCACGCCGTGTCAGTCGAGTCACACTTTGGGCGCGCCGTGTCAGTCGAGCCACACTTTGGGCACGCCGTGTCAGTCGAGCCACACTTTGGGCGCGCCGTGTCAGTCGAGCCACACTTTGGGCGCGCCGTGTCAGTCCAACGACACATCGGCAGCACCACTACCGTTCGGCTGTGCTTGGTCATTCCTGTTACACATTGGACATACTGACATTCTGGTTACGCCATTCCCATGCGCCATTTTGATACTACTTATGTGCATCAATTCACTTGGACCCTTTGGCACACTTTACGTCGATGAGCAATGAGCATTCGCTTTAGGGTGTTTAAGTCTGCCTCCTCCTGTTGCCCTGTTGTGATTTATTCTCTTCAAAACTTTTTATTCCTACTGCTTTTCCAATTTTTATCTTTAGCTCATTTCTTGACACCGCAGTCTACACCGATCCTTTGACCTCAGCTTTTTCTGTAGTAGCTGTATCTCTGTCCTGCCTTTGATTTCACCTTCCTACTTTCTTTTTCTGCCTTGCCCAACCATCTTAACAACTGGTTCTCCAAGATTTATCATAATTTAAGGTTCCTAGTCTGCCTGGTTAGGTCTGTGAGGTTGAATGTTCTTTTTAGCTCAACACCAGCACATGTCGTATGCTGAAATTGTTTGTTGTTGTTTTTTTAATAAATCCTACATAAAAAAATTGCCCAAAGGTGTCAAATTTCCTCTTTCAACTGCTGACCTAGTTCTGTACTTTCAGTGATGGAGCTGGTCCTGGGTGAGAATCAGAAAATATTGTGATGCTTCGATTTTGGGTGATCAGTAGGCAAGACAACAAAATCCATTCTCTCCCGGCTGAGAAATGCTCTTTCATTGCAAAGGAAGCCAAGTTTTGGGCTTGATGTTGGGGCACTTTAACTCCCCTCCCCCTTTTGGAAAGGAAAATTTGTCTGTTTTGGGTTGTCGCGGTTTTAATGACACCCATCACCCTGATCTCAAATCAGAGATCAGCGACCTTGAGCCTCCAAATCCTTTGGAACTACATTTCAAGTGAGCCTCTGCCAAACCTAATCAGAAGCTGAGCCTCATGGGAGATGTAGTCCAAAACCTCTGGAGGGGCCAAGGTTGTCGACCCCTGCCTTGAATCGTCAGTCTATAAACCACAGGCTCAATTAAATACATCCTGCAGGTTCGCTGGACGTCTCCTCCAGGCGCTCAGGCTGTTGCTCGTGAAGTGCAAGTGTTAAACTCTCACTTAAAACGAGAAGAAACCCATTATTCCAAGGGTTATTAAAGTAATTATAAACCTAATTATTGTGAGCTTGTAAAGCCGACACGCCGTTTAATACGGTGAAAGGCATGTGTTAATGAAATAGTAATTTGTCTGACCCTAAAAGCGTCCGTCTATTGGAAACAGATGGCGTGATATGAAATAATAACCCTGCGCTCTCTCTCTTCTGTCAGCAGTGATCGCTCTGTGCCCAGAGCACGGAAGAGGAGAGGTTCCTCGGGAAAAGCAGAGAGGACCCGGAGCAAGAGACATCGCAAGTAGCCCCTTCCCGAAGCTGCAGCTCCTTCGACAAACCTGCCCACCAGCGACCACTAATCGAGACACGTCGTGCGTCGGCACCGCGGTGCTTCTCCTACACGACACGCAATTTCAAGGCGGCGTCGCCGTCAAATCTGACTTTATATAAACTGATACAAAGTTACCTGCGATAAGTGCCCGGAGACCGACCCGGCACGGAGAAATAACCAAAGTACATTGCAATTTGGGATTTTTATCAAGCGATGATCGGAATGCAGAGGTAAATGTAAATAAGAGATTTACAGCCAGAGACGAGGGCGTAGCAGCAATGATACACAACAGATACAAAACATAACCCGTGTTCATGCGCGGGAAGACACGTCTGGCAGCTCCACCGCTAATCCACGCGGATTTATCCTCTGTGTGGAATTTTTCTGTACCCATCCTAACCCCGACCGGCCCAATAAACATGCATCCTGGAGACATTGCAGGACTTAGTGATATATATCCAATTTCTTTGTTTGTATAATTTTTAGACATTTAATTTTTGTAACTGGTGTGAAAAAAAAATAAAAGATTTGTATTTAAGCCTCCATTTGCACTTTGTTTCTTTAGCAATCCGGTTACAGTGAATCACGCGGACTTCCAAAAGTGGGCTTGATTTATTTAAAGGGACACTACCACTTACAGAAGCTGTAACTCGACTACTTGTCCATTACAAACAAAACACCTTATAAAACACATTATCAAACACATGCTGCTGTTTTTTTTCTTTGTTAGAAGTAAAAAGGAAAAATAAAGTTTCAGGGTTATTCAGAGAAAGGTGAAACTCTGGGGAACTTTTGGAGAAGTGAAAATTCTAGGTCAAAATGGCCAAACCAGAAAAATTCTCCCATTTATCCCACTTTCCAAATCCGCTATTTTGACCTAGAATTTTCACTTCTCCAAAAGTTCTCCAGAGTTTCACCTTTCTCTGAATAACCCTTTTAGTTTTTTTTATCTCCTGTTTACATTTTGTGGATTTTTTCCCATGATGCAACATTTACCAAAATCGGTGCATATGTTTTACTTTACTGCTGTGGTTTAGCTTCTACAGTATTTAACAGTTAATGAGATGGCGGTGGGAATGTTTAGATAAGGCAGCTGGTATTGTTCTCCAGGCTAACGGAGAGAAGAGAATAATGTGACGAATCACCAATGGGAGCAACCTAGATACACAAACCAGAAGGACATCGTGTGATACAATTTAAACTAAGTATACACCACAGGCCCCTTTTAAGATGCACTCACTAGACGCAAAAAGGTTTCAAGCGTATCATGTATCAAGATGTTACCCTTCCAACCGGTCAGCATCGACAGGAGTCTGGATACACGGGTCTCTGATACTTCGTAAGCACTTCGGGATCATTCAGATAGTCCTCCCATCCATTTCGGAGGCTGTAGCTGCTGCGGCGCTTCTTTTCTGAAGTTAATGCAGTGTAACAGACTTCATTGCAATTGGTCTTACAATTTGTCGCTGTGCACGTAGTGATATTTTAATGAGTTTAAGCTGTTGTATACAATCTGCACTGGCTCTGATGCAGGGGGAAGCAGTTTAGTGCAGGACTGGCAGCAGGAAGGGAGGATTTTTAGTGCAGCACCTCAATTCCAATTTATCAGAATGCCGATTTACAAAACGATTATCCGAAAGGTGCCGATAAATGGATTTTGCAGGCAGGGAAATAAAGGAAATAATACCGAATCTTGTGTTAAACATCAGATTTCCCCAAAAGTCATGTTTAAAAACATATCTGTATGACGCTGACGAAAATAAACTTTTTCGGGCGTTTTACCGTCTGGCTTTTTTTTTCGAATATCGGTTCCGACTAAAAAAAAATTTAAATGAATCGGCTGAAATTTAAAAAAAAAAACAAACACAACAAAAAAACCATCAGATCAAATTAAAACGGGCCCTATATTTCTCTACACGTCTGTATCTGAGATTTGGGAATGCGCAGTGTATATACGTATAGAGGGATTCTAAAAGTGAAGCAATCGCCGTGGAAACCAGGGAAATCTTCCTGCTGATTGCTCAGCTTCTGCAATTACGCCCTTTAATTGCGCTATTCATTCTGCATAACTAATGAGCAGAGAACTGGAAAGGAAAGACGGCTCTTACTGCTGTCAAGGAGAATATATAAAGGGTTGTTCGTTTGTTTTTCCCTTTTTTTTTGTTTTTGTTTTGTTTTGTTTTGCAACAACGAATGTGAATTAAAAAAAAAAATGTTTTGCGCTATTTATACAATAAATGGCTTTTTTTGAGGAGGAAAAATATGAAATGGTGGGTTTGGCACGCTTGTGTTCTCCCCTCCCCCCCCTCAAAAATAGCAATTATCTTAAATTTTCAAGAATATATTAATAGATGGAAGCGGTAATCCTTTCAATAGTTGCAGAGCGACGTGCAGCCATGTCCTTACCGTACCGTGTACTGGAGCACAAAGCTGCTTGCTAGGACGGCATCCGTGTGTATCGCCCTTTCTCGCCCTCCTTTTAATTCTTTTTTTTTTTTTCTTTTAGTTAAATAATAATGGCAAAACATCACGGCGTAAAATAGCATTGTGTTGTGCCGCACGGTGCCGTATTGCCATTATTATTTATAGTGCAGCAACACGTTTATTAATAAACAGAGCTTGTTTGATGATTCTCTTTTAGACCCAAAGAAAAACATGTTTTAGTGGAAATAAAGAAACACTCGACTCATCCTGAGCACTTTATCCTTTTTAAACTTGTCAGGGTGTGAAGAGTGCCCCCCCCCCCGATCTGGTTAAAACGCTGGGTGAAGTGGAGGAATTTCCTCTTCCCAACCCAGTGTCACCAACGGCCAGGATTTTTAATTTCCTGGTTGGTCACTAGTGATGTCACACACAGAGCGGCTGACGTCACCCTCTCGGAGACCAATCGCCGTAGCGAGCATTCTCCGAGAGGCAGCGATGGATCAGATCTGTGCATGCTCGTGCTGCTCCGCTCCATCGCTCTGCGGAACCTGGGCACGTAAAGCGCCCAAGTCCCGTATCGCTGCACAATGTGCAGCTCCTAGCTTTTCAGTAGGATGTTCCTTTAAGGCTGGCCGTCCACTGGAAACGTTTTCATGTGATGGTGCGATCATCCGATATCGTCTGTCGTCGCACGTCCGATCCTTTAACATGAATGTGAATGGAACCATCGTCCATTGCAGCAGACATCCGACTTCTGGCGACGGGTAAAGACCGCAGATGGGCGATCACACCTTGCAGGCTGGGAGTTCAGAATGATTACTGGGCAAGATGGACATTGACAAACTCATTAGAGGAGTTAAAAAAACGCATTTATATCGGTTTTGCTGTTTTATTAAAACTCCCATTGAAAATAAATGGTCCAGACATGATACAAGTTTACCAAAACACCTTTTGTGCAAGGTGGTACTAGCTTTGTAACATGGTGGGACTAGTGGTGCTGCTGCACAAAGGGGTTTATTTACTAAGCACTGACATGCCTCCTGAAGGGCACTGAATGTTGTATTTCCCCATACTTTGCAATTTTGTTGCTGTTTGTACTGTAAAAATGATGGCAAAATATGCTGCAGTTTGCTGCAGATCGTTGCACTTCAGTAATCTGCAGCGGCAGAGAGAACGAATATGAGAGCGCAGACTGCACTGAAGCGTCGGCGTCATGCCCTGATTTAGGGGATAGTTTGACAGGTTTACAGACAAAGCGCATAGTAAAAATAATGGTAACAAAACAAAAGGACTGCACTGATTCCAAAAGCAAAATGAACTTGTTTCTGTATGTAAAACCAGTTCGTTCTGGTTTTGGCAGCCTCTGCACTCCACCTCTGGATCGTCTGTGGTCGCACGACAGATCGCACGCAACGGGCGACCCTAGCCTGACCTGGTCGGATGACCGACGTCGTCCATGGTCTGACGAAAAAGTCAGTCATCTGACTACGGATCCAGTGGACGGCCAGCTTCATGGAACATGTAGCTCCCAAACATCTGGGTTGCCAAGGTTCGCCATCAATGCCTTAAATTGACCATGGCCACCAAGGAAAAAGGTCACCAGGGTTGACCCACCAACACTCTTTTCCCACCCTCAACGATCTAGGCCGGAGTCAGACAAGCGTTTTGCTGAGCGGAAGGAACGTCCAGAGTTACTTCTCTGCCGTCCATCTGGCCACCTTGCTGAGGGCAGTAAGTGCTCGCAGCGCTGCAAGGCTACTCGCGTTGTAGTGCTTCGACGGGGAGGCTTTCAGAACGTCCTCAGCACGCCTGCTCTAGCGCTTGCAATTTGTGCGCACGGTACAACGTGTGGCCGGCCCCGTCAAAGCATCACAACGCTCTGACGGAAACTGTGAGGCAGGTCAGTACAGGCGTACATAGTGCGCTCATCTGATCCCGGTCATAGGGTGGCTCTACAAAGACATGGAAGTTTTGCTGCTTTTCCAAAAATACCTTGACTATATCGTAAAAGCACACACATCCCATGATGCAACGTGCTTCTGTAATAAGTCACCAGTCTACATGGTACAACTCAAATTATTACATTCAGGGAGAATAAAGAGTTGGCCAAAGAGTGCGCAATTTGGTTATCACCGCCAGAATATGGCGCACCATTATCAGATCCTTGTGGTTTATATCGTAGATTCCCTTCAGGCTTCATCGAATCGTAGGATTAGTCTTTGCCATCTCTGAAACGCAGGTCACGACCTCTGCCAGAACCAAATTATAAAGATTATCAAGTAGCTAATTGCTCCTCCGTGACACGGGCAGAACATTAAAAGCCCCCAAACCAGTACAGTGACTTAATGTCATTTTTACATAAAATCCGGCGGCGCGGGCGCCAGCCGATATTACGGTTACAAGAGCAATTCACTTATCTCTGTACATTGCACCTGCGTTTAACTCTCCTAAACAGCTGGAGGATATTTAAAGGATAATAAATTCTCTTTGAATATGTTATGATTGCCTGGAGGGTCTCTGTCTCCTGTGCGAGACCTTTCAGCTTAGTATCGTATTTGATGTTTCAAAGCGAGGATGTGTATCTCTTACCTCGTAGTTTTTTTTAATATATATATATTTTTACATATATTTGTTTGCCTTTTTTTTAGCATTTCTGAATCGAGAGCCTCATTTTGTTCCCTTCTTAAAGGTAATTAGGTTAATTAGAACGGAAACCGTGAGAAATGTCACCCATTCCACACTTCAATCGCCAGATAAGCCGCTCTGCAGAGCGTGCGGAAAGCAGCCGGATGGGCACAGATGTGGGCAGAAGCTGAGCTGATGCGACTCCCTTAATGGGGGCTTTGTTAGAGAATCAGAGTTTATTAAAACCACTTCTAAACGGGTGTGACGTGCGGAGAAGTTATTCTAAGAGCTTGCCCACCATGAACCAGCATGCTGGTCCCATTTATACTGTGCAACCGGTTGGCCATAACCGCAGTACTGTTGACTGGTTATGGCCAACCTAGCACGTCCCATGGAACACCTGACCATCATTAAGAATGAGAACCATAGGACATACTGTTCCTCAACCATTGGGGCCATCTCGGCTCGACCATTACAGCTCAACATCAAGGTTTCTCCAACATAGCCATCACGGCTGTTGATCGTGTGTGGAAAAGCCTGGTGGGACCTCCAAACCAGTTGATGAGCAACCCAATTATTATTGGTAAAGTATTTTACCAGGAAGGATACATTGAGATTTCTCTCGTTTTCAAGTATGTCCTGGGTTCAAGAACATTGAAGTGTTACAGAAATGCAAAGTAATAAAATGCAAGATATTAAAAACAAAACACAAATACACAGATTAACCCAGAAAATAAATATGTAGGAAATATAGTCACTATGTTACATGTTTACAGGTGCATTCTGTATATAGTCACTGTTACATGTTTACAGGTGCATTCTGTATATAGTCACTATGTTACATGTTTACAGGTGCATTCTGTATATAGTCACTGTTGCATGTTTACAGGGGCATTCTGTATATAGTCACTGTGTTACATGTTTACAGGCGCATTCTGAATATAGTTACTGTTACATGTTTACAGGTGCATTCTGTATATAGTCACTGTGTTACATGTTTACAGGTGCATTCTGAAAATAGTTACTGTTACATGTTTACAGGTGCATTCTGTATATAGTCACTGTTACATATTTACAGGTGCATTCTGTATATAGTTCCTGTGTTACATGGTTACAGGTGCATTCTGTATATAGTCACTGTGTTACATGTTTACAGGTGCATTCTGTATATAGTCACTGTGTTACATGTTTACAGGTGCATTCTGTATATAGTCACTGTGTTACATGTTTACAGGTGCATTCTGTATATAGTCACTGTGTTACATGTTTACAGGTGCATTCTGTATATATAGTCACTGTGTTACATGTTTACAGGCACATTCTGTATATAGTCACTATGTTACATGTTTACAGGTGCATTCTGTATATAGTCATTCTGTATATAGTCACTATGTTACGTGTTTACAGGTGCATTTTGTATATAGTCACTGTGTTACATGTTTACAGGTGCATTCTGTATATAGTCACTGTGTTACATGTTTACAGGTGCATTCTGTATATAGTCACTGTGTTACATGTTTACAGGTGCATTCTGTATATAGTCACTGTGTTACATGTTTACAGGTGCATTCTGTATATAGTCACTGTGTTACATGTTTACAGGTGTATTCTGTATATAGTCACTATGTTATATGTTTACAGGTGCATTCTGTATATAGTCACTGTGTTACATGTTTACAGGTGCATTCTGTATATATAGTCACTGTGTTACATGTTTACAGGTGCATTCTGTATATATAGTCACTGTGTTACATGTTTACAGGCACATTCTGTATTTAGTCACTATGTTACATGTTTACAGGTGCATTCTGTGTATAATCACTGTTACGTGTTTACAGGTGCATTCTGTATATAGTCACTATGTTGCATGTTTACAGGTTCATTCGGTATATAGTCACTATGTTGCATGTTTACAGGTGTATTCTGTATATAGACACTATGTTGCATGTTTACAGGTGCATTCTGTATTGAGGTATGTTAATAGGGAAGTCTTGAGTGACTTTAGACTGGGGGAAGATTTGATGGCGTCTGGAAGGTTATTCCATATTTGCGGTGCTCTATAGGAAAATGAGGTTTGAGACACTTTCTTTTTGTATTGTGGTATTGCAAGCAAGGTGCAGGTCCTGGTTCGGAGATTATAGGATGAGAGAACTGCTGGGGGAAGCAGCCTATTCAGGTAGGGTGGTAGCTTCCCAGAAAACCTCTTAAACACCAGGTTGGAAAGGTGAAGGGTGCGTCTAGATTCCAGTGACGGCCAGTTTAGCTCATTTAACATATCACAGTGGTGTGTCATGTAGTTACATTGTAGCACAAAGCGGCAGAATGAGTTATACAATGTAGTAAGTTTATGAAGGTGCGTTTGTGGGGCAGCCGCATAACTTTGGAAAGCAGGCTCGAGGCTGTGACCAGAAGTGCATCTTCTATGGTGGATAAAAAAACACCTAAATGGAGTGCTGTGTGCTATACTGGTTTGGTGGCCACCCCCTGGGCATATGGCAGGGGTCGACATCTTCGGCCCTCCAGATGTTTTAATACTACATCTCCTGTGATGCTCAGGCACTCATTAGATTGGCTGAGCCTCGCGAGTATTGTAGTTCCAATATTAACATCTGGAGGGCG
Organism: Leptobrachium leishanense; assembly: GCA_009667805.1. Classification (NCBI taxonomy): domain Eukaryota; kingdom Metazoa; phylum Chordata; class Amphibia; order Anura; family Megophryidae; genus Leptobrachium; species Leptobrachium leishanense. The sequence continues at coordinate 152,348,333 of CM019070.1, read as the reverse complement.
AAGGTTGCCGACACCAGGCATATGCGCTCTGAGGAGCATCGGCAGGTCGTAATTTTGGCCCTTTAAGTCATTTAAATATGTATATAAGTGAACAAATTAATTGCAAAATAGTACTTTCTTGCAATGGATTGAAAATACACTCCTATAGTAAATCCGAGTTTAATGTTGGTATTCCGTTTTTAATGCACCAACTGCTGTTCCCGGCGAAAGCTCCCCAGCAGGGTACACTCAGTCGTCCATAAATAAATACGCGCGCCGGCTTTGATTTCTGTCATAATAGCTGGTCTTCCCCGGGACAATCTTGGAAACAAGAGAATAATGTCTGCTCGTCCCTCCGGTGAAGCACTTTTCTTGTTCTGATTTTCTTGTAGCTGTCAGGCAGTGTACGTACAACACGGGCAGAGAGCGAGCGCCCTGCTTTCATCGGCGCTCTTTACGGGGACATTCCCAGCTACCGTGAGCAGATCCACTCTGTGAAATGTCACGGAGAGAGAGAGGGAAGCTACAGGAGAATGCTGTCCCGGGAGAGCGGCGATCAGCTAACGATAACGATATTTTTATGTATCCTTCCTGCTGCCAAAACAACAATTAGCCGATGTGGCAAGACAAAATGTTCCGCTGATTTTTTATTTTTTTTTATAGGCCTCGCAGAGCGCTGGAGGATGTCTAATGGTATAATTGCTGGTTTCGCTGTATAGCAGGTAAGACCGTCATGGGAAATCGCTTAGAGGACGTGTGATAATGCAATGTTTGATCTGTTTTATATTTGGCTTAGCGGCCGGCCATTAGAAGCGGCCAATAAAATGCCCATCGTGCACCGCCAAATTCTCACGTTTCTGTGGAACAACAAAGATATCCAGAGCATAGATCCAACCAGAAAATGATGGCCAGCGTCCATGATTACACAACCCACCAGATAGGCCGTTGTGTGGTCTCTGTCACCCTATACGTGTCACTCGCCCCGCTGGGGTTTTACCACGAGGACAGTACCAGCTTTAGGTCGTGAATCGTTAAGTTGGAAAGAATTGCATCATCAAAGAGACACTACCACGTACACAAGCTGTAACTAGATTGCTTGTGCAATACAAACAAAACCACATTGTAAAACACATTATAAAACACATACTGCTGTTGTTATTTTTCTTTGTTTGAAGTAAGTGCATGTAAAAAGGAAAGATAAAAAATGTTTCTATCCTGTTTCCATTTTGTGGATTTTTCCCATGATGTAACATTTACCAAAACCAGTGCAAATGTTTTACTTTGCTGCTGTGGTTTATCGTCTACAGTATTTAACAGTTAATGAGGTGGAGATGGGAATTTTTAGATAAGGCTGTGGGAGGTCTATTTTTCTCTAAGTTACCTGAGATAAGAGATGGCAGCTGAATGAGATAAGACAGGGAGCTTAAAAGACTTTTAACGCCCTGCCGTCGGGTTGTGCCCTGCGGCGTGGTTTTGCCAATGTCTGCTGCGGCGGGCTGCGCCTCTGGCCCGCCTATGCAGCTGACATGCATCATTGGCTGCGAGAGGACACTCTGAGTTCAGGCTATCCTGCTGCAGCCAATGATGTGCACCGATTGCCAACTGGTGGGCAGGAGCACAGGGGCCCATTGAAGCTAGCGGGGGTGTGCTATGCCGCCACATAGCTTCAAGGCCCACCTGCCACGGGGAAAGCATAGTACAGTACGTGGCAGGAAGAGGTTAATCTACCCCTTGGTGATGTCCTTTGAATACATCCCACACAACACAATGATGTGAGTCGTGCCCTAAAGCAAACGAGATTTGTTGTCAACAAATGAATTTCATTTGGAATCAAACAGCACAGCCCCCATTTCTGTTAACACCACCTCGGTGCCTGCTACACCTGATCGTGTATACGTAATCACAGTAGTGAAGGGGTTAAGGTGGCACACACTCTTCCACAGTGTAAAGTAGCACTCTCATCAAGCAAGGTCAGGTAGGTGCCACCATGATGACCGCAGTAGCGACCACCTCCGGGACATCAATGAAGCCAAAGAAGAACTGGACCAGGCACTCAACACCAGCTTGCTGCAACATTACGACTCGAAAAATGTCACAGTATAAGGATGTGTGTCCCATAAAACTGTCTGCAAAAGGAGGTCGAGTGCCCGGCCCAATTCTTCTTGTGCTCCTTAAGGTAGCATTATTTTCCTTATGCGTAATTTTTGCCCCAATACTCGCATAGTTTTCTTGACGCGTGACGAGGCCCGTCGATTTCAGAAAATACCTGCATCGATTTATGATGATGGTTACAGTTGCGTCAAAAAATGTTACACAAAGCTGTTTTAAACGATCCCCGCACCTAGGCAATATATTGACTTGTGAAGTATATCCTACAGATACAACCTGTTGTTAAATAAATGTTTGCTTGGTACACTAGCATTGATGTCATCAACCTTGGCAATTAGACGTCGAGGAGCTTCATTTCCTGTGATGCCCAGCCAAAAAAATGACTCCTAAGCAGGAGAAGCAAAGTTCCAAAACTCCTGCCCTAAAATAAGTTGGTTCTTGTACCAACAAAAAGTCCTTTGGTGCCCGTGAGGTCTACAGGACCGATCCATATAATAGATACAAGCTGGGGACGCAGCGTCCCTAACTATCTGCTTTATGCATTTCATCCCAGGAAGATGGATAGATCAGAACTGGGTCATCAAGGGGAAAGTGACAATTCACTTCCAGGTCAATATTATTTTGTTTTCACATGGTTTTATGGAAGTTTTAGCACAGATTCCTATGAGGCTTATTCAATAAGCTCCGAATTTTCTGCCGAATTGAACCGAACAGTGAATTCCACCGTATCTTCAATTTCAGGTCAATTCGTTTATCCACTAACCTGTATTTTCACCAAATACAGGAGAATTGACAGCAAAATAGAATGCATTTTGCCGTAATTCGGCAACGCCGAAATGGTCCCATAGAGAACTAATGATTTGTCCACAAAATGCCAAAATTGCAGCGGCATGACCGGATTGCGATTTCAACTTGATGGGTTTAAACGGGCAAATCTAAGAGGTCCTAATATAATAAATGTAATATCTTTTTCTAATATTTTTTTAAAGTATTTTATTTTTTTAATGACCTTTTTATTATTTTTTTTAAATCCTTTTTTTTTCTTTAATTTAGATATATTTTTAGATAATTTTTTTATATTGCTTTAACTACCTATTAGGAGAGACTTCCTATTGGCTATTTTTTTTCTTTTTTCAGTTCGGCGAAATTCGGTCCTTTTTTTGCCAACTTTCAATACCTGCTTCGGCGACTTAATTTTTGGTGCAATACGGTGACTATTCGGTAAATAGTGAATGCACCGTATTTTTGCCGAAAATTGAATCTGCGAATCGGGGCGAAATGCGCTGGAATTTAAAAGCACAAAATAGTACAAAATTTCGGTGCTTAGTGAATAATCCTTATGGTTTTTTTTTCGTTTTTTTTTCTATGTTTAACATATTTACTCTTAGGGAGTCATTCACTAAACAGAGATACAGACGGCGGCAGGAGAAACCTCACCAATGAAGCTTTTCCTGCAGCTGTTTAAATTTCCCTTTTGGAAAACCCTGAAGTTTGTTGCATTTGCAACAATAGCAAACAACATTGTTTGGTGAGTAAACCTCTTAATACTGTAAAGCGTTATGGGATAAAAATGATCTTTACGAGCGTCTGCAAACCACATAACCCTTCATCATGAGCTCTCCAAACCCTCAAAACCAGGGGGGGGGGGATTTCTCCTTCCTGCTCGATTCCCAGGGAGTAAATAAAGTTATTTTCTGTTTATATATTTATAAGTAAGATTAAAACACAAAATTGTTGTGTATTTCATCTTTATTATTAAAACAAGACACACAAACTAGACGAGCGTTGGCATTCTGTAGAGCAACACGTTCTGTAATATTTTTAGCCTTTGTTTCAAGGAAAGCATCTTTTAAAAGCTAATAAAGACGTTGAAAGAGGAAACAAAAGGCAGAACGGAAGACAATAAAACATATTTTTATTTTATAAAACAAAGTGCATCTGTGTGAAAATTCTATGCTATCCCTGGCACAAAGCCTGGTTTCATGAAGTCATCCTTACCAACTAACCCAGATTTGTCAGTGCAGTCTCAGTGCAAAATCCTGGCACTTTTTCATCTGTGCATTGCTCCTGAGAACACCCGAGAAAAATCCCTATAAAGCACAAGCCTACTATGAAACTTCTCTCCATGGGACAGCTCAAGGACATGCCCATGCTTATACCAGTGTTCTAACAGATTTATGTGTAGAGGCAACAAGGATGCTTGTCCTGCAGGCCTTCCTGCCATCCTTATGCTACAGGATGATGATACATCCCCAACATGTCATCAGTGATGTGACATAATGTGATTACATCACTAAATGCCATTTTACTCCAACTGAGCATGTGTAAAGTGGCCTCAGCTGGGGCAGATTTCAAAAATGCCCCCAGCCAGTGATTTCATTACTAATGCTGTTTACTCCAACTGAGCATGTGTAAAGTGGCCTCAGCTGGGGCAGATTTCAAAAATGCCCCCAGCCAGTTATTTCATTACTAATGCTGTTTACTCCAACTGAGCATGTGTAAAGTGGCCTCAGCTGGGGCAGATTTCAAAAATGCCCCCAGCCAGTGATTTCATTACTAATGCTGTTTACTCCAACTGAGCATGTGTAAAGTGGCCTCAGCTGGGGCATATTTCAAAAACGCCCCAGTCAGTGATCTGCTCAGTTTCTATTAAGTGTTGTCAGAAAACCAATCTAGGGTGGAAAGAAACAACAGGATGCATAGACTGTAATTATAATTTAACAATAAATTAATATTAATTATAAATAGAAAAAAAAATGATGTATTTATTTAGCACTGTTTTCTCCTAAACGTGTATTTTTTTTCCAGTTGTCCACAAGTTAACCCTCTCAAACAGGATAAAAAGATAATAGTTTTCACCTCTGCCAATTGACTTTTATCATTATTATACACAAAAAGAAATACTGTATTACTGGACAACTCCCTAAAGATAAGACTCCACTGAAAGAGGACCGTGCTGAGAGGACCTCACATTCCAAATAAATAGAATGGACATAATGAAGAGCAGCATTTTGTTTCTTAAATTTTTCATTATTAGAATTGCTATTGCAAACCTCCATGTATGATGGAAAATAAAAAATCACTGTGTCCCGGAATAATTTTTCACCATTGGACATGTGTTATGAAACCAAACGGCAGCCTATAAAACCATCAAATAAACAGCCTTAAGTGATGCTGACAGGTAGCATCGTGTAAGGATTTGCTCGATCCCTATTGTGAAATATTGGATTACTAAGGAAAATATTATAAAAAGCATAAAAACCCACATTGGTAACAAAATATTTGTCCTAATATTTTTGGTTTCAAGTCAGTTTAGCTGAGCAGGTCCATATAAGCCGCACGATAATATGTGAATATTTTCACTAATATCTTCTTTCTTGGAATACAATTGCATATAACAAGCAGGGAGTGAATGGCCGCTGCACGCTGCTCCCAAATCAGAAGGATCCGTATATTTTTATTTATTCATTGGTGACTTAAGGTCCGAAAACGTTCCGTGCTCCAAACAGAGCAGGTCCTATTGGTACCACCAAGAACCCACTGCCTGGCCAAAAAGAAAGTCACACCCTGTAATATTTGGTTATGTCGCCTTTTGCTGTGATTGCGGCACGCATTCGCCGTGGCATCGTGTCGATAAGCTCATGCAATGCCGCAGCATTTATTCCCGTCCAGAGCGGCATTAACTTGTGGCCAAGATGTTGTATTGATGATGGGAGAGTCGCAGCGCTGCGTAAAGTCTTCTCCAGCACATTATCCCAAAGATTAACCTCAATGGGGTTAAGGTCTGGACTGTGTGGTGGCCAATCCATGTGTGAAAATGATGTCTCATGCTCCCTAAACCACTCTTGCACAATATGAGCCCGATGAATCCTGGCATTGCCATCTTGGAATATGCCCGCTGTGCCATCAGGGGAGAAAAAAACCCATTGATTTTGTAGTGATCAGAATGAGATTATTAGCAATGCGATATCTGTATGTGCTGCATAATGCCTATGTATGGGAATTACAGCAACACCTTGTATCTGTATGTGCTGCATAATGCCTGTGTATGGGAATTACAGCAACACCTTGTATCTGTATGTGGTGCATAATGCCTGTGTATGGGAATTACAGCAACACCTTGTATCTGTATGTGCTGCATAATGCCTGTGTATGGCAATTACAGCCACACCTTGTATCTGTATGTGCTGCATAATGCCTGTGTATGGCAATTACAACAACACCTTGTATCTGTATATGCTGCATAATGCCTGTGTATAGCAATTACAGCAACACCTTGTATCTTTATGTGCTGCATAATGCCTGTGTATGGCAATTACAGCAACACCTTGTATCTGTATGTGCTGCATAATGCCTGTGTGTGGCAATTACAGCAATACCTTGTATCTGTACTGTACAGGGATTTACACTCATTATAACCCCCTGAATGTTATCCCTGTACAGCAGCGACTGACCCCACAGCTCTCCTTGTATTCTGCCAAATCCCTGGCTGCTAGAATGTAGCAGTAATGTGTTTGACGTTTTTGCTAGAGTGAGGTTTGGGGCTGCTATTTTCAGCTTGTTTTATCACTCTCCAGGGTGATTGGAGAGAGATCAAACAAAGGATTTTGTTTTACTACAGGTGACACACCAATATTGCTTTAAAAAGGTGTAAAAATGGGGTTTTGATATGCTAATGAGTGCTTTTCAATGCACAATCGAGTTAATGCAACTATGGGAGTGAAGGGGTTAAAAACCACCGTAATGCCTCTTTATTAGCTCTCTATAGACATCATATCTCCAAATAAGTTGACTCTTCTGTTTAGCACTGGTGAGAAACGGTCATGTTGTTGTGAGTATGTATGGTAAGAGTATCCATTCCACAGAAGCGCAGCTTTATCGGTGCGTCGCGCTGACAGTTTGTGTCTTAGGGACGGATTTTTACTAATCCGGAAAACTGCTGATTTTCTCAAACCTTATTTTTTGTTGCTGGAGATTAGTGTCTGAAATGACTTGTACTGGAAAGGAGACGGCTTTTCCAGCTATAAATCTGCGGTGTGTGGAAACAAGTGACATCCAATTTAACTTTCCCTCTCTCTCGCTATATTTCTCTTCATCTAGTTTTTTCACTTTTCTTTCTTTCTATTTTTCTCACTTTCTTTTTCTTGCTTTCTTCTTTTTCCCTTTCAGTCTTTTCCTCCTTTCCCCTTCTGCCTTTCTTTTTCCTTCCCCTTCCCTCTTACTAAGGCTAGGGTCAGACTAACGCATTTTTCGCGTTGTCCGTGAAAAAGTGCGTTCGAACGAATGAACGTATTTTTTCACGGAGCACGCGATAGCGGTCATACGATGCGCATTTTCATTCGTGATTTCGGACGGTTATCAATAAAACTCTTTTTGTGTCTGGACGTTATGTTGGCCGGACATTAGCAGCGTCTGACGTCTCCTAATCACGCACACACGCCGCTAGCGGACGCAGCGCACTCTGTACGTCAGTACTAGCGGTTTGATGTTCTCGAAAAAATGCGTTCGTTTGCCATTTGTGTTGCGCGGACGCACTTTTGTGCGGACGTTCTTCGTATATTGCCCGGCATTGGACATAATTTGCTGCTACTACGGCCGTGATTTAGTGCTGCTAAACGCACGTTAATACTGCGTTAGTCTGACCTTAGCCTAACTCTTTAACTTTATCTTTTTTTTCTTTCGCTTTCTCTCCTTCCCTTCTTTCTCTCCTCTCCTTTTACTCTTTCTTTATCGTTCTTTCTTTTTCTCTTTCCTTCCTTTCCTTTCCTTTCCTTCTTTCCTTCCTTCTTTCTTTCTTTCTTTCTTTCTTTCTTTCTTTCTTTCTTTCTTTCTTTCTTTCTTTCCCTCTGTCTTTCCTTCTGTCTTTCCTTCTTTCTTTCCTTCTTTCCTTCCTTCTGTCCTTCTTTCTTTCCTTCCTTCTTTCTTTCCTTCTGTCCTTCTGTCTTTCCTTCTGTCCTTCTTTCTTTCCTTCTGTCCTTCTTTCTCTTTCTTTCCTTCTTTCTTTCTTTCCTTCTGTCTTTCCTTCCTTCTTTCCTTCCTTCTGTCCTTCTTTTTTCTTTCCTTCTTTCTCTTTCTCCCATATTTTCACTCCCATTTTCCTCTTTTTGCCTTCAGTCTATGTGCCCTATTCCATTCATCAGGCTAAAATGGGGACGCCATCGGGGTAAATCTGCGCCTGCGGTTTCCCTGTATCATCCCCATTTTAGCGTTATATTCCAGGACAAGCAATACCTCGGGACCTTGCCCTGGAACGCGGCGTCGCTGAGTGATTGCAGAGGGAGACTGGGAACTATTTTTCCCCAGTCTCGCTCTGCTCACGGCCAGGAGAAGCGGCGGATCGGGCCGCCGTTCTTGCCCCTGGATGACCAGTGATTATGGGATTTATTGGGGTGGTTTTAGGGAGTGTTAAATGATTTAGCAAGTTGAGAATCATGTAGCGCCAGCTTTTAGGGGTCTTTAATATATGGTTGTCTGCATCGCTGCGGTAATTAACGCTAGTACTTTGTAATACCTTACTTATCGAAACGTTAATTACTGATTGCGCTCCCCATGTTAAGTATAGGATGCGCAAAGTACAGTAAGCTCGCGCAAAAAATGATGCGCTAACGGATTTTTCACGAGTTAAAATTTGGAAGGTAATATGGGGGGGCAGGCGTTAAAGACACTTATCCTGGCGGGAACGTTCACTAGCGAATAGTGCCCTAACTTTCTCCCCCCCCCCCATCCCTTCGCTCTTACGCCTTCTTTCTCCCTTTTCCCTGAATTCTCCAGGGACCTGTTATCTTGGTTCTCCATACTTTCCATTGTTTTTGCGATTGCAGCGTCGGAGAAAAAGGAGAGTTTTTAATTTATTTATTATTATTTTTTTAAAGACTCTTTAAGGTAAAAGCACAGCAGTGGAGGTGGACTAGGTTAGGGGTCAGGACTGGGTAATAATTGATCCCTCATCCCCATTTAAAGCTTAAAATGATCCTTTAAACAAAGTATCTCAAACTCTGGCCTCCCGGATGTTTCTCAACTACAACTCCCATGATCCTCTGGTTATTTAGTGCATTGAAAGAATTCTGGGCATTGTAGGACAGAGTTTGGGGTCTCCATGGTGAAAGTTGCCGTTTTGGCAGAGTTACATCGTAAAGTCCCTTAATAACACGAATCTCCCGTCCCGTCGCGGAGGAGTGTGAGCCTCTTCCTTTGTTTAAACTCGTGGACGGTCGCCGTCGTTTTCTCTCTGCCTGATCCAATAAAAAGATTTATATAAAAAAAATGTTAATCTTCAGAATTTTTTTTTTTACTTCCTGAAATTACTGTTTTGTAACGAGAGCTGTGAAAACAACAGTGTATCAGTGCCGTGTACACAACACCCATAAAACCCAGGTCTAATTAGGATCGTAAAGAGAAGATAATAACCTGCCACAAAATCCAGTTTACTCTAAACAACCCTGCTAATTATTCCTCTCCACCTGAATGGCGTCGGAAGAGCCTCAAAGGATGATGATGATCACCAAAACTAAGGGCAGCTTTGTTGTTAACCCTTTAGAGGACAGATTGATTCCATCATAACAATTCAGTCTTTAAACTAGGCTTGTGCACCGATTTTTTTTTTTTCGGTTCGATTTTTTCGGATTTTTAAACTTTTCGATTCGGCTCGTTTCGACCGATTTCTGATTCAGTTCGGCTCGATTCGTTTTTCGTGTACATTTTTTTCGGAATATCGACCATTTTTCGTATTTTCGTGTCACTTTGCTCGTTTTTTGTATCGACTTTTCGTAATTTCGGAAATTTTCGTTTTTTCGGAATTGTACATGTTTTCGGAATTTCGACCGTTTTTCGTATTTTCGTGTCACTTTGCTCGTTTTTTGTATCGACTTTTCATAATTTCGGAAATTTTCGTTTTTTCGGAACGTCTGTTCTCCTCGTTTCAAAGCAATAAATTTCGATTTGACACATTTCAAGTCCATTCGAAAATTCCGAAAATATTTCGTTTCGGCTCGGAAAACTTTTCGGATCTGCCATTTTCGGATCTAAACATTTTCGGAAAATCGGCCGCATCCGAAAACACGAATCGGGAAATTTCGTGAAAATTCCGAAAACCCGAAACGCACATCCCTACTTTAAAGCTCATATCTCTCTACAAGTAAATGGACGCTCATTAACCCGACGCCTCAAGCTCGCTGCCGCAGTGTCGCTTTCGATTCTAACCTAACGTTCTCTCCCCACGTCCAGACAGTGACCAAATCCTGTTACTATCAACTCAAGAACATCGCCCGCGTCCGCCCCTTTCTGCCTCAAGATACCGTGAAGGTGCTGGTTCAGGTGCTTGTCATTTCGCGGCTTGATTACTGCAACTCGCTCCTTATTGGCCCCAACTCCCGTATTGTCCCCTTTGCAATCTGTAATGAATGCAGGGGCCAGGCTTATTTTTCTCACCAGACGCACTTCGCGTACCTCCCCCCTCTGCCGGTCCCTCCATTGGCTTCCTGTATGGATCAGGATACAGTTTAAAATACTGACGCTCCCGTCCAAATCACTCAATAACTCAACCCCCCCCCCATTTACACGTCTTCATTACTCTGCAAGCACGTCCCATCTAGACAACTCCGGTCGCGGGCGACCTCCGCCTGTCCTCTGTCTACACCCGCACTGCCAACTCTCGCCTCCAAGACTTCTCAAGGGCAGCTCCGGTCCTGTGGAATGACTTGCCTCGCCCTATCAAGCTCTCCCCTGACCTTCAGGCCTTCAAGAAATCCCTCAAAACCCATCTATTCAGATTAGCGTACCACATCACTGATGCAACTCATCCCTCTGCTCATCTACTCACACATGTGAGTTTCTGTGTATATAGTGTTTGCTGTCTGAGTCTGTGTCAGCGGTGTAGCGTGGGTTGTCAGCTCCCACGGCAAGGCAAGAATTGTGCCCCCCCAACCTGTGGACGCGGTAACACACCCTTATTCCCTTCCACCAGTAGAGTATTGTCCCCCGTTACCCCTCAAGCAGATGTATTGTATATTAACAAAATACTGATATAATAATAAAAAGTGAAACACACATGCCCCCCCACGCTACGCCACTGCTACCAGTCACCCTGTCCCAGTATACCCTGGCATAGTTCCACTCTCATACTATGCCCAGTCACCCTCTCCCAGTACCCCCAGTCACTCTACCCCTCAAGTACCCCCAGTCACTCTCTCCCAGTACCCCCAGTCACTCTCTCCCAGTACCCCCAGTCACTCTCTCCCAGTACCCCCAGTCACTCTCTCCCAGTACCTCCAGTCACTCTCTCCCAGTACCCCCAGTCACTCTCTCCCAGTACCCCCAGTCATTCTATCCCTGAACCTCCAGTCACCCTCTCCCAGTACCCCCTCACTGTGTGGTGGTCACGCTGCTCTGGTGTCACACAGTGTCGCCTACCTGCGAGAAGATGCTGGTGGCCTGGGGGGGACGCTGTCCAGGGGGCTTAGTGCAGACCGGATTTTAAATGTGCTGCAGGACAGGCGCCTCCCTCCCTCCTTCCTGTTCCGCAGCTGCAGGGCTGCCAGTGGCGGGGGGCTGACACAGGGCTTCAAGGGGGGCTGACAAGCGTGGTACAGGGTGTTCCGTCGGATAATGCTTCGCTGCTTCACGTGACTCATGTCAGCGTTAAGGAGGAGTCAGGACAGGGCCAGAATTTTCTGTCCTGGTCCTCCCTTCCGGACGCTAAGTCACCGCCGGCGCCCCAAAACTGGAGGCTGCCCGTGCAAGGGCCTCTCACGAAAACCAGTGCTGATCCCTGCTGGAAAATATTCGTGATTCAAATTTCTTTTGAAATTTTGCTCCCCTAAGAAAATTGCACCCGGGACGACCGCCCCCGAGGGCCCCCCCACGCTACGCCACTGGTCTGTGTATATAGTGTTTGCTGTGCGAGTCTGTATATAGTGGTTGCTGTGTGAGTGTCTGTGTATAGATAGTATACTATATCGCTATCGGACACAGTATTTACTGGCCGGCGCTCACTCCTAGCAGATGTCCTGGCTAAAAGCATTCAGAATAAATTCGCTGCCAGGGAGAAATAAATGCGTCTCAGCGGTTCTTCTGTTTAATACTCAGTGATTAATACATTGTTTCTCTTTCTACCATTAACACTGCTCACTCCTCGGTGAGTCCCGGTGCCAATAACCACCGTCACCCAGCGAGAGATCAGCAGCACAAGGACATGGAACTGATAAAGAGAAGACCCGGCTGGCCAGAGAGAGGGCTTCATTATAAACCTCTGTGCTACAACCATATATTAAGAGCGTAATAGCCTTATTGTTCTGTTTTTTTTACCCCCCCCCTTATTAAAATTCTCATATAATGATGCTTCACACTTGCTCCAAACCCTCCCCCTGGGGTTTATTTTGCTTGAGACTCTCCACCATATCTAACGTGCCCAGCCTTAACTGAATATCCAAAGATTAATGTAATATACCCCGAATCACGCCGAGCCTTTGGATACAAAAGACATATATTGTTTCCATAAGAGTGTAATCATCAGGTTCATATCGTGGTTGTTTTTAATGCACGGTTTGAGGTCGATCCAATTCCAGCTTTGATTCTGTCTTCAATAATTAACTTCAATCTAACGTTGTGCTTTCGTTCCAAAACGTATCGTTTCCCGTCGCTTCGTGCGACTTCTGAAGGCTGGAGTCTCTGGGGCTTCTTAGAACGACCTCCGACACAGCTGATCATTGATCCCTTCCTAGCAGAGTCAATCATCTGGTCTGATCTCGGTATCCTCGATTCACACTCGTCAAGGTGTGTATCATCACGTTTGTAAACTGTCTCGGCAGGGTCTCCCTGTTTTGGTTCTCTCGGTGCTATTTTCATCCACTCATCAAGCCATGTGCACGATATGCAAGCGCAGAACCACACGGAACAGGAAATGTCCCTCTCTCTCCAGCCAGACCGACTACTACAATACTGTATAATGTGCTCCCATGATGATTGGCTGGGCTTCATTGTATATCTAGGTCCCAAAAATCTGGTGGGCCAAAGTTAACCCCTGCTCTACTCAGTAGTAGGTACTTGGAATATGACGGATCATCGGGAGATTAAAGAGTCCAATAAGGAGAGGGACACAATGTGGAGAAAGCAGAAGGACAACATGACGCTGAGAGAGCCACCCACCACTCCCGGTATCTTGGTGTCCTTCTGCAATCTCCACTGTGTTGCCCTCCTTACTGGGCTCTTTAATCTCCCTATAGCAAGAAAACACTTATGAGAACACTGAGAAAGGACAGCAGCAATGGTGGCCTGCCCTACAGTAGGTCCTCCCTCAGGTCACAAGGTTTTTCTCGATGGCGACACTACAGAGAGGACATAGCTATATGCAAACCAGACTATCACCCAGAAAAGTGCAGCCATGCCAATGCAGTCTTCTCAGCACAAGAGGTACAGCAACCCCCTAGGCGCGTTGAGCAAGGGGTTCACATCTGGATTACCCTCTAGACCAGTGTTTCTCAACTCTGGTCCTCAAGTACCTCGAACAAGCCGGATTTTAAGGATTACCTTGGGGAAGCGCAATGAATCCTGCAATCACTGAGCAGCAAATCATATCCCCTGTGCTGTGCTGTGCTTCAGATATCCTGCAAACCTAGCCTGTTAGGTGGACCTGAGGACTGGAGTTGAGAAACACTGCTCTAGACTCAGGGAAATTGGTTTTACTCAGTCACCATATGTTCTGTAACGCTGGTTTGGAGAATCACCTGGATTTCCTCTGGGAGACTGTGCATATTCAGAAGTTTAGAGTGTCTCTTTTCTAAGAGTGTTGCTCTCATACAGTTGTGTTCAAAATTATTCAACCCCCACTGAAATTGAGTGTTTTGGCCAGTTTGACATTGATTTTGATCATTCAGTCATCTTGCTTACAATTAAATCAAAGAGACACGTGTAGGTCAGACAAATATAACATAACATTTATAATGAAATAACCACAAATGTCTTTTCTGTGCTCACATCATTATCAGTTTTATTCAACCCCCAAGTGACATTCAATCTTAGTACTTAGTACAACATCCTTTTACAGTTATAACAGCTTTTAAACGTGAAGCATAGCTTGACACAAGTGTCTTGCAGCGATCTACGGGTATCTTCGCCCATTCGTCATGGGCAAAAGCCTCCAGTTCAGTCACATTCTTAGGCTTGCGCACTGCAACTGCTTTCTTTAAGTCCCACCAGAGGTTCTCAATCGGATTTAAGTCAGGTGACTGCGATGGCCACTCCAAAATGTTCCAGCCTTTAATCTGCAACCATGCTCTAGTGGACTTGGAGGTATGCTTGGGATCATTGTCCTGTTGAAAGGTCCAACGTCTCCCAAGCCTCAGGTTTGTGACGGACTGCATCACATTGTCATCCAATATCTCCTGGTACTGAAGAGAATTCATGGTACCTTGCACACGCTGAAGCTTCCCTGTACCTGCAGAAGCAAAACAGCCCCAAAGCATGATTGACCCCCCCGCCATGCTTCACAGTAGGCAAGGTGTTCTTTTCTTCATAGGCCTTGTTCTTCCTCCTCCAAACATAGCGTTGATCCATGGGCCCAAACAGTTCTAATTTTGTTTCATCAGTCCACAGAACACTATCCCAAAACTTCTGTGGTTTGTCCACATGACTTTTGGCATACTGCAGTCGACTCTTCTTATTCTTTGGAGACAGCAAGGGGGTGCGCCTGGGAGTTCTGGCATGGAGGCCTTCATTACGCAGTGTGCGCCGTATTGTCTGAGCTGAAACTTCAGACCCACATCTGACAAATCTTTTCTCAGTTCCTCAGCAGTCACACGGGGACTTTTCTCCACTCTACGCTTCAGGTAGCGCACAGCAGTCGAAGTCAGCATCTTCTTTCTGCCACGACCAGGTAGCGTTTCAACAGTGCCCTTTGCCTTGAATTTGCGAATGATGCTTCCTATGGTCTCTCTTGGTATGTTTAACATCTTTGCAATCTTCTTATAGCCATTGCCCTTCCTGTGAAGAGTAATCACCTCTTCTCTTGTCTTCCTGGACCATTCTCTTGACTTCACCATGTTTGTAACCACACCAGTAAATGTCTAGAAGGAGCTGAGTATCACAGTCATTTTAAAGCTGCCTAATTGGTGCTTATTATGCTTTATTGCTGCTCCGTGACATCCACAGGTGTTTTCAATACCTGATTGAAAACACTTGAATGAACCTCTGTTCTTCAGAGTGGTAGTCTTTAAGGGGTTGAATAATTGCGTCAATGAAGAATTCACAAAAGAAACATTTACTACTGTATTACAAAACCAATTGATGTCATTTTAGTTGCATATGGTTCTTTAAAAAGTCCTTGTAGGATTTCATTCTGAATACAATTACAAATGTACACTAAATTCCCTAAAACCCTTTACAGCATTGGGGGTTGAATAATTTTGAACACAACTGTAGATGGTGTTATGTGGAGTAACCGGCCAATGGTGGCGGGGTCAAGGCTACATTGTATTATAGGTCATATTCAGCACGGGCCAATTCGGTCATATTTGGTATTAATGGATTCATGGACTGGAGGTTTTCTCTTCTAAGAGGAAATGATAGATGTTCCCAAACTCGCTGCTGGAGTTGGATGATCGACATAAATCGATGGAATAATAAAAGGTGGACTTGATACTTGGTATTCTAAAATTCATCTATGTAGTGGAAATAAAAGGGAAACTATAGATAACTTCCCTCCTTCCCATCCCATCGCACCACCGGAAGATCTCACACATTTCAGACATTATGGCAAGAAAGACACATTGGATGGCTTCAGGAGAGCGCACCATCAATCCAATAGAGATATCCGGACCTTATCTCCGTTGAGGGAAGGATGGTGGCCAGGTTTGGCTCACAGTGGCCAATACGTCCAACAGAAAGGTCGTCAACTTAGTAGCTCCAGATTCCAAAGTGAACTGGGGTGACCCTAAATAAGTGGTGTTAGGGAGTAGAATGGAAAAGGTCACATTTTAATACCAGAGCTCAGGTTCCCGAGGTATGGGGTAGTATCTGACCAACAGCCATGGAAATCCCAAGAAGAAGACACGACCTGCAAAAGTTCTAAGTCATATTTATCAATCATATTTAGTGGGAACAACATACAATACAAGATGAACAGCGCACAATATGTTCTAGAAACCTAAACCATTTTTATTAGAATAATCTGGAAAAACCCACTGCCTGGTTTCTAGCGAATTCCTTATTTGTGATGATCGTAAAACGTAACGTGTTTTTCCAACCAAATCTGCTCACGTTTCGAAATAGAAAACCACAATTTTAAATGCCACAATCTGATCTGATATTCTGCAGGAGGGAGCTGGTTTAAGGTGATGACCTTCTGATCGGGACCCTGAATAACCCAGATGCATCATTTAAGCTTGAAACACGTTGGGAAACCCTCAAACCGATAAAAGGGGTGGCTTTTTTCCATGAGATTCATGAGATGTGCAGGTATCCATCCGGTTCTTGGGCTTCTTTTCTTTTTAAAGTTTATCCTTGTATCCCTAGAGTAATTGTTTGCTGGTGATCAAAGCAAAAACACCCCTGATTGTCTTTACCTTGAGATATCCGTGGCGGCAAGTAGTCCAGGTTGGTCTCCCAGCCACTGTATAACCAAGCTAAAGCCTGCTTAGCATTTTGTGAACTTCGTGGGGTTACATTGGATAACGGTTTCCTCTCTTTAAATTGGAAAGGATGGGGTGAATCTCTCTTTCGCCAATAAGGGAGCCTCCTTCTATACAGGTAATCATCCCAGCAGGAATTCAACCATGCCCAAGCATGCTTAGCATTTTGAGATGGCACATACCGTCACAATTTCAGGATAGCAGGGCCATCGTTTCAGAAATATTCAGGAGAGACCATCATCAATCCGATGGAGATATCCTGACCTTATGTCCATTGGGGGAAGGATGGTGGCCAGGCTTGGCTCATAGTGGTCTATGTATGTATGTATGTGCCTAGACTCGACATTGATGCAAAAACATTGCAGATGTTTGAGATACCTTCCATATCATAGGTGTCCTCCTAACATGTATGCGACCATGATATATCCTGCCTAGCAGGGTCAGAAGAACATACATCCCTTCATGGGTTCCGGCAACATTGGACACCAACATTGCTTCTTTCTATAGTTTAATGTCACATACTTAGAGTTTAAATGGCAATCGGTTTCCTCTATAAACATATTCAACAAAAGGAAATCCAAGTTTCCGGCTGGATGGGGGATCCACCTGGCAACAGGACACCCCAAAAGTCCTGTCACACGTACAGGTCACATTGTGCAACAGAGTATGCTTTTACCTAAGTTTTACTTCCTATATTTGAGGCTCGTCAATGGCCGCCAATATTTGCCGATGTTGCAAACATCTATAAAAACGTCCAGTGCTACAATGGCGACCATCGCCAGCATTTGACAACCGTGGAATCCAAACAGCAGCAGGAGAAGCCGTATACCCCACCCATTGCTACTGGTTGAAGGGTTAAATCAGAGGGAGTTGGCTGTGTCACCTCATCTAAATTACCCCTTCAAACACTGGTCACCAAAGGGGGTGTAGAAGGAAGAGCAGTCCCTCCAACCTTTTAAAGATACTTTTGTTCTTGTCCAAAAAACCCCCCCATTTTATTGACACATATGGCCCCGATAGGTTGCGACGTCACCCCGAGAAATCTGTCCCCGCCTCTAGCCCTGTGTGTATTCATGCACAATCGTGATATCATTGCCCGGCCAAGTGAAGTGTACAAACTGAAATCCATGTCCTCCTCAAGAACATTGACGGTGATGTCTGGACTCATAGTATCTGGAGGGCAGCAGTAGACCGTCCCGTTATAAAACCTCAGCCTTCAGTCCCATCTTGAAACGTAATTCCCTGCAGCCCGTGGCTCCTGTCCCAGAGGTTTTTGGTGGATATTAACGCTTCCTGATGGATGGGGGCGTGTAAACGTTAAGGAAACAGCGACGCCGCTAGTAAATGAGGCGCTAATCCCCTCTGGGCCGAGCTCTCCCAGTGCATTACGCTGGCCTCTCGCATAGGGATTAACATTTTACCCCACGCTGCTTTGGATGCTTTATCTCTCCTGCCAAATAATTCTGAGATTAAATATCTAATTTGTAATAATGATGTCACCCTTTGCTCTGAGGTCACACACTAATATCTATAACACACAGGAAAATGTAACATGTTCTTGGCAGAGAAGCAGCCGGAGAATCGCAGCTTTCTGCATGAAATGAGAATTTACAAGCTCTTCCAGCTTAGTGTTTTAGCCTAAATATCTCCCTTGTCCGTTTCCCACATGTTCTAGTTTAGTGAATAAGCCCCATAACGTTCAATTAATTAATGCTAAGCAATCATCTGTTTGTAATTATCTCCAGTGGATTCTATACCTGTGTATAGGTTGACTGGGTCCTCATTTCGTTCCCAGTTACAGTATAAAGAACGTATCTTGGAGGTGTTCCCTACTTTGCAAGAAGGTCTATGCTAGGGCTGTCAAACGTTGGCCCCTCATATGTTTCTGAACTACAACTCCCATGGTTCCCTGACCATAGAATTCTGGGAATTGTAGGCATCAACAACTGGCCGGAGTTTGACAACCCTGGTCTAAGCCTCCGCCACAACGAAAAAACGAGTATTCTACGCTCCAATGATAATTATTTATTCCACCATTACATGGACTCGGCCCTGGTCACAGGTAAGAGCCAGGGGGTCCTCTCGATGCAAGGTAATGGGCATCCAGAACTCTATCGGAAGGACCGAGGCCCCTTGTAATTCAGCAGTAAGGGACCAGGCTCCATGAGGGAGCTGGGCATGGCTGTTTTGGGGGGACGGTCCTGTCATTCTGCATTTCGGGAAATTGACACGTCCAAGAGAAGCTTGGAAATTCAGAGGCCAGAGCATAAAGTGTCACCTGCTGTCACATTGAGGTGTGGATGGAAGTCCAGTAGGCGGCACTAAGCAGGTCACTGGGTCCAGGCAATGGTACAATGGGCTGATCCAAATAACGAGGTCAATATGTTCTAGTTCAGGGTAGATGGAAATTGGTCGGGGTCCAGAAGTCAAGCCAAGGTCATTACACGGGTATATGCAGATAATGAGCGGAAGATGATAGGAACTTCTCTTACGGGAAGCACAGCACAACTGAGTGCCTCACCTATGGACAAGTGCGTTCATATAGGGATGGCCACACCTCCACCAGATCAACCCGTTCCTTCTGGTCCGTGGAAGGACCTAGCCTTGTGAGGAGGCTAGTCTCCCTACTCCCGTCCACGCACTTCCCGCCAAATCTCCGATTCGGCAAGATGGCAGGTGCCAGGCCCAACCACCCGCAAGGACTACAATCGTCCCCTTGAGGCTTGGACACCTGTTGGTTCACCTCCCCCTATCCCAGACACCAGGCCTGTGACACGAGAAGAGACTATGCCGCTCGAGGGGTGAGTGAGGGCCAGGACGCCAACTGGACAAACCCCTGACACCTTGCTGTAATATCCACTGGATGGGAATCCGATACATCATCATGAACCCTGATCTCCGGTTAGTCAACGCGTCTCCGTCCGTGTCTGACCAGTCTCTTAGCTGGGAGGAGGACACCGGGTCGCACTGGCTAATTACCGCAGAGCAGATATTCCGGCACCGTGTCCAAGTAGGAGCTTAGTGTAAAAAAGATAAAGAATGTGTGTTTTCCGCTTTGGGGTAAAATCCCGTATTATTATCATTATTATTTCCACAATGTATCTTCTCTTTTTCATCTTTCGGATCAATGTTTTTTTTCCAGCGCTGTCCTCAAGCGCCCTTAAAAGGCGAGAATTTAACTTTTATTGATATGTCGAGTCAAGCCGAGGGAAGGTCTCCCAGATGCATTGTTACTTTTTCAGATGTTGGATCTCCTCTTCGCCTCTAAAATCCAACTTTATTAGTTTCCTACTACGACGATCGAGGCTTTTTTTTAACCTTTTATTACTCCGTGACGTCTGCCTGTTATATACTCGAGGACTGACATTTATCCTTCTAATATACAGTTTTCGGGTCATCGATTATGATTTGACGTTTTTAATATGCAGTATTGTGGGGGAGGGGCTAATCTGGATACATTGTATGTCCGCGTTCCTTTGTCCGTCTTTCCTTCCCGGCCTGCGTCCTTCAGAACGCTGCGTTTAATGCAGTAGTAAAAGTCGGATAGAAACGCTCAGTAACTTTTATAGACTTATTTGAGGTTTTCTCGGTGTGTGACTTTTATATAAAAGCTAATTTACCCTGAGTCGCTCACTGTCAGGCGCAGAATCTGTAGGCCAGTGGGACGGTGGAAGCGTGGAGCTGCAGGACACGCTACAGTGTCTCCAAGGGAGCATCTAGTAGAGAGATAATTGCTTGATCAGATGTCCCGAAGAATGAAAAGAAGGACGAGTGGAAAATATCTCTAAACGAAAAGAAAAGATGCAAAAACTCAGTAAAAATAATAATAAAGGAAAGTGAGCGTTTTTTTCCATGTTTTGACATTTTACTTTTCCGAGACGACTTTTTTGTGAGGTCTGAAGGTGCTCTTACCTCTGCCACAGGAGACCCCTTCCCTGTATATTCACTATGTGTACACTAGTAAAAATCGCATTGTTTGCACTCTTAACCCCTTCACTACCAAAGGATTTTCTCGAAAAGCAAATGTCCGTTTTTTTTTTTTTTTTTTGGAAAATTATTTTTAATTAATTATACAGTAAGAAATATTTGGGAATATTCCCAATGTATTCCTTACTGTAATAACCTATTTGACAGGGAGAGGTCGCCATCTGTTGGCCAAAAGGAGTTACTGCAGTTCTGGTCTCAGTGCAAGATAAGCCGGGGAGATGTGATTCAGGCACATCCCCAGATGGCTTTAAAAAGTGTCAGCGCCGCGAGCATCATGTCCACGGTGCTAAAACTTTAGGGGCATGTTCTGGAGCCCGAATGCAAGTTAATTTCCTTTACAATAAAGAATATTCCTCTGCAATGCTCCTGTGGAAACCATATTGATTCGATTTCATGGCCACTGTCAGATTGAGTGTAGTCGATCTTGCTAGTAAAAGGGCTAAAGTTTGGGGATTCTGAGGTGAAACCTGTAAAATTAAAATGGTGAGGCCATAGGGTAAGGACATTATAGTGTATAATAAATACACCCTGGTAAAAGAAGCATTTTAGCAACTGAAATTACTTTTGTTTCCTTTTTTTCCCAAATTGCTAATTTCTATTTCTTCTTGAGTCAGGTAGCTTAAACCATTGGCTTCCTGGTTCACAGCACTACCAAAAACCTCTATATTCTGTATACACTCTGTTACTGTAAACAAGCTACAAGGATCAGCTCTAACCCTTACTGTAACAAAAAGCTCAGCAAACGTTACTGCTGCATTCCAGCAGCCTGGGATTTGTCAGAATACAGGGGGAGCTGTAGGGTCACTCACTGCTGTACAGGGATAAGATTCAGGGTATTATAACGAGTGTAAATCCCTGTACAGTACAGATACAAGGTATTGCTGTAATTGCCACACACAGGCATTATGCAGCACATACAGATACATGGTGTTGCTGTTATTGCCACACACAGGCATTATGCAGCACATACAGATACATGGTGTTGCTGTAATTGCCACGCACAGGCATTATGCAGCACATACAGATACAAAATGTTGCTGTAATTGCAGCGCACAGGCATTATGCTGCACATACAGATACAAGGTGTTGCTGTAATTGCCATACACAGGCATTATGCAGCACATACACATACAAGGTGCTGCTGTAATTGCCATACACAGGCATTATGCAGCACATACAGATACAAGGTGTTGCTGTAATTGCCACGCACAGGCATTATGCAGCACATACAGATACAAGGTGTTGCTGTAATTGCCACGCACAGGCATTATGCAGCACATACAGATACAAGGTGTTGCTGTAATTGCCATACACAGGCATTATGCAGCACATACAGATACAAGGTGTTGCTGTAATTGCCATACACAGGCATTATTCAGCACATACAGATACAAGGTGTTGCTGTAATTGTCATACACAGGCATTATGCAGCACATACAGATACAAGGTGTTGCTGTAATTGTCATACACAGGCATTATGCAGCACATACAGATATTGCATTGCTAATAATCTCATTATGATCACTACAAATCACCATAAGCAGGAGATCTCACCATTTTATTATCTGTCTGCAGCACATTGACTGCATCTGACACAAATTCCATTTCTGCCTGTATGCTGATAATGCAGACCCCATGTGACATTGTGCTAGATAAGGGATGTCATCTAGAGTTTCGAACTTTTCATTCCAGTAATATGTCCGTAAAGCTTTAACAAGTACATTAAGAGTTTAAAAGCAGCAATTTCCATTATTTTTATCCTTTAACAGTCTCAGAATAATAATTGTTTATACATTTTAGGACAAACCAGTGAAAGTCGAGCTGAAGGAATACAGGAGTTGGAATAATGTTCGATCGTTGCTATTTATTGTCTGAAGGAAGTTGCGGACAGCTCGTTTAGTTATTGCTCCGGTTTAAACCCTCCATGATGTTGGAGATTTACATTGGTAATTGCAGCCTAAATGAAATATGTTTGCAGATGGCGGCGACGCTCTCCCTCATCTAAATTCCTTTCCTTTAGCAAAGCATGTTTGTTCCATCGAGAATTCAAATAAAAGACAAGTGGTGCAGCACATATTTCACGTGACGATTACATGGAGAAGCCACGCGGCGGGCCATTAGTATTCGCGGCATCAACGTGTATTCGTTTCATCCGAAAATAGGATCAATAAACAGTGTATGAAAATGGCAAAAGGAAAGAAATAACGAGGAGCGCGGCTGGAAGAATTACCTAGTGCAGGTGTCACACTGATAAACACGTTTAATAACAAAACATTGATTTACACAATAACCGTTTTCTTACATAAAAAGCTGGAATTGATTCTCCTTGTCTTCTGATGCATTTTTATATACATAATGTGATACATGTGGAAAGAAAAGTATTCCGTAACGAGTAATGGAATGAACATCGAAAGCTGCCCCTGAGGTTATGGCTTTGGCTTATATCCCCTGGTTTGCAGCTTCTGCAGTAAACCTTTACAGAACCCAAAGGCCGCTCCGTACATTATGGTGTTAACCATGCTTCCCCTGGGAGTGCTGTGACTATCCTGTACCTGCCAAGAGTCCAATTACATGAGAGAATGTCCCTATACAAGGACCAAACAACCACGCCTTTTCTCGCCTTTTTAGGGGCTCCTCCATATATTCAGGATGTGCAGGGGCTCCTCCATATATCTAGGGTGTGTGGGTGTCTTTTTAGGGGCTCCTCCATATATCTAGGGTGTGTGGGTGTCTTTTTAGGGGCTACTCCATATATTCAGGGTGTGTGGGTCTCTTTTTAGGGGTTCCTCCATATATTCAGGGTGTGCGGGTGTCTTTTTAGGGGCTCCTCCATATATTCAGGGTGTGTGGGTGTCTTTTTAATCCCTCCTCCATATATTCAGGGTGTGTGGTGTCTTTTAGGGGTTCCTCCATATATTCAGCGTGTGTGGGTGTCTTTTTAGGGGCTCCTCCATATATTCAGGGTGTGTGGGTGTCTTCTTAATCCCTCCTCCATATATTCAGGGTGTGTGGGTGTCTTTTAGGGGCTCCTCCATATATTCAGGGTGTGTGGGTGTCTTTTTAGGGTGCTCCTCCATATATTCAGGGTGTGCGGGTGTCTTTTTAGGGGCTCCTCCATATATTCAGGGTGTGTGGGTGTCTTTTTAGGGTCTGCCCATATATTCAGGCTGTGCGGTGTCGTTTTATGGGCTCCTCCATATATCCAGGGTGTGCGGGTGTATTTTCAGGGGCTCCTACATATATTCAGGGTGTGCGGGTGTCTTTTTAGGGGCTCCTCCATATATCCAGGGTGTGCAGGTGTATTTTCAGGGGCTCCTCCATATATTCAGGGTGTGTGGGTCTCTTTATAGGGTCTCCTCCATATATTCAGCGTGTGCAGGTGTCTTTTTAGAGGCTCCTTCATATATTCAGGGTGTGCGGGTGTCTTTTTAGAGGCTCCTCTATATATTCAGGGTGTGTGGGTGTCTTTTTAGAGGCTCCTCTATATATTCAGGGTGTGTGGGTGTCTTTTTAGAGGCTCCTTTATATATTCAGGGTGTGTGGGTGTCTTTTTAGAGGCTCCTCTATATATTCAGGGTGTGTGGGTGTCTTTTTAGAGGCTCCTCCATATATTCAAGGTGTGCGGGTGTCTTTTTAGGGTCTCCTCCATATATTCAGGGTGTGTGGGTGTTTTTTTTAGGGTCTCCTCCATATATTCAGGGTGTGTGGGTGTCTTTTTAGGGGCTCCTACATATATTCAGGGTGTGCGGGTGTCTCTTTAGGGACTCCTCCATATATTCAGGGTGTGTGGGTGTCGTTTTAGGGGCTCCTCCATATATTCAGGGTGTGTGGGTGTCTTTTTAGGGGCTCCTCCATATATTCAGGGTGTGTGGGTGTCGTTTTAGGGGCTCCTTCATATATTCAGGGTGTGTGGGTGTCTTTTTAGGGGCTCCTCCATATTTAGGGTGTGCGGGTGATAGTTACAGTCTCTTGATATTGCTGCTGATGCTGTTGGCTTGTGTATACTTTGTGTCGCAGGAATCGTTGCTCTGAATCTAAATTAGGATCTGGTTTTGGTTTATGTACAAAAGGGGGTCTATTCACTAGAAAGCCTGTGGGGGGTAACTATCCAGAGAATTAACACGCAGCATTAAGAGCGAAGTCTTAAAGTTAGGAAACAAAATATACAATATGAAAACAATCTCCTACCAAGAAGGGAATAAATATGAAAAGATGTGCTGCCCTGCAACATGTATAACTCATATTCTGCAGGAAGGAAATCGAGGCAGGTCACCTGGGATTCCTCTCTGATTTCTTACCTGCAGCGTATGGATTATACATGCTGCGGGTGGCGTTTTTCATGCACTGCCCATCAGCATGAATAAATTATATGTGTCCAGGAAAACATGGACGACCTGGCAGCCCTAACACAAACTGCATTCCTGAATGACAGTCTGCACGCCGGGCTGCGCTCCATGTTCGACACGCTCCGTGGTTTTTCCGCGTTGCTGTTTTCCGCACTGAACGGGAGGTGTAAACCGTTCCGATGAGACATTTACATTTAGATCCAACCTTTCTCCAACTCCCGGCTGGGTTTGCCCATTCACAGCCGGTTTAGTATTCCGCGCAGCGCCGACTCCACAAATCTACTGCGAAGCCATTCACAAGATCTTACAACAGATGCGAGGATTTGCAATGTTTTCATTTGGGTTTTATAAAAAGGATAATATGCAGGCAATCTGGAATAAATATATATATATATATATATATATAACACACACACACACATTCATATTGTATATAAACACTAACACGAACAAAAATAGCGAATGATCCACACTCCACCTTCAACATTATATCAGCGTGTATCTAACGCTCGGTGCTGCTCAGTCCTCCTTTATGTTTATAAATACTAATATATTATATAAACGCACTTATACATACACAGACACAATGAAAATAAGGTTTATCGTGTGTTTTATCGGCCGGCTTTTTTTCGGCTCCATCTACACTTTATGCATAAAACGTGCCAAAAAAACCAATTGTAATCTGCACTATAACTCACATATATATATTGTGATACCATTTTTATTGGACTAATGTTGCATTTAAAAGACATGCTTTAGAGAGTATAAAATGTCATAAATGAATTAAATGTATACAATTATTATAAGAAATGGCAGCATTGTTTGCTTTTCACTTATTAAAACTAACAACGCTGCTGCACTAACGCACCTTTACTTTCCCCACTCCGGGATTCAAGTGAACTAAAAACCTCTCTTTTTTGTTTGAGAGATATACATGTATACATTGATATATTTATTTGTTTGTTTATTTGCAAAGTATTTTACCAGGAAGGATACAATGAGATTTCTCTCGTTTTCAAGTATGTCCTGGGTTCAAGAACATTGTATTTCTGTAACGACTGTAAAAATTTCAAAGTAATAGATGCAAGACATAAAACCCAAAACAAATATACAGATTGACACACACACACATATATATACATACAGTCATGTCCAAAATTGTTGGCACCCCAGACATTTTTCCAGAAAATCAAGTATTTCTCACAGAAAAGTATTGCAGTAACACATGTTTTGCTATACACATGTTTATTCCCTTTGTGTGTATTGGAACAAAACAAAAAAAGGGAGGAAAAAAAGCAAATTGGACATAATGTCACAGAAAACTCCAAAAATGGGCTGGACAAAATTCTTGGCACCCTTTCAAAATTGTGGATAAATAAGATTGTTTCAAGCATGTGATGCTCCTGTAAACTCACCTGGGGCAAGTAACCGGTGTGGGCAATATAAAAATCACACCTGGAAGCAGATAAAAAGGAGAAAAGTTCACTTAGTCTTTGCATTGTGTGTCTGTGTGTGCCACACTAAGCATGGACAACAGGTAGAGGTGAAGAGAACGGTCTGAGGACTTGAGAACCAAAATTGTGGAAAAATATCAACAATCTCAAGGTTACAAGTCCATCTCCAGAGATCTAGAATTTCCTTTGTCCACAGTGCGCAACATTATCAAGAGGTTTGCAACCTATGGCACTGTAGCTAATCAAATTTTTTTTTATCCCTGTTCGGTGGCTGGTCGGCTATTTTCAGCGACTGGTTGGCCTTTTCCAGTGGTGTTCGGTGGATGTTCGGCTCCGTTCCGCGATTTTTGGCGGCGTTCAGCGGATCGATTCTGCGCACTTCGGGGATGCTGATTTCACCGCAGGGTTGGCGAGTTGAGGTCGCCGATGGAGAAAGCGCGTAAATTTACAGTGCTCTTTGAATAACCCCTATAGTGTAAAACATTTTCTTAACTAAACATACAAGAGAAAAACAAACACATGTAAGATATCAGCAACATAACATAAACACAATAAAAACACTGCATTTTTATGGTGATCATGTCCCTCTTACATTAGCAAGAGGGGCCGTTCTACTAAATGGCTCACTCAATGCTGCCGGCTCCAGTAGAATCGGGCCCGGTATGTTTTTATTCTGTTTTGGGGTGGAATGAGCTGTGTTTTGTGCGTTTTTATACACAGTCACACACACTTTACCCTTTTCCTGACTGCGAAGCTGGATATCTCCCCTTTTCATGCCTCACGTGTGCAGCGATTATTAGCTGGACGCCATCCAGAAACACAGGCCCCATTCAGAAAACCCCCCCTCGTCCTCTGCGGCCATGTGCGCAACACATTTTAAAGAACATCTGGGAAATAACTGGATAAATGGTGCGTTCGCTGATCCCGGACAATTTAACCAATTGGCCCCCGATGCTATTGCTTTCATTATGTTTCCTTTTTCTTAATTGCTTAATGATACAATGTATCGAGGAATGATTAAAGAATGAAAAGCATCATCTCGTTTCATTCCTTCCCAGCTCGTAATCATACGACTCTGACGGGTGGCTCGTACTGGATTGTTTTTATTCTGATGGGCAGTGCATGAAAAATGCCACCCCGCAGCATGTATAATCCATACGCTGCAGGTAATAAATCCAAAAGGAATCCCAGGTGACCCGCCTTGATTTCCTTCCTGCAGCATATGAATTATACATGTCGCAGGGCGGCTCTTTTCCCTGTGCTCCTCATTGGCACGAAGTAGTAATCTGTATCAACCAACCTGATGGTTACTACCCAAATCAATGGCACTCATGCAATCGACTTTGGAAAGATGTCTGGCTCATGTGACCCGGCACGCAGTGTAAACTCAACTCCGAGGACTGAACCGGACACTAACACCATGACAATGCCTGGAATGAGCCCCCATCACTCGCAGAGAGATGGGGAGTGTTTAGAAATATAAGAGGAATCACTTCCCCACACGGCTAATTTCTGAAATATTATATGTCTCATGATGCTCAACCAGTTATATAGCACTAAATCTAGCCGAGCATTATGGGACATGTGGTTTTGAAACAAAGGTTAGCTGTCACTGATTTAGGGAAGGAACACAAGTTCTTAT
Organism: Leptobrachium leishanense; assembly: GCA_009667805.1. Lineage (NCBI taxonomy): Eukaryota > Metazoa > Chordata > Amphibia > Anura > Megophryidae > Leptobrachium > Leptobrachium leishanense. Next base: position 152,320,195 of record CM019070.1, on the reverse strand, counting down.
CTCTTCCCACGCTCACAAAGCAGTATAAAATAAGAAGGATAAAAAGATAGATCGATAGATACAGATACAAAGATATATAGATACAGATAGAGATACAGAGATAGATCCAGATAGGCACAGATCGATCGATAGATACAGCTATAGATCAATAGATACAGATAGAGATAGATACAGACTGATAGATACAGATACATAGATAGATTTTTTATTTTATAAAGTATTTCACCAGGAAGGATACATTGAGATTTCTCTCGTTTTCAAGTATGTCCTGGGTTCAAGAACATTGAAGTGTTACAGTTACAGAAATACAAAGTAATACAATGCAAGATATTAAAAACAAAACACAAATATACAGATTAACACAGAAAATAAATATGTAGGAAATAGTCACTATGTTACATGTTTACAGGTGCATTCTGTATAGAGTCACTGTGTTACATGTTTACAGGTGCATTCTGTATATAGTCATTATGTTACATGTTTACAGGTACATTCTGTATATAGTCACTATGTTACATGTTTACAGGTGCATTCTGTATATAGTCATTATGTTACATGTTTACAGGTACATTCTGTATATAGTCACTATGTTACATGTTTACAGGTGCATTCTGTATATAGTCACTGTGTTACATGTTTACAGGTGCATTCTGTATATAGTCATTATGTTACATGTTTACAGGTACATTCTGTATATAGTCACTATGTTACATGTTTACAGGTGCATTCTGTATATAGTCATTATGTTACATGTTTACAGGTACATTCTGTATATAGTCACTATGTTACATGTTTACAGGTGCATTCTGTATATAGTCACTGTGTTACATGTTTACAGGTGCATTCTGTATATAGTCATTATGTTACATGTTTACAGGTGTATTCTGTATATAGTCACTATGTTACATGTTTACAGGTGTATTCTGTATATAGTCACTGTGTTACATGTTTACAGGTGCATTCCGTATTGAGGTATGTTAGTAAGGAGCTCTTGAGTGACTTAAGACTGGGGGAAGATTTGATGGTGTCTGGGAGGATATTCCATAATTGCTGTGCTCTGTAGGAAAATGAGGATCGAGCCACTGTCTTTTTGTATTGTGGTATTGCAAGTAAGGTGCTGGTCCTGGATCGGAGGTTATAGGATGAGGGAACTGCTGGGGGAATCAGTCTATTCAGGTAGGGTGGCAGCTTCCCAGAAATGCTCTTAGACACCAGGCTGGAGAGGTGAAGGGTGCGTTTAGACTCCAGCGACGGCCAGTTTAGTTCTTTTAACATGTCACAATGGTGAGTCTTGTAGTTACATTGTAGCACAAAGCGGCAGAATGAGTTATACAATGTAGTAAGTTTCTGAAGGTGTGTTTGCGGGGCCGCTGCATACATTACATCTCCGTAATCAATAGCCGGCATAAGCATTTGTTGTACAATCTGCTTTCTTACCGCGGGGCTCAGGCAGGATTTGTTTCTGTACAGGGCACCTAGTTTGGGGTAAAGTTTAGGAGAGTTTTTCGATGTGGGGCCAAAGGATAGATTAGAGTCCAACCACATACCTAGATGTTTGAGAGAAGTGACTGTGGTCAGCGTGACATTTGATTTTGTCCCAACACATAGATGGGGATTTTGAATTTGTGTAGTTTAGGTTTTGTTCCAAAGAGCATCGTTACAGTTTTGTCAGTATTTAAAAAAAGTTTGTTGTTTTTGATCCACTTTTCTACCCCTGTGAATTGTTCTTGCAGCACGGCCTCCAGCTGCGGGAGATTTGGTTTGCTGGTATAGATCACAGTGTCGTCTGCGTACATATGTACAGTTGAGGCTTTGCAGACGTTGGGCAGATCATTTATGAATATTGTGAATAGTAGGGGGCCGAGTATCGAGCCTTGGGGTACACCGCACGTGAGGGGGAGGGAGGAGCTGCCAGAAATTGACACATATTATAATCGGTCGGATACATATGATTGAAACCAGGTTAGCGTGCGATCACCAATGCCAGAGTTTTTAAGTTTTTCTAACAAGATGCCATGGTCTACCGTGTCAAAGGCCTTGGCAAAATCAAGGAAGATGGCTCCAGTTAGGTTTCCTTGTTCCATCCCAGCTTGGATATCATTGCAGACTTTTAAAAGGGCGGTTGATACAGATACAGAGATAGATAGCTAAAGAGATAGATACAGAGATAGATACAGATATAGAGATAGATACAGATATAGAGATAGATACCCAGAGATAGATCGATACAGATACAGTAGATACAGATAGAGAGATAGATACAGCGATTGATCGATAGATATAGAGATACAGAGAGATCGATAGATACAGATAGAGAGATAGATATGTAGATAGATACAGATACAGTAGATACAGACAGAGATAGATACAGAGATCGATCGATAAATACAGATAGATATAGAGATACAGAGAGATATTTATTTATTTATTTATTTATAAAGGATTTTAGCAGGAAGGATACATTGAGATTTCTCTCGTTTTCAAGTATGTCCTGGGTTCAAGTACATTGAAGTGTTACAGTTACAGAAATACAAAGTAATACAATGCAAGATATTAAAAAAAACAACACAAATATACAGATTAACAGAAAATAAATATGTAGGAAATATAGTCACTAGGTTACATGTTTACAGGTGCATTCTGTATTGAGGAGATAGATAGATATAGAGATAGATTGATAGATACAGAGAGATACAGATAGAGAGATAGATACAGATATAGATCAATAGATACTAGAGATAGATACAGATACATAGAGAGATAGATCCCGCCTCTCCCCCCTACAATCCATCCTGAACGCCTCCGCCAGGCTAATTCACCTCACCCGCCGCTCTGTCTCTGCCGCTCCCCTCTGCGAGTCCCTTCACTGGCTCCCCATCCACTGCAGAATTAAGTTCAAAATCCTTATCCTTACCTACAAAACCCTCACTAACTCAGCGCCCCACTACCTGTCCTCACTAATCACCAAATACACCCCAGCCCGCTCCCTAAGGTCAAACAGTGACCTGCGCCTAGCTTCTCCCCGCATCACCTCTTCCCATGATAGACTGCAGGATTTCTCACGCGCAGCCCCCACTCTCTGGAACGCTCTCCCTCGTGCTGTCAGACTTTCCCCTAACTTCTCTTCCTTCAAACGCTCCCTGAAAACATTGCTATTTAGGGAAGCCTACCACCCAACTCACTGACGCAACCATCAATCACTCTCACCTTACAGTCCTCTCCTCCTGTTTCCAACCCCAACCCTCCTAGATTGTGAGTTCCTACGGGAATAGGGCCCTCATCTCCTCCTGTACTGTTTGTCAAATGTTGTTCAATGTATTGTAACCCTGTCTGTACTGTACTTATTGTACAGCGCTGCGGAATATGCTGGCGCTTTATAAATTAATAATAATAATAAATAATAATAGATACAGAGATAAATACAGATAGATACAGATATAGAGATAGATACCGAGAGATACACAGAGATAGATCGATAGATACAGGTACAGTAGATACAGATAGAGAGATAGATATAGAGATTGATCGATAGATATAGAGATACAGAGAGATCGATCGACAGATACAGAGAGATCGATCGACAGATACAGATAGAGATCGATAGATATAGATACAGATAGAGAGAGAGATACAGATAGATATATAGATAGATCGATAGAGATAGATATAGATACCAAGAGATGGATACAGATACAGATAGAGATAGATACAGAGATTGATCGATAGATACAGATAGATATAGAGATACAGAGAGATATATGGAAATAGATATAGAGATAGATACAGATAGAGAGAGATATACAGATATAGATCAATAGATACAGATAGAGATACAGAGATTGATAGATACAGATAGATAGATACATAGAGAGATAGATACAGATAGATCGATCGATATAGATACCAAGAGATATACAGAGATAGATCGATAGATACAGATACAGTAGATACAGATAGAGATATAGATACAGAGATTGATCGATAGATATAGAGATTCAGAGAGATCGACAAATACAGATATAGGGATCGATAGATACAGATATATAGATATATAGATAGATCGATAGAGATAGATACCGAGAGATAGATACAGATACAGTAGATACAGATAGAGATAGATACAGAGATTGATCGATAGATACAGATAGATATAGAGATACAGAGAGATATATGGAGTTAGATATGGAGATAGATAGATACAGATAGAGATAGATACAGATACATAGAGAGATAGATACAGATAGATATACAGATAGAGAGATAGATAGATACCGAGAGATACACATAGAGATCAATAGATACAGATAGAGATAGATACAGAGATCAATAGATACAGATAGATAGATACAGATACATACAGAGATACAGAGATAGATCAATAGATACAGATACAGTAGATACCGATGGAGAGATAGATACAGAGATTGATCGATAGAGATACAGAGAGAGATATACAGATAGATAGCGATAGATATAGAGATACAGATAGATTGATAGATACAGAGATAGACAGACAGAAACAGAAAGCTATAGATAATAGATATGACAGAGAGATACAGATGGACATGTAGAAATATGGATAGATACAGATTGATAAATAAATACAGTTGCATGAATAAATAGATATTGGTAAAATAGAGATATATACACGAGGACAGATAGATATGGGTGGATATGGATATAGAGATAGCTAGATAAGATGGATAGATGTGAATACTGTATATAGGCACAGATAGATAGATAGGTAGATAGATAGGGATAGATTGAAACAGATAGTTCTAGATAGATAATTATGCACACACAGTGTTGGAGCACAGTTTCCCTGTTAAGAAAATGAGGGTAATATATTGTTTTCCCTCTAGTATACTGTAAAGGGTTAATTACGCAATCTATCCAGACTCACAAGCCTGAATCATCCAGTGAAAGCCCTGCGTAATCCGTCGGCGCTATATAAATGATGACTGTATAAATAACAATAATCTGGGTTGAGGGTCCGTGTAACGCCCCCAGATGTAAGGCAGACGTGGATTTTGCCAATTAATCCACAGTAATAAAGGCGTTTTGGTGCAGACGCGCTAGCCGCAGCCATGTGACACTATTTATTATACCGGGCATATTTATTTTGATATTTTTAGGGCGGGTAAGATTGCGTAACGCGTCTGATCCTGGGGGCTGATGCCTCCAGAATAAAGGGGGGGGATGAGGCTCATTACTGACACATTACAAAGAATCTGGGTATTTTGGTGTTCATGGTGTTAACGCTCCCCCCCCCCCTTTGTCCCTGTGCTGGCTGCCATTATACCATGATATGCTTTGATTTGCTCCTCAATCACCTTGATCGCTGTCTCCTCCACAACTGCAATTGCGACTAGGATATTTTGGGGGGATAAATACAGAGCAGGTGACAAAACAACAGATCCGCGCTGTGATGCGTCACACACTCTATCTATCCCTCTATCTGTATCTATCCATCCCTCTATCTGTATCTATCCATCCCTCTATCTGTATGTATCTGTCTAGCTATATCTATCTATCTATCTATCCATCCCTCTCTCTATCTGTATCTATCTATCTATCTATATCTGTATATCTCTATCTATCTATCTATAGCTGTATCTATCTATCCATCCCTCTATCTGTATGTATCTGTCTAGCTATATCTATCTATCTGTATCTATCTATCCATCCCTCTATCTGTATGTATCTGTCTAGCTATATCTATCTATCTATCCATCCCTCTATCTGTATGTATCTGTCTAGCTATATCTATCTATCCATCCCTCTATCTGTATCTATCTATCCATCCCTCTATCTATCCATCCCTCTATCTGTATGTATCTATCTATCTATCTATATCTCTATCTATCTATCTATAGCTGTATCTATCTATCTATCATCCCTCTATCTGTATCTATCTATCCATCCCTCTATCTGTATCTATCTATCCATCCTCTATCTGTATCTATCTATCCATCCCTCTATCTGTATGTATCTATCTATCTATATCTCTATCTATCTATAGCTGTATCTATCTATCTATCATCCCTCTATCTGTATCTATCTATCCATCCCTCTATCTGTATGTATCTGTCTAGCTATATCTATCTATCCATCCCTCTATCTGTAACTATCTATCCATCCCTCTATCTGTATGTATCTGTCTAGCTATATCTATCTATCCATCCCTCTATCTGTAACTATCTATCCATCCCTCTATCTGTATGTATCTGTCTAGCTATATCTATCTATCCATCTCTCTCTCTATCTGTATCTATCTATCCATCCCTCTATCTGTATCTATCCATCCCTCTATCTGTATGTATCTGTCTAGCTATATCTATCTGTATCTATCCATCCCTCTATCTGTATCTATCCCTCTATCTGTATCTATCTATCTGTATCTATCTGTATCTGTATCTATCCCTCTATCTGTATCTATCTATCTGTATCTATCTGTCTATCTATATCTATCTACATGTCTATCTATCTATCGATCTATCCTACTATCTGTATCTGTCACATTTGCCCCCCTCAAATGCCAAAGGAGGGCCCTTTGTTCTGTGTGTTTTTGTAAGCCCTTTAGGCAGGTATGTGTCTTTCTGCATCTTGCAGAACCCTGGACACAATATAAACAGAGGAAACAGGACAGGATACAAGCACAAGAGGAAAGCCCTGCTGGTGTAAGGTCCTTGTATGGCCTTCTGTCTATACAGAGTACAGGGTGGGAAGTAAACACACGAAAACACAATAAATAACAGGGGTTAGCCAGAAATTACAGAAAGGGATATCTAGCAACAACGGTTCTAGCTAGAAAGAGATCCTTGAGGTGGTCTCTATAAACCAAAGAAATAAGCTGCTGCACTAGATACACTCCAATACAGGAAATATAGAACAGTAAGCAGGAACTAGAATATCAATGTGCAGTACCAGGGGTTAATTGAAAGACACATCAGGATACAAAGCCAGGAGTCAGATACCAGAAAAATCTGAATACAAACTGCAGGGACACAGCAAAGAAGACCTATACGGGATCCAAGAACTAGTGCACTGCTGGCCATATATAAAGGGCAGTGCAGGTCATGTGACCACAGGTCTAATCAGACACTGAAACTCCAGGGGCGGGGAGCCAAAACAGATTAACCCTGAAAACCATGAGGACTGAGAAGAGCTTTCAGCACCACGGGGCCTGGCTGCGCTGGGAAAACGTGACAGTATCCTTCTATCTATCTATCTATCTATCTATCTATCTATCTATCTATCTATCTATCCCTCTATCTCTATCCCTCTATCTCTATCTCTATCTATATCTCTATCTCTATCTATCCCTCTATCTATCCCTCTATCTCTATCTCTATCTATCCCTCTATCTCTATCTCTATCCCTCTATCTCTATCTATCCCTCTATCCCTCTATCTATCCCTCTATCTCTATCTATAGATACTGTATGTCCTGCTCTGATCCAGAAGGACAAGGAATAATATTTTACTTAACCCCTTCTCTCCCAAGATAACTCGGGTCTTCAAAGGCACCATAAGTTGCCTGATTTCAGTCATCTCGATTTGCAGTTAGTTAAGCTGGACAAAAGCAGATAAATGTCATTTTCATTTGTGCTCCAAAACATGCCAATAAAGTTTTATCAGCGTGGGCACGATGCCTGAGGCGCTATCACGTTTTAAAGCCACTGGGAATGTGTCGGAATGACATCGCCCTGTCTGATCCTGCACAGAGCCCGGAGCTGCACTAACTCCTTTTGTTAGGGTATTATAATAAGGGATACATTGGGAATATTCCCAAATAGTTCTTACTGTATAAGTAATTAAAATTGATACAAATACACTACAAATCAATCGTAATGAAGGAGTTAAGGCTGCTGAATAAGTATACTCTGTACTTCTTTTCATTCTGCACTCCCTTTATCCAACCTGTGCTTCTAATCTGTAACAATGTTGCAGGCTTGAGCAGTAACCATGACAACAGACCTTTTTATATTTTCTTAACTGTACTGACTTCCCTAGATAATAGCATGGTATTTTATGAATGGTGCCGCTCCATTCTTAGATTCTGCTCTCTACTATGGGTCCATTCTCATAATTCTGTTCTTTACCGTGGCTTCATTCTCAGATTCTGCACTTTACTGTGTCTCCAATCTCAGATTCTGTGCTTTGCTGTGTCTCCATTCTCAGATACTGTGCTTTACTGTGGCTCTATTTTCCTATTCTACGCTTTACTGTGGCTCCATTCTCAGATTCTGCACTTTACTGTGGCTCCATTCTCAGATTCTGCACTTTACTGTGTCTCCATTCTCAGATTCTGCACTTTACTGTGGCTCCATTCTCAGATTCTGTGCTTTGCTGTGTCTCCATTCTCAGATACTGTGCTTTACTGTGGCTCTATTTTCCTATTCTACGCTTTACTGTGGCTCCATTCTCAGAAACTGCTCTTCATTGTGGTTCCATTCTCAGATTATACGCTCTACTGTGACTCCATTCTCAGATACTGTGCTTTACTGTGGCTCTATTTTCCTATTCTACGCTTTACTGTGGCTCCATTCTCAGATTCTGCACTTTACTGTGGCTTCATTCTCAGATTTTGCACTTTACTATGGCTCCATTCTCAGATTCTGCGCTCTACTGTGGCTCCGTTCTCAGATACTGTGCTTTACTGTGACTCCATTCTCAGATTCTACGCTTTACTGTGGCTCCATTCTCAGATTCTGCGCTCTACTATGGCTCCATTCTCAGATTCTGCGCTCTACTGTGGCTCCATTCTTAGATTCTGCGCTTTACTGTGTCTCCATTCTCAGATTCTGCGCTTTACTGTGTCTCCATTCTCAGATTCTGCGCTTTACTGTGTCTCCATTCTCAGATTCTGCGCTTTGTCATGGCTCCATTCTCAGATTCTGCACTTTCCTGTGACTCCATTCTCAGATTCTGCACTCTACTATGGCTCCATTCTCAGATTCTGCACTTTGCTGTGGCTCCATTCTCAGATTCTGCACTTTGCTGTGGCTCCATTCTCAGATTCTGCACTTTGCTGTGGCTCCATTCTCAGATTCTGCACTTTTATGTGGCTCCATTCTCAGATTCTGCTCTCTACTGTGACTCCATTCTCAGATTCTGCGCTTTACTGTGTCTCCATTCTCAGATTGTACGCTCTACTATGGCTCCATTCTCGGATTCTGTGCTTTTCTGTGGCTCCATTCACAGATTCTGCGCTCTACTGTGGCTCCATTCTCGGATTCTTCGCTTTACTGTGGCTCCATTCTCAGATTCTGCGCTCTACTGTGGCTCCATTCTCAGATTCTGTTCTTTACTATGGCTCCATTCTCAGATTTTGCACTTTACTATGGCTCCATTCTCAGATTTTGCACTTTACTATGGCTCCATTCTCAGATACTGTGCTTTACTGTGGCTCTATTTTCCTATTCTACGCTTTACTGTGGCTCCATTCTCAGAAACAGCTCTTCATTGTGGTTCCATTCTCAGATTATACGCTTTACTATGGCTCCATTCTCAGATTCTACGCTCTACTGTGTCTCCATTCTCAGATTCTGCGCTTTACTGTGGCTACATTCTCAGATTATGCACACTATGGCTCCATTCTCAGATACTGCACTGTGGCTTCATTCTGTTGACATGTCACCAGAAGTGTAAAATCCCCCCCCCCCACCTAATGTGACCCTGGCAAAATTATTTAAATCCTGTATAAAATGCCCTTCAGTCTGTGTGTATAAGGTGTGTATGAAACATAAATGAATGATTTGTTTAGATTTGGGTCCCATCACCAAGATATCTCATTATTATAAGCAAATATTTCAAAATCTCGCAAAATCCTAAATTCCAAACATTTCAGGGCCCGAGCATTCCAGATAAGGGGTGCTCAGCCTATACTTGTAAAATGTTCAGTATAAAGAGTTAATACATTACTCCTTGCTGCTCGTTTGTGTGTTTCTTTTCTTTTTCTCCAAAAAGTGTCCATTTCTCGTGTTATTATTTAAATGTCAGGGTCTATTAAAAAAAAGAAGAAAAAACTCGGGCATTTTACTTCCTTGTGATGACATCAGAATGTTAATTGACAGTTGGCCACAGTTAACTAGACCAAGGTCAACCTGAGGCCAGTCAGTGTTCAAGTTACAAGCCGTGAGTCACAGAGAAATAAAGTTGCGAAGTATTAAGCACTGCAAGGTACTTATCAGGCACACCGAGCCTTGGAGAGCCTTCACGGGTAAAGAATGGCTTGCCTGCGATTATGTAACATATGGGAAACAAATACACTAACGCAAATGACAGAGGTGGAATTTGATAAAGATATTGATTATTATTATTATTATTATATAATTTAATTTTAATATTATATTATTAGTACGTAATATTATGTTATGGTATTATAAAATTGTATTAAGTATTAAAATATATATTAATAGTATATTAATGTATTTTAATATATATTTTAATATTTAATACAATTATAAATTTAGTATATTATTAGATTATAGTATTATATATTTTAATATCTATTTTAATTTTAATATTTTTTTATAAATTATAATATTAGGATATATTTTTAATTATAGTATTATATATTTTAATATATAATTTCATTTTGATATTTAATAAAGCTATAATCTAAGGATATTTTCTTAGATTATAGTATTATAATTTTAATATATAATTAAATTTTAATATTTAATATAAATTATAATATTAGGATTTATTATTCCATTATAGTATGTGATGGATTGCACTGTGTATTCACTTGTATTTTTGTTTTAAGGTTTAGTTAATAACCCCCAGGAGGGAATGTGTTTTGTGTTGCTGCAGGTGTCCCTGCAATTAAGGGCTTAAATGGCTCCTGCTTGAGGGAGGGGTAGATGAGACTGTGCACGAGATGAGAAGGATTCCCACACGGGGAAAGATTAGAATGGGCACCGGATGAGAAATACAGAGACAGATAAGCACATGGTGCTTCTGCTACTCCTGAAGTTGGAGAGTCTGCATGGATGCAGGATATGAAACCAAAGGTTTGTTTGAATATTATGATTTATTTGATGCTGAAATAAAAGCCTGGAAAATATTTCACCATTTAAAGGACTTTGTGTACCATAAATCGCCATAGAGGACCGCGCTATAGTGCCCCATGTGACAAGTATTATATATTTTAATATATAATTTAATTTTAAAATGTAATATAAATTATAATATTAGAATATATTTTTAGATTATAGTATTTTATATTTTAATATATAATTTAATTTTAATATTTAATATAAATTATAATATTATTAGATTATAATATATATATTTTAATATATAATTTAATTTTAATATTTAATATAAATTATAATATTATTAGATTATAATATTATATATTTTAATATATAATTTAATTTTAAAATGTAATATAAATTATAATATTAGAATATATTTTTAGATTATAGTATTTTATATTTTAATATATAATTTAATTTTAATATTAATATAAATTATAATATTATTAGATTATAATATTATATATTTTAATATATAATTTAATTTTAATATTTAATATAAATTATAATATTATTAGATTATAATATTATATATTTTAATATATAATTTAATTTTAATATTTAATATAAATTATAATATTATTAGATTATAATATTATATATTTTAATATATAATTACATTTTAATATTGGATATACATTATTACAAATATTAGAGTATAATGTAGTATTTATAACTTTTTTTTAAAAAGTGTATAATACTTCTGCTTTAATCCTTAAAAAAAGTACTATTGTGGAGGGAATGCTGATTTGAAACAGTCCCTATCGCCTTACAGGCAGCGATAGTTCAGCACCCACGTGTATTAAAATAATTGCCACATGGACGCAGGGCAGCCCCATTGCCGTCCCCTGCAAACACAGCTGCATTTGTAAATAGATCTGATGCAAACCTTTCCTTCATCTGTTGTGCATTAGCACATCATCCAGTCCGCGTCCTATGAAACGGCTGCCCGCTCGCCCCGCGAGACGACACATCCTGGTAGGACCTGAGTATTGGAGGAAGAGGTAAAACAATTCCCACTGAAAACCTCTTCTTCGTCCTCACAGGTAATCCTACAGCAAAGCAAAAAAAATAAAAACAATACAAAAAAAACCTAAAATAATAATAATAAAAAAATTAACAAAGAATGTCGACTTTGTACAGCAAGAGAACTTAACCCTTTGGACGCTGGAGGAGTTGCGATGCAACAAGTTGGCTTTTATTACAGTCGATTGGGTAAGATCAAGAAAAAGTGAAAATAAATTAGCAAAAAACACAAATATTGGGTGGAGGGTGTTATTACAGTGTATTAAAAACATTGACCTACCATTTTTTTCCTCTTTAAATAATTGGGCAGATGGTGCTGACACACCTGCCCAATTATTTTTCTTCTATTTTTTTGGAAATACTCACCTTTTCTCCCTTGATGAGCTCAGCTCAGGGGCTTCCAAAAGGTCCCTGCAACTATCTAACGCAACGTGTCCATGTACGCAAATTGCATTGTGTACACTGCACAAAGTGCGCTTCACTTGGAACCTGCGTTCTTTTGTACGTAAGTTCTGTAGCACCTGGGCAGAATGATGGATTGGTGCTGTGAATGCACATGCAGATCCAATTCATCGCCTCCTGTCTCCCAGAACGCTTCCTGCTGCAAGCAGGGTGTATTGACATCATCGGTACCCAAGTTGCTACCCAGCAGGCAGGATATTTAAATACCGTCTGTATGGTGATGCTTGTGTGGGTGGAGGAAACTCCTCTGCTTCAAACAGCAATATCTCCAAAACGGGGCTGATGGGGGAGAACAAGGATGGAAACTCCACACAGCCTGACCACTTAAAAAAGCTAAAGAGGTCAAGGTGTATAGAGTGTCCCTTTAAGTAATCCTCCAGTGCGGAAAGATAAGCATTTTAGCAACTGAAACTATTTTCTTATTTCCTGCCTGCCAGCAGATTCATCGTCCATCAAGATACTGCAGACTACAGCCCTGTGCTCCGCATTCAACCTGGATCATAGCAGGGGGTTAATGCCTCCCCAGATGTTGATGCCTACAATTCCCAGAATTCTTTCAATGCTATAGATGGCCGTGGGGAATCATGGGAGTTGTAGTTCACAAACATCAGGGGGGGAAGTAGAGTTTGACAGCCCTGGGTTAGGGGGTTCAGTTATATCGTCCAGTGTTGATGGGGAGAGGGAGTGTGATCGACATCAGCTTACAGAGAGAGAAAGTGGCAGGAAACGAGCAGAAAATAGGTCATATTCAGCTAACACGTAAAGAATGCATCTTGGCAAGGATATTCAGAGATTTATACAGGTCTATTCACTAAAGGTGAAACTCGGGAGAAATGGAGAATTCTACATTCTAGGTCAGAATAGGCAAACCGGAAAATTCTCCCATTTATCTCACTTTCCAAATCGGCTATTTGGTTTAGATTGTTCTCTTCTCCTGCCAGTTCTCTTGGTTTTCACCTTTTAGTGAATACACCTGATAGAGTTTCACGCTGCGGCACGTCGATACGATGTATTTACAGTGTAACCGAATGCTGTAAGCCAGCAGCTCGTCAGAACATGCTGTTTAGTGAACGGACACGGCTGTCCCATAACACGCTGCTCGTCTGCCTGGCGCGGGGATAGAGTTACACACACATGCATAGTCTGATCGTAATTGTAAGTGATAATGTGTAACATGGGAGCATCGCACGGGGAGGGCTGCCATTAGGTCATTCTTCTACATATCCATACATTAAGAATTATTAACAAACAATTCCAGAATCTGGTGGGACAAGACTCGAGAACGTGAGTGGGGGTGAAACAATCCAGCTGTTGTCTATCCTAACATCGTGGTAAAGAGGAGGACAAAACCTCGCAAGGGGTTACTCACCAACCGCAGGTCAAGAACTGAAAAAACGGTGGTTGTAGGTCGGCAAACTTCAACGAACCATGGTGGGTTGAATATGGTGCATTCACTATTTATGGAATTGCTGCCATAGTTCTCCAGACTTTTCAGTTTTCACCATTCTTTCCACCGTAGTTTCTGGTGTTGCTCTCAACATAGTTATCAATGGGCTTCCACCACTGTTGCCTACCTAGTTTCTGCCGAAATTTGGAGCATATAGATTTCACCATAATTGCCACCATTACCACCAGAGTTGTCCAGGTTTGGATTTATCGGGAGTTCAGAGGCGAGCGGCACTTTAAAATCAGTGAAGTATATTCACCGGCGCAAACTCACTATTTCTGGAATTGCCACCGTAGTTCGTCGGACTTTTCACCATTCTTTCCACTGTAGTTTCTGCTGTTGTTCTCAATGTAGTTTTCAATGGGTTTCCACCACTGTTGCCATCCTAATTTCTGCCAAAATTCGTATGTAGCGTAGATTTCACCGTAATTGCCACCGTTGCCTCAGGTTTGTTTTGAGCAGTGGAGATTGGAGCTTTAAAATCGGTGAAGTATGTTCACCAGGGTTGCAAATGGCGATAGAATAACACTGAAAGGAGATTAGCCACGGTTTCTTATTCTACGGAAGAACGGTGGTGCCGTGGCGCAGCGTTGTTCTCTACTGTTTCCAGGAACTTCTCCTGCCATTATCAGATTTTCTTTTGGTGGATAGGTTGCAATGGTGGTGACCTTTACCGTTGTTTTCGACCTCTCTGAACTGGGGTGCTTAGTGAATAACTCTATAGGATGGAGCAAGCAACTGACCAGCATTCTCCCTGTGTCCTCTAGCGTGCCTTGACTTTCTCAAGCAGCGGTCAACAACCATGGACCACCAGATGTTTTGGGTAGTGATGGGCCGAACACCCCCATGTTCAGTTCGCATTCAAACTGGAACACCCAAAAAAGTTTGACCGCGAGCGCGAACGCAATGCAAGTCAACGTTCGGAAATTAAGGTCCCCTCCAAGAGGGCATATATGCAAGATATTGGCCATAAAAGGTGTATGGGGGTCCAGGTAGTGCCCTGGGGGACAGGAAACAATTTTTGGGTTTTTTACCCTTTCACTGCTGAGTGCTGCGCCATTTCACCGCTGCGCGCTGAGCTAATTTTTACCTCTTTTGCTCATGTTTAAACACGATTTGAAGCCATGGGAAATGTTTTATCCCCAACGAGTGGGAAATGTTTAACCAACAACGAGTGGGAAATGTTTGACCAACAATGAGTGGGAAATATTTGACCAACAGTGAGTGGGAAATATTCCTGGTTTAATTCAATATCTAATAAACCGTTTATTATTATATTCTGCAGTAAAGAGTCCCTTTATTTTTAGATTTTTTAGGATATTTTAAGCATTTTTTGGAATTTTTTTGAAAACTTTTTTTTTTTCTCCGAACTTTCCGCGAATGTCCCGAAAAGTTTGAAGTTCGCGAATTTTCGAACAGCCGATGTTCGAATCGAACTTCGAACCGATTCGAACAGACAGCCCATGCCTAGTTTTTGGATCACCTCTCCCATGATACTCAACCACTCACTGGTTTGGACGAGTTGCGTGGGAAATGTAGTTCCAAAATATCTAGAGGGCCAAGATTGGTGACCTCCGTTTACAGGCTAGGGATCATGTTGGGTGGTGTGGTGCCATCACTTCCCTGGAGCCTTATGCAACGCAGACTGAATTTTTGTGTTGCTGCAGACAATGTAAACGTGTGTCTAGTACGATCTTAGAGGATTATTGGAATCTGATGGAGGGTTTCTGTCAATTTATCTACTGTTTAGTTCTTTTTATCTGACCAGCTACGTGCTATGGCATCTCTATCTGGAATCTGCAATAGTGTACACGTCGTGCATTCTCATACCTTAAGAATGTTGCTCTTGACATATGAAAACATTGGATTCGGAGAGGGAGAGTCAGAAAGTGTTCATCTATCTGCAAAACACATCATAAGAAGAAGTGAGTTGTGATTAGAAGGGACGCAGCAGGCGCACGAGATTACATATGGTCTAAAATGATATTTTGGCTCCCGTTCAAAAACTTCACAGGGAAGGAGACGTGAACAGTCACGCAAATGCACGCAATCGTGTGAATCTTCCACTAATCATCTCCTATCTCTGGCTTTCTCAGTAGGTTTCTGCGTTCCTCACTTTCCAAGTAGGCGAAATGTCAGTTATTCACAGCTGGGGAAGCACGGAAAATCCAAAAAGCTGCCTCCTCATGAAAGACCTCTAATGTCTAACCTGGTGATACCTTAGCAGAGATTCATGTAGTCCGATGTCACATCATCAGTTTCGACCAGTGGTGTCCGAACCTTGGTTCTCCAGATGCTTCGGAACTACATCTTCCATGACACTCGGCCACTCATTAGGTTAGCAGAGCATCATGGGAGAAGTAGTTCCAAAACATCTGAGGGCTAAGGTTTAGCAGCGCTGTTCTAGACTCTAGACCAGTCATCCAAACTTAGAGCGACTCTCCATTAATTCACTGGAGTCCTTGGTCTCCCTTTCTTATTTTGTAGGATCATATGTGGAGTTTGTGGCGATTCTGGGATCCAGGATCCCCCATTTGAATGGAGGTTTGGTAATAAAACAGTTTTCTGTGCATTTCATCTACTTATTGGGATACCACTGGACCACTTATGGTCTGAGCTTGGCATCCAAGTGTTTCAGAACTGCATAAGCTACATGTCCACCGAGATGCTTGCTTGACCAGTTCAAAGGTCAGTTGAGCATCATGAGACGTGTAGGTATATAAAATGTGAGGACTCGGAGCCAAGGTTGTATAAACTGTGACCTAAAAAGCACAAACGCCTCCATGATCAAAGTATATATCATCAGGTGTCTTACCCAAGGACACTTGCTGGTGAGATGTTCTTACCAGGGTCCAAACCTTTGCTTTCATGGTTATAGAGCAGAGTCATTGTGGTCTGGTTGAACTTGCTTCTCCAGAGTTGTAGAGCAGGGATAGCTGGGGAGGGGTTCTGAGTAGGGATGAGCTGTTCAGGTTCGGACGGTTCGGAGTTCGACCCGAACTTTGGCAGTTCGAAAGTTCGCGAATTTCGAACTTTTTGAGCGTGTTCGGTTCGGGTTCGAAAAAAAAAAGAAATTTTGAAAAAAGTATAGTAAATGCTTAAAAAAATACTAAAAAATCTAGAAATAAAGAGACTCTTTACTGCAGAATATTATAAGCAACGGTTTATTAGATATTGAATTAAAAACTAATGTGTACGTGGAAAGATTATCAACTCTAAATGACCTCTGTTCACAAACGAGCATAACACCAGGTGGTTTTAGTCTGATAATCAATTTGATACATTGTACAATATAGTGAGGGGGTGGGGTGGTGTCTGCTTCTGATTGAGATTTGAGAATTAATTTTCCTAAAACATCCTAATATGCTGCATTTAACCCTTTCGCTGCTGAGGCTTTTCACAGCTCTGTGCTGAGGTCATTTTTACGGCTTTCGCTCATCATGTTTAACCGCATTTTGTAGCCATATTTTGATATATGACCCAGACATATTATATATCGTTCTTTTTGGCAGATTCATAATATGTCATTATTATATGTATACGTTATGTCATGTCTGTATATTATAACAAAAAATGCAATAAAATTAAAATTTTCAATAATTTATTATGTGTAAAGTGTTTTTTTTCACATTTTAACATGCGATCGTTTGCGGTTATATTTTGTATAGGGTGCGCTTGTTAAAAAAATTAGAAATGGGGTCTCGTTACATTTATTTTTTGGGGAAAATTTCGCTTTTTTTAACAAACGCACCGCATACAAAAATCGTTAGTGCAGCATTATTGTTCACATTATAATTGAAATGGGAACAATATTGCTGCATTAACAAAACAAAAACAAACAAAAAAACTTGTTTATTTTTTTTTAGAATTTTTTTTAAAATTTTTATTTTTATTTTTATTTTTATTTTTTTTAAAAAACATTTGTCATGCTCATGTTTAGTATCCTTGGAAAGGCCATGCTCTGGCCGATCCAACGATATCAAAAATTAACCCCTAGCTCCCACAGGATCGGGAGATAGGGGGTTCATTGGAACCCCCTATCTCCACCATTGGTGGCAGCTAGGGGTTAACTCCAGGACTGGCGTCATCGTGCTATGCATGATGACGCCAGTCCTCAGGGGGAGTTCCTGGAGGCTTGGCCGACATCCAAGATGTCGGCCAGCTCCAGGAGAGGATCAGCGCCGATTCGTGATCCAGCTCCCCAGGAGTTAATCACAGCCACCGTTTGGATGGGCAGGCTGTCCTCAGCGCGTCCATAGCACAGGAGAACCACTTGGCTGGACGCGCTGAGCGCGTCCATAGCAGCCAAGTGGTTAACTGGTGTTTGAAAAAAATCTAAAGCAATGTTATTTTTCACCTCGGGATTAAACATTCACAGGGTTATTCAGAGAGCGGTGAAAAGCAGGAGAATAACTGGAGAAGTGAAAATTCTAGGTCAAACCAGAAAAATTCTCCCATTTAACTCACTTTCCAAATCGGCTATTTGGTCTAGATTGTTCTCTTCTCTTGCCTTCTCCTGGCTTTCACCTCTCTAGGTTGTTCAGAGAAAGGTGAAAACCAGGAGAATGGCAGGAAAAGAGAACAATCTGGACCAAATAGCCGATTTGGAAAGTGAGATAAGGCTAGGGTCAGACTAACGCATTTTTCGCAGCGACCGTCAAAAAGTGCGTCCGAACGCATTGCTTTATTTTTTCACGGATTGCGCGAAAACGGTCATACGGCGCACATTTTTGTGCGTGATTTTTTACGGATCCAAACCAGGAAATTTTGGGTGTCTGGACGTTATGTTGGCCGGACATGAGCAGGGTCTGACGTCTCCAAATCACACACACACGACGCTAGTGGACGCAGCGCACTCTGTACGTCCGTACTAGCGGTTCTGCGTTCTCGAAAAAATGCGTTCATTTTCCACTTGCGTTGTGCAGCCGGACTTTTGTGCGACCGTACTTCGTATATTGGCCGTCATTTGCTGCTAGTGCGGCCGTGATTAAGTGCGCCTAAACGCACGATAAAAATTCGCTAGTCTGACCCTAGCCTAAATGGGAGAATTTTTCTGGTTTGGCTATTTTGACCTAGAATTTTCCATTCTCCAGTCATTCTCCTGCTCTTCACCGCTCTCTGAATAACCCTGACAGGGTTATTCAGAGAAAGGTGAAACTCGGGAGAATGACTGGAGAATGGAAAATTCTAGGTCAAAATAGCCAAACCAGAAAAATTCTCCCATTTATCTCACTTTCCAAATCGGCTATTTGGTCTAGAATTTTCCATTCTCCTGCTTTTCACGCCAAAAAATCAGTAAACTTTTTCTGCGTGTCCGAAAATGTCTCCTCTTTTCATACAGACTGCCGCCCCAAGCAGTTGTTTTTGGATAGATTAAAGGAAAAGCATTTACCGTCATTTGAAATGTCATTTTTTGGTTTTTACATATTTCTATTCATCCTAGAAATCCGCCACTTCACGGGCAGGTTATGGGGACCTCCTAGGCACGATATTTGAAGGAATTTTTGGTTTTTATGTTTAACCCTTATTTCATGGAAAACTCACTGTCCTTTTAAAAAGATTTTTTTTAACTTTTTGTCCTTGTTTCCTGTCCCCTAGGGCACTACCCGGACCCCCATACACCTTTTATGGCAAATATGTAGCATATATGCCCTCTTGGAGGGCACTCTAAAAAACCGAATCTTCAGCCCCATTGGCTTGCATGGGGGTTCGGATTCGGGTTCGGTCCCGAACAAATGGAAAGTTCGGGTTCGGCTTGAACCAAACTCGGGGAGTGTTCGGCTCATCCCTAGTTCTGAGCAGGATACAAACCTGCACCTCCGTGGTTGTAGAGCACAGACATGGTGGCAAGGTTGAGCGTGCTTCTCCAAAGTTGTAAAGCAGGGACATGCTGGTTAGGTGATCTGACCAGGATACGAATCCCCACCTCCAAGGTGGCAGAGCAGAAGCATTGTGGTGAGGGAGAAGGTGCTTCTCTAGAGTTGTAGAGCAGGGACATGCTGGTGAGGTGTTCTGACCAGGATACAAACCCTCAGTCACCTCCAAGGTGGCAGAGCAGAGGCATTGTTGCATGGTTGAACTTGCTTCTCTGCAATTGTAGAGCGGGGACATGCTGGCGAGGTCGGTGTTCTCACCACAATTCAAACCTACTTTTCCACAGTTGTAGAGCAGAGATTTTACCACCACATTACCCAGCCGATATTCTGAGGTAGACAAGGTTGTATTGTTGGATGTCCTGCTGCAGAGCTGCTCTGACCAGCAATACAACCTGCAACTCAACACTTGTAGAGCAGTGACGTTACCACCACTCTGCCCGGACAATATTCTGACGTAGGCAAGCGGGGTATCGTTGGGTGTCTTGCTGCAGAATTGCTTTGACCAGCATTCGACCCAGTATCTCCACGGTTCTAGAGCAGTGACGTTACCACCACTCTGCCCGGACAATATTCTGACGTAGGCAAGCGGGGTATCGTTGGGTGTCTTGCTGCAGAATTGCTTTGACCAGCATTCGACCCAGTATCTCCACGGTTCTAGAGCAGTGACGTTACCACCACTCTGCCCGGCCATTATGTGGCAACACCAGCAATTACATATATCCAAATGCTTGTACTTCACCATTTCTTGTTTCCGCCCAGAAGGAACTAGTTGAGGTTTTCTCTTATCGTTACCCAGGAACGAAGCCGAAAAATGCAACTCGACTGTAACAGATAAATTGCTCCCCTCGGACTTTCATCAATAAACCCTAACGGAACGAAACCGGGTGTTCCCTTTGCGCAAATTGTACATTTTTGGTAGATCGCAACGCGAATAAACACAATATCTGATTCTGAACCATCGTTCATCACATTTTTTCGTTAGCTCAAGTATTTTGCCCAAAAATTTGCAATTCTCCACCAATCCCTGCGATGTGAATAACCAACGACGTACGACACTGAAGACACTCTGGATCGGGTCTGTCAAACTCCAGAACCAGAAATGTTCCTGAACTATAACTCCCATGATTCCCTGGCCTTCTATCGCATTGAAAGAATTCTGGGAATTGTAGGCATCAACATCTGGGGGGCTGCGAGTTTGACAGACCTGCTCTAGGTGCTCTACTTAGCAATAGGAGGGTGTCACTGCTTCAACACAGGTGAACCATAAAATGTAAGGCTCCTCAGCATTATTTGTTAAAAGCTCATGCGTTTGGGGCATCCTTAGTGATCAATACTTTGATTTAACGCACACCTGTCACGCTTACCTGCAACGCCAACTTGGCACATAATCGGCAAAGCAATCTGATGCCCAGTGAGAGCCAACGGTGTTTACCAGCAGGTGAGATCAGAAGAGCCGGTCTGTAGGAGACGGGCGATGGTGGCCACCATATGTGAGCAACTTAGGTGCGCTTTAAAAGATATAGAAGTTCTGCAAATCTTAAAAATATAGTTTGGACCATACAGGAATCTCAAAGAGCCGATGAATTCAAGCAGAAATGTGATTTGCGAGCTGTCTGAGATTTTAATATCCCTATCACAGTGGTTGCTGCTGATGATGAGTGACAGGAGCCCTGGTGCCTGCATCAGTACCAGCCTGACAGGCAGCCAGCCAGGGCACAGCCGCATAGGGAGCTATGGAGGAACTGTGTCCTGCACCGCCATCTAGTGGCCACAGAGCAGATCTGCCGCCCAGACTTCTTTTAGCCCTTGCTACAAAGTATTTATTAATCCCAGTGTGACTTCTCCTCTGTGCCTGGTGCAGGCTGCTAGATCCTCTCTCCCTGCCTGCAGACTGTGACTGGAAACAGGACAAAGTGTGGAGCACACAGAGGGTCCTGACAATGGAACTGGGGCTCCTCCAGACCTCACACAGTAACATCAGCAGAAGACCCATCCTGTTCATGAATGGAGCCTGACAGTTGCAGGGAGGGACCTGCACAGTCATCTCAGAGAGGTGAGGAGTGGAGAGCTACTCCAACTGGTGCAGGAGGTAGGGAGGGGGCTGTGCTGGGTAAACTGGGTGCATACCTTCACTTGTGTGCAGTGTGTCCTTAGGAAGACAGGCTGGAGGTTTCAGGACAGCCACACCATACAAGGGGTTCAGCATCTGGAGAGCAGGAGACAGGGGGTATGTGGGTCCAAATCCTGCAGAACTGTGGCTAGCACTTTATTTAGATCTTGATTTCTGGTCAGTTTTTGCACCCATGGACAGGGCTTGGTATGTCTGTCTGCTCTTGCCCTGATGGAGCATTAATTCCCAGTTTCTGAATGAATGGACATTATTAACCTACATTTTATTGATATATTATTATTTATTTTTTTGTCTTGCTATCATTTTCTGATATTTTAGGAGGTGGCATGAAATCCCCTGGGGGAGGGAGGGGCTGTGAGACCACCTCTGCCTCCTCATCATGAATGGAACAGAGCTTCTGAGCAGGATCTAGAGCTGCTGGATGATCCAGACCTAGGAGAGGAGGAAGCCCTCTGCCCAGGGTGACTGGGTGAAAGGGGGTGGAATGGTTACCTTCATGGGATGATACATTGTTACCAGATCCACTGGGATTCTGCTACTAGAACTTTATAACCCCTCACAGCTAGACATGGAATGTTTGAGCTTCAACAGTGACTGTCCTGGTCTTCTACTCAACGGATCATGGCTGAACTCCAGCCTGGAGGACAACAGGACCCAAGTGACCAACTCCACCAGGGATCCTCTCAGGAGGAACGAAGAGGTGGCCAAGGTGGAGGTGACCGTGTTGGCTCTGATCCTGTTTTTGGCTCTGGCAGGGAACATCTGTGTCCTGATTGGGATCCACCTGAACCGACACAAGCATTCCAGGATGTACTTCTTCATGAAGCACCTGAGCATCGCAGACCTGGTGGTCGCCCTCTTTCAGGTCCTTCCTCAGCTCATCTGGGACATCACCTTCAGGTTCTATGCCCCTGACTTCCTCTGCAGGCTGGTCACCTACCTACAGGTGGTGGGGATGTTTGCCTCCACCTACATGCTCCTGCTGATGTCCCTGGACAGGTGCCTGGCCATCTGCCAGCCCCTGAGGTCCTTGCACAGAAGGTCTGACTGTGTCTATGTCCTCATCACCTGGATTGTCAGCTTTCTTCTCAGCATCCCTCAGATCCTCATCTTCTCTCTCAAGGAGGTGGGCAACGGGGTCTATGACTGCAGGGCAGACTTCATCCAGCCCTGGGGGACCAAGGCTTATATCACCTGGATGACTTTGGCTGTGTACATCATCCCTGTGATGGTCCTCAGCGTTTGCTATGGGCTCATCAGCTACAAGATCTGGCAGAACATCAGGCTGAAGACTGTGTGTGAGAGCAACCTGAGGCTGAGCTCCAACAGGAGGGCTACCCTGTCCAGGGTCAGCAGTGTCAGGCTCATCTCCAAGGCCAAGATCAGGACAGTCAAAATGACCTTCATCATAGTGCTGGCTTACATCGTGTGCTGGACACCCTTCTTCTACGTCCAGATGTGGTCAGTGTGGGACCCCCATGCACCCCAAGAAGGTAAGCAACACCCCCACCCTACAGGTAGAGCTTTGTATGTGGGTGGTGGTGGGATTATGAAAGCAAGACAAGCTGATTAAACCAAAATTCGTATTAGAGTAAAATCCTGTCATTTTGGGGAGAAACAAAGTGTCAGTGTCATAATAAAATCTCAATGTGTCTCGTGAGCCCCTGAGGAATGATACAATATAACAAAACAAAACAAAAAACAACAACATCAACATCCTCCTGCTGTATTTTGGAAGTGGAGTAAATGTGGGTTGTGTAAGGAGATCCAGTTAATGTGTCAAACATGTGGCGTTTGTTTCTGGCAAAGGAGGAGAGATTTGTGGTTATTTTTAGAAAATGTGCCCCAACCTGAGCAAAAACAAGAGGCTTTCTGAGTGGAGAAGCAATGACATACACTGTGATGATAGGGGACATTATTTAATCAGGAAAATAGAGAAAATGAAAAAGATACATACATAGATAGATATATATACATGATTGATAATGGAATGATTCATAGAGAGAAAGAGAGAGATACATCGATAGATACATGATTGGTGATTGATAAAAAGGTAGATGATTGATAGTTAATAGATACATTTTCTGACTATTATCTATCCATACATGTAACTATATTTATTGGATGGAAGACAGATACAGTCTCTGAAAGATAGATAATAGATAATGTAACTAGTTAATAGGCAGATGGACAGATACCTTAAGATATAGATAGATAATGGAAAGATACTATAGACAGATGGATATAATGGAAAAATAGACAGATAACAGGATGCAGGAATTAATAGATCTATGAATCTATAAATGGATAGATATGAATATAGACAAATTGAGACAGATAGATACAGATATTTAGATTATGACAAAGAGATGATAGAGAGATGATAAATATATAGCCAAATGGAGACATATATATATATATATATATATATAATAGATAGAGATAGATAATAATATAGATGCATAGATAGATACAGATAGATGATAGTATAGATGAATAGATATGTATCGATAGATATAGATAGATGATAGTATAACTGGATAGATACGGATAGATAGATACAGATAGATGATAATATAGATGGATGGATACAGATAGATGATAATATAGATAGATGGATACAGATAGATGATAATATGGATAGATGGATAGATACAGATAGATAGATGATAATATAGATGGATGGATACAGATAGATGATAATATAGATAGATGGATGGATAGATATAGATAGATGATAATATAGATAGATAGATACAGATAGATGATAATATAGATGGATAGATACAGATAGATGATAATATAGATAGATGGATGGATAGATACAGATAGATGATAATATAGATAGATAGATGATAATATAGATGGATAGATACAGATAGATGATAATATAGATAGATGGATGGATAGATACAGATAGATGATAATATAGTTGGATAGATACAGATAGATGATAATATAGATAGATGGATGGATAGATACAGATAGATGATAATATAGATGGATGGATAGATAGATGATACTATAGATGGATAGATAGAGATAGATGATAATATAGATAGATGGATGGATAGATACAGATAGATGATAATATAGATAGATAGATGATAATATAGATGGATGGACAGATAGATGATAATATAGATGGATAGATACAGATAGATGATAATATAGATAGATGGATGGATAGATACAGATAGATGATAATATAGATGGATAGATACAGATAGATGATAATATAGATAGATGGATGGATAGATACAGATAGATGATAATATAGATGGATGGATAGATAGATACAGATAGATGGATGGATGGATAGATACAGATAGATGATAATATAGATAGATGATAATATAGATAGATAGATACAGATAGATGGATGGATAGATACAGATAGATGATAATATAGATAGATAGATACAGATAGATGGATGGATAGATACAGATAGATGATAATATAGATAGATACAGATAGATGATAATATAGATGGATAGATACAGATAGATGATAATATAGATAGATAGATACAGATAGATGGATGGATAGATACAGATAGATGATAATATAGATAGATAGATACAGATAGATGATAATATAGATGGATAGATACAGATAGATGATAATATAGATGGATGGACAGATAGATGATAATATAGATGGATAGATACAGATAGATGATAATATAGATGGATAGATACAGATAGATGATAATATAGATGGATAGATACAGATAGATGATAATATAGATGGATGGATAGATAGATACAGATAGATGATAATATAGATGATAGATAAAGATAGATGATAATATAGATGATAGATAGATACAGATAGATGATAATATAGATGATAGATAAAGATAGATGATAATATAGATGATAGATAAAGATAGATGATAATATAGATGATAGATAGATACAGATAGATGATAATATAGATGATAGATACAGATAGATGATAATATAGATGATAGATAGATACAGATAGATGATAATATAGATGGATGGATAGATAGATAAAGATAGATATGGATAGATAGATAAAGATAGATGATAATATAGATCGATGGATAGATACAGATAGATGATATATAGATGGATGGATAGATAGATACAGATAGATGATAATATAGATGATAGATAGATACAGATAGATGATAATATAGATGGATGGATAGATAGATAAAGATAGATATGGATAGATGCAGGGATAGACAGATGGATAAATAAATACCTAAACACAGTAAATCTTTGTGGTCACTAAGTGGTGAATTGGTTGAAAAATTGCACAATTTAGGAAAACATGGTGGAGAAAGAAAATTCCAGGATGAGATTCCAAGCGTGCTGCAAATGTAGCCAAAGCGCTGCTAAACTTACCATAGAATGTAATGGCTCTAAGGTTTACACCAGGCTTGGAATTTATATATCTCCTTTACCATTCAGATCTTGCAATCCTGCACCGAATCAGGGCTGTATTCCAAGCCTGGTGTAAACTTAACCGGAGCTGTTGTAACTCCATAGACTGTAATGGCTTTGGGAAGTTTACACCATGGTCGGACTGCATCTTTCAGCATTTAGCGAATAATTCCCTTTTTAAATAAAGGTGAGTTGGTGAAGTTACGAACACGTGACTTTATGTCGTCACAGCCCTACATCTTGTGATCTATGGGAGTGATGGAGGGGGCGCTGCGAATATGACGCAATTATTTTGTGGAACCTACAACTACATATCAATGGATATAAAAACTCAATACTCGATACTATGTGACTTCTACCCTTGGATTATTATTACGTAGAAAATAAATTGTCTCCTGTGACTTTGCTCTGCCCGTTAGGAAATGTAAACAGCTGGTGGTGGAGGTATTCCCTGCGGGTGAAGGATTGCTGTGGAATTGCACGTTTATTGACAAAATAACTAAGCTTGACACAGGTGTTTTACCTTCTGCTGGGCTGCTTTGGTCTATGTTTGCATCTCTCCACTATTCCACCACATGCTAATTATAAATAGTCTAACTCTTGAAGACCATATGTCAGTGACGGCAGACCTTGGCGCCCCAGATATTTCAGAACTACATGTCCCGTGATGCTTAATCACACTTAAGGATTGTTGAGCATCATGGGAGATGTAGTTCAGAAACATCTGGGGTGCCAATGTTGGTCATTATTACCATAGGTCCTATTCCACTGGATAAGGAGTCCACCAGTTATGGTAAGAGCTGAAGCTGCTGTTCCAAACTTGGCACAAGCTCTGCTTTCGGCTCGGCGGTCTTTGCGCCCCCTTACTGTAAATTGATGGCTCCTGTACCTTGTATACTTTGTATAGGAGATTGTATCTAGGTTGTAAGTTCCCACGGGAATAGGTCCCTCAATTCCTCCCGTGTCTGTTGGTGAAATATTGACTTGCCTTTTTGCTGTATTGTAGAATTGTCTTGTCTTTACCCATTGTGCCGCGCTGTGGAATGCTTTGGCGCTTAATAACTATATAATAATATAGGATGCTTAAGTTGCCCCTAGAACTAGAAGAAGAGCAATTCCAAGGTACCTTGTTCTTCTCCTCTGGAGCAGGTAGCTCTCATAGACATACTGATTCCCAGACCCTGGTGTTAAGTGATTCAAAATCACTTAACGC
Source organism: Leptobrachium leishanense (assembly GCA_009667805.1). Classification (NCBI taxonomy): domain Eukaryota; kingdom Metazoa; phylum Chordata; class Amphibia; order Anura; family Megophryidae; genus Leptobrachium; species Leptobrachium leishanense. The sequence goes on along the minus strand of CM019070.1, from coordinate 152,292,574 downwards.
ATTAAAATAAACCACCCGAAAAATCCCATTCTTACCTTGGTTCCCACAGCAGAGAGTGTGGCGTGATCTGCCAGTTCTTCTGGCCCGGAGCAGTGGAAAACAGGAAACCACTAGTTCCCAGTGTTCCTTCACAGCTCCTGGACAATCCTGGTAGTGTGAACTTGTGCAGAGCTCAAGGCAGAGTTGCGTTGGACTCCATGGAGCCCTATGGTCTCCAGGAGCCGATACCAGCGGCTATGAGCAGCACCGCTATCAATTTGCGCCTCCCTATCATTCCAAGACTGGATCAGAGTGGGTGCAGTAAAAAGGAGCTGGTAAGTGAAATCGTCTCGCAACCACAGAATAGGACCCCATATTTTTTTGACCGGCGACCTGTCACATTGAAACGGCTCTCCACCAAGGTTTGGTGATTTAATGGTTTCCTGGACTTTATATCTGCAACATACTTGTTTGTTTCCAAGTTGAAGAATAATTATACCCCCCACCCCAAAATATTTAAAAAAAAACAGCAGTACTGTCCAGTACAGAAGGAAATCCACTGCATCTTCAGATTAATGGCGGAAAACACCACCCTGTATGACTGATGCATTTTGTGTGTAGCTGATGCATTAAACTAATGTATTTTCAGTAGGACTGACGCATTTTGTATATGATTGGTGCAATTGAGTATGACTGATAGATTTTGCATATACCTGTTCCATTTTACTAATGACTGGCTCATATCAAGTATGACTGTGGTTTCAGTCTGAATGACGTGTTTTATATATGACTGGTGCATTTTGAGTATGACTGACGCATTTTGCTTCTACCGGTTCCATTTTACTAATGACTGGCTCATATCAAGTATGACTGATGTGATTTCAGTATGACTGACGTGTTTTGTATATGACTGGTATATTTTGAGAATGACTGACGCATTTTGAGTATGACTTATTCATATTGAGTATGGCCGTCGCATTTTGAGTATGACTGATGCATTTAGCATATACCTGATCCATTTTACAAATGACTGACGCATATTGAGTATGACTGATGTATTTTCAGTATGACTGACGCATTTTGTATATGATTGCTACATTTAGAGGATGACTGACGCATTTTGAACATTATTGATACCTTTTGAATTTGACTTATTCATATGAGTACAACTGACACATTCTGAGTATGACCGACAGATTTTGCATATGATTGGTACTTTATAAGTATGACTGATGCATTTTGTGTATGACTGACGCATTTTGTGTATGACTGACGCATTTTGCATGTAGCTGATCCAGTTTACTGACGACTGACGCATTTCACTCTAGAATGGGCTTAAATCAGAGACTGAACTCAGAAATAAACTCCAGGCCATGAGAATCTGAATAGATCTTTCCAGATGGGGAAGAATGGAGATCAAAGTGGTAGATCCATTCAGAAAGACACAAATAATATTCAGTATACATATGAGTGATAGAACAAAAACCTATAACAATCCAGCACAACGAAGTGCGAGGAGAGTTACTGAAAGGGATGTGGGTCCCCGTCCCGAACACAATTTATTAAATAGTAAACAATATCAGAAGGACACACACTAAAGTCATAAAAAACATAAACAAGACATTGAGATGAATGTCGGTGGGATACAATAGATCCTAAGGAGTATGTAAAGAAGACCATATATCAAATAAACCCGGTCAGGAGAATCGTTAATGAAAAGAAAAATGTATAGTACACAATGAAATGCTCACTCAAAGTGGAAGCTGACGTATCACCTATTTAGACTGGTATATGCTAACGGTAACGTAACACATGAATGGGTAATCAAAGAAATCCATCGTCAATTAGACCCACAACAGACACCAAGGAACCAGAAAAACGGGGATTTGAAGGGCACCCCAACTGTTAAAAAACAACATATACATCTTAGAGAAGGCACATCAAAAAACATGCTCAACGCGTTTGGATAGCATATGCTATCTTCATCAGGAGAAAAAACATTTCTCCTGATGAAGATAGCATATGCTATCGAAACGCATATGCTATCGATATGTCAGCTTCCACTTTGAGTGAGCATTTCAGTGTGTACTATAAATGTTTCTTTTCATTAACTAGTCTCCTGACCGGGTTTATTTGATATATGGTCTTCTTTACATACTCCTTAGGATCTGTTGTATCCCACCGACATTCATCTCGATGTCTTGTTTATGTTTTTTATGAGTTTAGTGCGTGTCCTTCTGACATTGTTTACTATCCAATCAATTGTGTTCGGGACCCACATCCCCTTCAGTAACTCTCCTCGCACTTCGTGGTGCTGGATTGTCTATATTTATTGGTGGGTTAGGCCCATAGGGTTGTGGTGTCTGGCATCACTGAGATAGCTTCCTTGTGGAACTATATCTTTGTTGTGTATTCATATGAGTGATGCAGTTTGTGTGATTGGTATACATTGAGTATGACCGACGCATTTTGCACTTGGCCCAGTCTTCAAACTCCATTGATTGACAGGTTCCACAAGCTGACATTGTGAGTAGCAGTGAGCTAGGCGATTGTCTTTCACTGTCACATTGAGTAGGAAAAACATGGTGTTCAGAGGGTGAGTGACGAGACCCATGAAGACGTGGCATCCTCTAGAAAATCCTTTATTCAATCAAATATCTTAGATAAAAGTGAATCCCAGCGCTGTGTGTAACGATTTCTGATGGATCAAATGTTGGGGTAACTTTTTAAGGCGAACCTGTTATCCTTACCTACATGGTGCTGCCATCTTGGTGATAGCCTTGGCATAGCATTGGCACCACAATCTCAGGTCCAATCAGAGCTGGCGATGGATACCTGTCCAGTGAGTTCAGTGGAGCCTAGAGCATTGGTCCCCAACCCTGGTCCTCAGGACCCTCTAACAGGACAGGTTTTAAGGATCACCTTGGGGAAACGCAGACTGAATCCTGCAATCACTGAGCAGCAAATCCTATCACCTGTGCTGTGCTTCACATATCCTGCAAACCTGGCCTGTTACGGGGACCTGAGGACAGTTTTGGAAAACATCTAGGAAAAGAGATTTTGTTGGTTTGTAAAGCACACGCGTTGAACACGGCAGGGAGAAGTCTGCAGACTCTGTATTTAAACAGGAATAACGAGCTAAAGGCAGGAAAGAAATAATAGACGTGAATTAAAAACGTGATGAATTGATGTAGGGAATGTGCAAACCCTCCAGAATGTCCCATAACAATGCATGTCCCCATTACAAGAGAAAAGGCCCCACAGAGGAATATACACAATTTCCACATGATTAATGTAGTGTTTGCGATTCTACAGCCAATCCCACCGGGGAATCAACACAGATATCCGCTTCACAGTCTCTTCGTCGATGTGATTGGCCGTCAGTGAATTCATTCTCTTGGAATGTGTTAAAATGTATTCATAAATATTGTTTAGCTTGACAAGAATAGCCAGACACATGGACGAGGGGGTCCTCACTCAAACACTGAGCATAAAAATGTGTATTTTGAGATTTAAAGATGAGAATACCAATAAATATATATATAGATTTCACAGGTCAGCAACAATGCTCTTCTGATGTAATGGTACTACAACTCCCATGATGCATAGCCATTCATAAGGTTGACTGGGCATCATGGGAGTTGAATTTCCAAAGCATCTGGAGGGCTAAAGTTGCTGTACCCCGATATAGATAAATACAGGCAGGTAAAAAGATAGATAGATAGACCTGCAAACCCCAAAAACAACACCTAAAAAAGAGGCCTGACCATACGGAGGAGCCCCTAAAAAGACACCCTCACACCCTGAATATACGAAGGAGCCCCTAAAAGACACCCACACACCCTGAATATATGGAGGAGCCCCTAAAAAGACACACGCACACCCTGAATATATGGAGGAGCCCCTAAAAAGACACCCACACACCCTGAATATATGGAGGAGTCCCTAAAAAGACACCCACACACCCTGAATATATAGAGCAACCCCTAAAAAGACACCCACACACCCTGAATATATGGAGGAACCCCTAAGAAGACACCCGCACGCCCTGACTATATGGAGGAACCCCTAAAAAGACACTCACACACCTTGAATATATGGAGGAACCCCTAAAAAGACACTCAAACACCCTGAATATATGGAGGAGCCCCTAAAAAGACACCTGCACACCCCGAATATATGGAGGAACCCCTAAAAAGACCCACGCACACCCTGAATATATGGAGGAACCCCTAAAAAGACCCACGCACACCCTGAATATATGGAGGAACCCCTAAGAAGACACCCGCACGCCCTGACTATATGGAGGAACCCCTAAAAAGACATTCACACACCTTGAATATATGGAGGAACCCCTAAAAAGACACCCAAACACCCTGAATATATGGAGGAGCCCCTAAAAAGACACCTGCACACCCTGAATATATGGAGGAACCCCTAAAAAGACCCACGCACACCCTGAATATATGGAGGAACCCCAAAAAAGACCCACGCACACCCTGAATATATGGAGGAGCCCCTAAAAAGACACCCACACACCCTGAATATATGGAGGAGCCCCTAAAAACACACCCACACACCCTTAATATATGGAGGAGCCCCTAAAAAGACACCCGCACACCCTGAATATATGGAGGACTCCCTAAAAAGACACCCACACACCCTGAATATATGGAGGACTCCCTAAATAGACACCTGCACACCCTGAATATATGGAGGAACCCCTAAAAAGATACCCGCACGCCCTGAAAATATGGAGGAGCCCCTAAAAAGACACCCACACACCCTGAATATATGGAGGAGCCCCTAAAAACACACCCACACACCCTTAATATATGGAAGAGACCCTAAAAAGATACCCGCATACCCTGAATATATGGAGGAGACCCTAAAAAGACACCTGCACACCCTGAATATATGGAGGAGCCCCTAAAAAGACACCCACACACCCTGAATATATGGAGGAACCCCTAAAATGACACCCACACACCCTGAATATATGGAGGAGCCTCTAAAAAGACACCCACACACCCTGAATATATGGAGGAACCCCTAAAATGACACCCACACACCCTGAATATATGGAGGAGCCTCTAAAACGACACCAGTACACCCTGAATTTATGAAGGAACCCCTAAAAAGACACCCACACACCCTGAATATATGGAGGAGCCCCTAAAACCACACCTGCACACCCTGAATATATGTAAGAACCCCTAAAAAGACACCCACACACCCTGAATATATGGAGGAGTCCCTGAAAAGACACCCGCACACACTGAATATATGGAGGAACCCCTAAAACGGCACCCGCACACCCTGAATATATGGAGGAACCCCTAAAAAGACACCCACACACCATGAATATATGGAGGAACCCCTAAAAAGACACCTGCACACCCTGAATATATGGAGGAGCCCCTAAAAAGATACCGCACACCCTGAATATATGGAGGAGCTCCCAAAAAGACACCCGCACACCCTGAATATATGGAGGAACCCCTAAAAAGACACCCGCACACCCTGAATATATGGAGGAACCCCCTAAACAGACACCCACACACCCTGAATATATGGAGGAGCCCCTAAAAAGACACCCACACACCCTGAATATATGGAGGAACCCCTAAAACGACACCCGCACACCCTGAATATATGGAGGAACCCCTAAAAAGACACCCACACACCATGAATATATGGAGGTACCCCTAAAAAGACACCCGCACACCCTGAATATATGGAGGAACCCCTAAAAAGATACCGCACACCCTGAATATATGGAGGAGCTCCCAAAAAGACACCCGCACACCCTGAATATATGGAGGAGACCCTAAACAGACACCCACACACCCTGAATATATGGAGGAGCCCCTAAAAAGACACCCACACACCCTGAATATATGGAGGAGCCCCTAAAAAGACACCCACACACCCTGAATATATGGAGGAACCCCTAAAAGGACACCCACACACCCTGAATATATGGAGGAGCCCCTAAAAACACACCCACACACCCTGAATATATGGAGGAACCCCTAAAAAGACACCCGCACACCTTGAAGATATGCAGGAACCCCTAAAAAGACACCCACACACCCTGAATATATGCAGGAACCCCTAAAAAGACACCCGCACACCCTGAATATATGAAGGAGCCCCTAAAAAGACACCCGCACACCCTGAATATATGGAGGAGCCCCTAAAAAGACACCCGCACACCCTGAATATATGGAGGAGACCCTAAAAAGACACCCACACACCCTGAATGTATGAAGGAGCCTCTAAAAAGACACCCACACACCCTGAATATATGAAGGAGACCCTAAAAATGAAATTAAGAGAGAAAAGAGGGTAAAAGGGATTTGGGACTAAAATAAAAATCTGCATTGGTGTACTGTACATTTTAGACGTGATATTTAGACGCACGCTCTGAATATTTTCGCAGCCGCTCAGGTATCTTTAAGATTTTCCATTCGCTGCTAAATCACTGACTCTCCCCGGGTCGGTGATGGATCTGTTTTGTTTCGTTGTTATATACACAGTTTAGCTTCTGATATAAATACTTTTTTGTCCATGATAGGTTATTGTGACATTTTGCGTAAAGCGAGCCGCGGGAGGTTTGATCGTTGATTATTCGCTGGAGTGCGCGCGGCGAGCCAGAGCCTCCATGTTTTTTACGGGGACAGTCACTTCGATGTGTTTAAATTAGATCAAATTAGCTTCATTTGAGGATAATCAAGACGGCTTCAACATAACATGCAAATCTCCAGCTCCTGAGAATAGAAAATCATCTGGTGCCTCTCGAGCTCACGATGCTCAGGAATATATTGAGAATCAGTGTATCTCCCACAGGAGAAAGCTCTCCACTATCTGTACTTTGCCAGGAATTCAAGGGAGCCTCTTAAAGTGCACCTGTCATATTTATCTATGGGGCGCCGCCATCTTTATAAGAGCACTGGCACAGCAGCCTGAGGTCCAATCAGAGCTGCCGATGTTAAAGTGTCTGGTGAGATCAGAAGAAGTGACCTATAGGAGACAGGAAATGGCGGCGTCCAGCAGGTGATTATGATAGTGAATTTAAACTGCAAAATAGTATATATACAGGTCGAGTGCCTGTTATCTGGCGTATCTGTTATATGCATTCCGGATTTCGGACACATCCAGATTTCAGAATCCGATGTTTCGGAGGAGAGATATTACGGTGACAAACACTTTATTGCAGCATATGCTACCTTCAATGTGTCATTTTGGAGCATATGCTTCATTCAGTACGTCATATTTGTAGTGCAACATATTGGAGCGCATGCTTCATTCTGGGCATAATTTTTGGACCATATGCTTCATTCTCAAATCGTTTTGGCGCAAATGCTTCACTCTGTGCATAATTTTGGAGCACATGCTTCATTCTGTGCATCATTTTTGGAGTACATACTTCATTCTGTGCATCATTTTGGAGCACATGCTTCATTCTGTGCATTATTTTTGGAGTACATACTTCATTCTGTGCATCATTTTTGGAGTACATACTTCATTCTGTGCATCATTTTGGAGCACATGCTTCATTCCGTGGATCGCTTTGGAGCACCTATTTCATTCTGTTGTTCTGTGCATCATTTTGGAGCACATGCTTCATTCTGTGCATCATCTTTGGAGTACATACTTCATTCTGTGCATCATTTTGGAGCACATACTTCATTCTGTGCATCATTTTGGAGCACATGCTTCATTCTGTGCATCATGTTGGCACAAATGCTTCATTCTGTGCATCATTTTGGAGCATATGCTTCACTCTGTACATCATTTTGGAGCATGTGCTTCATTCTGTGCATCATTTTGGAGCACATGCTTCATTCTGTGCATCATTTTTGGAGCATGTGCTTCATTCTGTGCATAATTTTGGAGCAAATGCTACATTCTTTGCATCGTTTTGGAGCATATGCTTCATTCTCAAATTGTTTTGACGCAAAGGCTTCATTGTGTGCATAATTTTGGAGCATATGCTTCACTCTGTGCATAAATTTGGAGCATATGCTTCAATCTGTGCATAATTTTGGAGCATATGATTCACTCTGTGCATAATTTTGGAGCACATGCTTCATTCTGTGCATCATTTTTGGAGTACATACTTCATTCTGTGCATCATTTTGGAGCACATGCTTCATTCTGTGCATCATTTTTGGAGTACATACTTCATTCTGTGCATAATTTTGGAGCACGTGTTTCATTCTGTGCATCATTTTTGGAGTACATACTTCATTTTGTGCATCATTTTGGAGCACATGCTTCATTTTGTGCATCATTTTTGGAGTACATACTTCATTCTGTGCATCATTTTTGGACTACATACTTCATTCTGTGCATCATTTTTGGAGCACATGCTTCATTCTGTGCATCATTTTGGAGCAATTTCCTTGTGTTGTTCTGTGCATCATTTTGGAGCACATGCTTCACTCTGTACATCATTTTGGAGCATGTGCTTCATTCTGTGCATCATTTTGGAGCACGTGCTTCATTCTGTGCATCATTTTGGAGCACATGCTTCATTCTGTGCATCATTTTGGAGCACATGCTTCATTCTGTGCATCATTTTTGGAGCATGTGCTTCATTCTGTGCATAATTTTTGGAGCAAATGCTACATTCTGTGCATAATTTTTGGAGCAAATGCTACATTCTGTGCATCGTTTTGGAACATATGCTTCATTCTCGAATCGTTTTTGCGCAAATGCTTCATTCTGTGCATAATTTTGGAGCACATGCTTCATTCTGTGCATCATTTTGAAGCACATTCTTCATTCTGTGGATCGTTTGGAGCATATGCTTCATTCTGTGCATCGTTTTGGAGCATATGCTTCATTCTGTGCATCATTTTGGAGCACATGCTTAATTCTGTGCATCATTTTGGAGCACATGCTTCATTCTGTGCATCATTTTGGAGCATATGCTTCATTCTGTGCATCATTTTGAAATTTGGAGCACATGCTTCATTCTGTGCATCATTTTGGAGCACATGCTTCATTCTGTGCATCATTTTGGAGCATATGCTTCATTCTGTGCATCGTTTTGGCACAAATGCTTCATTCTGGGCATCATTTTGGAGCATATGCTTCACTCTGTACATCATTTTGGAGCATATACTTCATTCTGTGCATCATTTTGGAGCACATGCTTCATTCTGTTGTTCTGTGCATCACGTTTGGAGCATATACTTCATTCTGAGAATCGTTTTTGGAGCAATTTCATTCTGTTGCTCTGCGTGTCATTTTTGGAGCACATACTTCATTTTGTGCATCATTTTGGAGCACATGCTTCACTCTGTGTGTCATTTTGGTGATTGTGCGTCTTTGTGCCCGTCTTTTCGGAGCCATTCCTGCATCAGTCAGCAGGTTTTTATATTTTGATACAACAAAGTTCCGAATATCGGAAACGGACGAATACATGGAACCCTCCCGATATTCCAAAATGGTCCGATCCGAAATATCGGAAGCTTCTGATATTCTGAATTGGCTGGTTTTGAATATTTCGGAATTGGAATGTTTGGATTCTGAAACAAACAGAATCTTTGCCTGTGAACGCGTCTAATCTTCACATGAAGCACATTGTGCTGTTTGCCAGTGTAATCTGTAACATCACAGCTATCTACTCTCAGGCGTGATCCTTCCCATGACACACGGTAAGAGATGCCACAGAGGATGGACTTGGTGTGTAGAATGGAACAGTTATACTCAGGCCGGCACTGTGTCTTCCTACCCGCCTGTAAAAGCCATGAGTGTGGGGACATGGGGATTTAAATCCATGAGTGTGGGGACATGGGGATCTAAGTCCATGAGTGTGAGGACATGGGGATCTAAGTCCATGAGTGTGGGGACATGGGGATCTAAGTCCATGAGTGTGGGGACATGGGGATCTAAGTCCATGAGTGTGGGGACTAGGGATGAGCCGAAAAATGACATTTCAAATGACGGTAAATGCTTTTCCTTTAATCTATCCATAAACAACTGCTTGGGGCGGCAGTCTGTATGAAAAGAGGAGACATTTTCGTACACGCAGAAAAAGTTTACTGATTTTTTGGCGGTGAAAAGCAGGAGAGTGGAAACTTCTTGACCAAAAAGCCGATTTGGAAAGTGAGATGAATAGGAGAATTTTTCTGGTTTGGCTATTTTGACCTAGAATTTTCCATTCTCCAGTCATTCTCCTGAGTTTCACCTTTCTCTGAATAACCCTGTCAGGGTTATTCAGAGAGCGGTGAAGAAAATAGCCAAACCAGAAAAATTCTCCCATTTAGGCTATTGTCAGACTAGCGAATTTTTAACGTGCGCTTAGGCGCACTTAATCACGGCCACACTAGCAGCAAATGACGGGCAATGACGGCCAATATACGAAGTACGGTCGCACGAAAGTCCGGCTGCGCAACGCAAGTGGAAAATGAACGCATTTTTTTCGAGAACGCAAAACCGCTAGTACGGACGTACAGAGTGCGCTGCGTCCACTAGCGGCGTGTGTGCGTGATTTGGAGACGTCAGACCCTGCTCATGTCCGGCCAACATAACGTCCAGACACCCAAAGTTTCCTGGTTTGGATCCGTAAAAAATCACGCACAAAAATGCGCATCGTATGACCGTTTTCGCGCAATCTGTGAAAAAATACGGCAATGCGTTCGGACGCACTTTTTGACGGTCGCTGCGAAAAATGCGTTAGTCTGACCCTAGCCTTATCTCACTTTCCAAATCGGCTATTTGGTCCAGATTGTTCTCTTTTCCTGCCATTCTCCTGGTTTTCACCTTTCTCTGAACAACCCCGAGAGAGAGGTGAAAGCCAGGAGAACTGGCAAGAGAAGAGAACAATCTAGACCAAATAGCCGATTTGGAAAGTGAGATAAATGGGAGAATTTTTCTGGTTTGGCTATTTTGACCTAGAATTTTCACTTCTCCAGTTATTCTCCTGCTTTCACCACTCTCTGAATAACCCTGTGAATGTTTAATCCCAAGGGGAAAAATAACATTGCTTTAGATTTTTTTCAAACACCAGTTAAATGCAGCATATTAGGATGTTTTAGGGAAATTAATTCTCAAATCTCAATCAGAAGCAGACACCACCCCACCCTCAGTATATTGTACAATGTATCAAATTGATTACCAGACTAAAAACACCTGGTGTTATGCCCGTTTGTGAACAGAGGTCATTTAGAGTTGATAATCTTTCCACGTACACATTAGTTTTTAATTCAATATCTAATAAACCGTTGCTTATAATATTCTGCAGTAAAGAGTCTCTTTATTTCTAGATTTTTTAGTATTTTATTAAGCATTTTCTATACTTTTTTCAAAATTTCTTTTTTTTTTTTCGAACCCGAACCGAACACGCCCAAAAAGTTCGAAATTCGCGAACTTTCGAACTGCCAAAGTTCGGGTCGAACTCCGAACCGTCCGAACCCGAACAGCTCATCCCTAGTGAGGACATGGGGATCTAAGTCCATGAGTGTGAGGACATGGGGATCTAAATCCATGAGTGTGAGGACATGGGGAATCTTTGCTAATCTGGGCAAAATGGTAAAATAATATCATATTTTACGCCAAAATAGTTGATCTGGAAACGTCTGAAATCCGTCCAATTCTGCAACTCTGTCGTAATAGTAGCCGTTCACTACCGTGGAAGAGTATCGACCCGAGAGAAAATGTGATTTCCATTACAGAGTCAAGAAGACATTATTTCTCTTCTGGTAGCACAATTGAAAATTGCTTCAGACTGTTTTTTTCAACCATCTTTTGGATCAGAAGCAACACCAGTGATACAAAAGCTTGTATATAATGGATCCGAGCCATTTTTTAGCTTTTTGATACTATGTAGCTGCTGTAAAAACACTTTCTTGTCTTCTTAAATCGTACAAAAGTAACGGAGTGTACAGGAATATTTAACATTAAAGCAGCACGCCTCCATTTACATGTTAAACAGCCAAAGAGAGACTGACGCTGGAGGTGCGGCCTAAATATGGATATTCCCAGGCTTTTTAGATGATGTCACGGCCTCTCTGGGCCATTATATATCAATAAAAACATAATTTAGAACAAGAGCAAAGTATCTTATATAGACTGAACAAATTCTAGCATTATTTACTGTAGTTTACAGACTCATTGCGGAGTGTTTTATTGCTCTGCAGCTCTGTTATACACCTACACATCCCGAATATATAGAGGAGCCCCTAAAAAGACACCCACACACCCTGAATAAATGGAGGAACCCCTAAAAAGACACCCGCATACCCTGAATATATGGAGGAGCCCCTAAAAAGACACCCACATACCCTGAATATATGGAGGAGCCCCTAAAAAGACACCCACACACCCTGAATATATGGAGGAACTCCTAAAAAGACACCTGCACACCCTGAATATATGGAGGCCCTAAAATACAACCGTGAACCACACTATATAGCGGAGCTTCTAATAAGACACTTGCACACCCCAAAGAAATAGAGGAATCCATTAAGAGACACCCCACACCCTAAGTATATGAAGGGGATCCTAAAAAGTCACTTGCACACCCTGAATATATGGAGGAGCCCCTAAAAAGACACAAGCACAACCTGAATAAATGGAGGAGACCATTAGAAAGACACACCCTGAATATATGGAGGAATCCTTAAAAAGATACCTACACACCATAAATTTTTGGAAGAGCCCCTAAAGATTCCCACACACACTAAATAAATGGAAAGACCCTAAAAAGTCAACTGCACATCCTGAATACAACTGTACACAACACCGTACAGTATATATGGAAGAGCCCCATCACACCTCAAATATATGTAAAAGCCCCTAAAAAGATGCCTGGACACCCCATATACATGGAAGGAACCCTAAAAGGTTACCCACATAATACCCCGAATATATGACAGAGCCCCTAAAAACACACCCACCCACATACCCTTAGTATATGGAGGAACTCCTTGAAGCCATCCACGCACCATGAATATATGGCAGAGCTCCTAAAAAGACACCCACACACCCTGAATAAATGGAGGAGAACCTAAGAAGAGGACATTAAGAGAGGAAAGGTGTCTCAGAGGGATTTGATCCTAATATTGGGACTGTTGGTCGTATCTAGGGACACTTGGAAGGTATTGGATTTATTTTATACCTATCCATTAGTTTAACTGAGTGTGAAAGAGTTGGATTAATTCCTGGAGTGAGAACCTTTAAATTGCTTTGTCCAGTTCTATTAATCGTTACAAGTGTGAAGGTATTAATGCCGTTTAGGATCTGAAATATATTAAAGACGTTTTTTAAGTGCAATTTGTGAGATTTATGCAAAGCGCGCTGCTCTGCATTTATAACAAGGTATCCTCGTTCCATCCCTGATCGGCCTGGGCCCCTGCGCGGGGCTGTCATTTATTTTACTATTGTGTCGTAATGAGATCTGTTGCACTCGCCCACTTTGTCATTAGTTTCTCTTCCAGACGAGTCTCGATGCGAATATGAATTTACGAAACCAAATACCCCAGAGGCTCCTCGCTGGGTCAGTCAGCTCTCAATGTGTGTATAGAGAATATAGAAACCTAAAATTACCCTCTCTCCGCGGTATGAGGTCTTCTGTTGGTTCGTCAGCTTGAAGTTTGATACAAATGTATCTCTATACATGGATACGAAGTGCAACAGGCTCGGTGTGAGTGTGGCGCATCCGTCATGCGTTGCCGGGCCCTGTTTTTCTTTACGAGATGCATACAGTAACGGTGACAGCAAGGGTAGGCGTGGGAACGCATACTACGCTCATCACGTTCACTCTTCCCAGAACATTGCAGCGCAGCGTCTGTCCTCCTGCTGCTCAGCTGATGCTGGACAGACCCCGTACAGCAATGATCCACAGGCAGAAATAAGAAAATGAGTTATTGCAGCAGCATTGTTCGCTTTATAATTGGAAAGTCATCAATGCTGCTGCTTGAGAATAAAAAGAAACACTCTTATTTTATTCCTTTAATCCTTTTTTTGTACATATTACTTTATCAAGTGTGGTAGCATCGGAGAGGCCAGACTTTGGTCGTTCCAATGACACCATACTTGACCATGTTGGCTTTATGTAAATGTAAATACAGGGGTCGAAATGAAGCCTGGTTCTCCTTAAAGGTATTGCAGATCACGGGGACACATGCCTCCTGTGCCTCCTTACCCCTGGATCAGTGTGTGGAAGTCATGCTCTTGTAGCGTGAAAGCAATAAATACATCACAGTCGTGATTCCAAACAACCTGCTGTGATCAGCTCATGGAATTCATACCAGGATCACAATGATTTCCAGGCGCTGCCGGGCAGCACTATGAAGCTCTACCAACAGTGCAGAATTCACAGTGGTTCCAGAAAAAGTGAAAATTACTGTGAAGAGGCAACCCTTGTCCGTAACGCGCACATTAAATGTGTTCATTGTTGGTGGGGAGCTCCTCATACTGATCTCTTGGATGGAGTCCAGGGATCAAATCCCAGGAGGTGAGCGCAGGAAGAAAGACAAAGGGTGCATTTATCAAAACCGATGTCACAGGGGTATATTTCTCAAAATCCTTGTTTTTCTTGGCTTGAATAACCTGGGTTGATTGCATCACTTTGTGTGCGGATTCTCCACGCAATGTACTGTATGTGTCTTTAGCCACACATTTTCTAAGGAGAAGCTTCTTGGCTTAGCGATACGTACGCCTGAGAACGTACGGTGAATTTATAGGGCGCAAAACGTCATTTAGATACAACTCTTGTTCTTCATGACTTTTTTCTTGACCTAAATAGCCCTAGGACAGGGGTCAGCAACCTTGACTCTCTGATGTTTTGGGCCCATTAGGCTGACTGAGCCACATGGAAAATGTAGTTCTTAAAACATCAAGGAGCCAAGGTTGCTGACCCCTGCCCTAGGAGGTCATGACAGTATCCAAAACATATGGGGATACCTGGACTCTGGCGCCGCCTCCAGCGCCATTCACCAAAACTCAAGTGTCCCTCTTGGTCAGTCAGACGAAGACTGATTCATACGTTAGTGAGAAACTGCCTTGTTTAGTTCTGCGCACAGAAGGGCAGCATTTTTCCCACACTGCCCTACATTCCGGTGAAGTGCTGCCTGTCCATAAGCACATGTTGGTTGTTTGAGTGCTCCAAGCCTTGTAATTAGCAAAAAATACACTGCCTGGCCAAACAATAAGTCACCAGCTCCCGTACAGGCCCATTATGATCTGGGGTGGCTTCGTTTGGTCAGGTCTAGGTTCAGCAGCGTTATGTGCCAAAAATGAGGTCATGTGACTCCCTGAATATACTGAATGAGCAGGTTCTTCCATCAATGGGTTTTTCTCCCCTGATGGCACAACGGGTATATTCCAAGATGGCAATGCCAGGATTCATCATCGGGCTCAAATTGTGCAAGAGTGGTTGAAGGAGCATGAGACATCATTTTCACCCATGGATTGGCCACCGCACAGTCCAGACCTTAACCCCATTGAGGTTAATCTTTGGGATAATGTGCTGGGGAAGACTTTACGCAGCGCCGCGACTCTCCCATCATCAACACAAGATCTTGGCCGCAAAGTAATGCCACTCTGGAAGCCAGTAAATGCCGTGACATTGCATGAGCTTATCGACACAATGGTGTCGCAATCAGAGCAAAAGGCGACACAACCAGATATTACAATGTGTGACTTTTTGGCCATGCAATGTGTTTATTCCATTTGTTGCCCGCATTTGTTGATCCTTACAAGGATCTACTGGTCACTGGACGCACAGTCACCGCGTTGTGAAATGTAAATGGCGCTCTCTCCACCCCCACGTTTACTGTACAGAAAGGAAGGTAATCTGGCGGCCGAGGAGCCCGTCGGTGGAAAACGTTTATTTAACTGTTAAGGTTTTGATTGATTTGATGTTTTTTTTTCCACTCGGATGTCGGCTTACATATCAATCCACAATCATTTCCAAAACTCAGCATAACAGGGCACTTATCGTGCGGTTTCCCCAAGGAGAAGGGTTTGCTCGACAGCACACGTACTGTGCATGTTATGTGTGCGCAGCTTGTGTTTTTGTGATGGATGATCACAGAGATGAATGCGCATTCCCAAAATGTCTGACATATTTTCGCCCTGGTGTAGATGACAGTCATTAGTGAGATTACATCTAATCAAACACGTAGCTGGGAAATTATAGAGAGAATTGTAGTGTACGGCTGTGGGAAAACGCATTTTTTAGAGGGTGAGGGGTTCAAAAGTTCCCTTTTTGCACTTTAGAAATGGGTTGCTCAACTTTTCGGAAGTCAAGGTCCGCACTGAAAATTTTGGTGCCCGTCAAGTGCGCACAATACAGCCACCGCCGTGCGCGGCCTGTCACATTAAGGTGTCCATCCATGGACCATTTACTAATTGAAATCTTCTATTTCGAAACTTTTACACAAAACGCACAATTTTCAGTAGAAATAACAAGCCAGTAATCAGAGAAGAAGTCAGTTTTTACACTGTTCATAATGAACCAGATAAGGCTGGCCGTCCACTGGGTCCGTAGACCGATGACCGTCTTGGTCATCAGACTACGGACAAATTAGTCGCACGACCTGAATTTTCCACTGCAAGTGACTATGGACGACTCAGGAAGACTGCCGGACGGACTGCCGAATGCAGCCAAATTGCAGGGAAAAAAAAGGAATTCTGCTATTCTTCTAATAGGTGTTTAAGCCAATAAAAATGTATTTAAAATGTGTCTAAATAATAAAAGAAAGTCCTTTAAGAAAGAATAAAAGGTCTGTTACAGAATAAAAAATAAAAAAAATCGCCTTATAAAATAATTGGGAATCACAAATTTCGTCAAAAAAATACCAAAAATATAAAAAGGTGTTCAGAAAAGACGGTTTCCATCTTTCTTTTTAAAGGAAATTGTTAATATTTGTGTTTGTTTTGGGGTTTTGGTTAATATTAGGGTTAGTATTAAGGTTAGGGATTGTATTCAGGGTTAGGTTAATATTTGTGCTTGTTTTGGGGTTTTGGTTAATATTAGGGTTAGTATTAAGGTTAGGGATTGTATTCAGGGTTAGGTTAATATTTGTGCTTGTTTTGGGGTTTTGGTTAATATTAGGGTTAGTATTAAGGTTAGGGATTGTATTCAGGGTTAGGTTAATATTTGTGCTTGTTTTAGGGTTATGGTTACTTTAAGGGTTAGTATAAGGCAGGCATCAGACGAGCGCGTTATAGGTGCCCATACTGACGTGCTTACTGGCGTCCGTTGCAGCGCTGTGATGCTGCAACGGGGCCAGTCACACTCTTGTGCACGCTGGTGCTTGCGCACGAAATGCTTGCACAACAAGTGTCCGCTATCCAAGTGCGCTCAACGACGTGGCCAGACGGGCGTTGAGTGGGAGGAACGTCCACTCTCACAGACGTTCCTTCCGCTCTCCAAAGACGCTCGTCTGACACTAGCCTTAGAATTTATAATTAGGATTGGTTTACTCTTTGTGCTTGTTTTAGGGTTAGGGTTACCTTTAGGGTTAGTGTTAAGGTTAGGGATTGTATTCAGGGTTAGTTTAATATTTGTGCTTGTTTTGGGGTTTTTGGTTAATATTAAGGTTAGTATAAGGATTGGGGTTTGTAATTACAGTTAGGGTTACTATTTATGCTTGTTTTAGGGTCAGGGTTTCTGTTATGGTTTGGGTTATTGAGACAAGTGTTCTGGACCCCAAAATTTAAATGGAAAACATTCCAGCATTTTGACTTGAGACTACTTGTTTTTTTTGTTTTTTTGCATCAGTCTTAGGGTGTACGAACGAGACTGAGTTGCTGTTGGTCTCCTATGTTTGCACATAGTTGACCATCAAAGTTATTCAGTGTTATGCCTTTAAGAAAACACGGTCGACCTGGAACCCTGTACTCAACATCACAAGGAAAATGAAATAATATTCATAAACTAATTCAAATGACTGTAAATAATGATAAGTTGTGTTAAGTTTAAAGCAAAGTCTGACCTCAATCCAGATGTCACTTTGAACCATCCCAGTAACGCCATCGATGAACCTACCTGGACAAATATGTAGGACGACTCTGTGGATCAGCTAGAGTTAATTCTGCCTTTTATGTCGGGTACATAACACTGATCGAGTCCTACAAATGATACTAAACATGAGCCAATTTAATAAATTAGGTTACATTGCTACATCACCCAGAACAACAAAACAAGCCGTACTGACAGGATGCACTTGATTGAGTACAGATGGGCTTATTTTCTTGGCACAAGTGGGTCAGCCGCGATGAGTGAGTCACTAATTGACTTGCCAGCGACTGGGCACCAGAAACGGAGAAACCTTGGCCCATTTGCTGGCCCACGGATTGGAGTGGTGCGCCACTGGAGTGGACGCTAATAGGAGACGGGAGGAAGTTGGTAGTAATTAGCGCACAGCTGTTCTGCCACTTAATGAGGTGTTGGACCAGCACGCTGTCATTATTACAAGCAGGACACTGGCTGGAATTATATTACTGGCACGTCTCCTCAGAAGCAGGCCTTTCTTTTAATTTAATGAGCCCCCTGGGGGCGACCTCAGCACAAATTCTAGAACAATAGTACATGATGTGAACACTTTGAATTAATGTTACGCTTTTTTTTTTTTTTTTTTTAAAAAGGGTTATATACCCACAACTGCGCTGTCAACACTGTAGCGGTTGATGAGTCACATTGTAATTAGTTGACTGATTCACACTGAAATATTTAACCCTTCATCTTCTATTAGGCCATACGGTGCTTGGGAATACAGTTCCTCCACTGTTTTTTGAGGAGGGGTGCAGTTCCGTTTTGATGCACACACCAAAAACTTTTTCTTAAGTCCCCAGAAATATCTGATATTAATTACAATTATCATAATGCTTCCATCATGTTACCATCGCCGCTACGCTTTCCCTTGTCAGCGGTCCCTTGCTTAAAGCATTCTCTGCAAAAATAAAGTTTGTGTAAAGCTTTTATTTCAACTTCTGTCCACTAAGATCGATTTTCATTTTCTCAGACTTTTGCTTCACATATGGGCACTATATAGGCTGGGGTCAGACGAGCGCACTGATTGCGCACAGTAACGTATGCACTTTGTAACGGATGAGATTGTGGTTACATTCTATCAGTTAATTTTGACTGATGTTGAGAAAAAGAAAAAAAATGCTGTACGCAGAGGTTTCTCTACATCCGTGTAGCTTTTTCACGCCAATGCCATTTTGGCGTCCATTGCAACACGCGTTGCCCACGCGTGAAAAAGTGCGCACACACTCCGTGTGTTGTTTTCTATTGCTGTGGAGCTCTGTGATACGCTCATACACACACTGCATATTACTGTAAGTTTTATTGCTGCGGAGCTCTTTGATACACCCATACACACTGCACATTGTCGTGAGTTTTATTGCTGTGGAGTTCTGTGATACGCTCATACACACTACACATTGCTGCGAGTTTTAGTACTGTCGAGCTACGTAATACATTTCTACACACCACACATTGATGCGAGTTTTATTGCTATGGAGCTCCTTGATACACTCATAAACACTGCACATTATTGTGAGTTTTATTGCTGTGGAGCTCTGTGATACGCTCATACACACCACACATTACCGTGAGTTTTAGTACTGTCGAGCTCCGTAACACACTTCTACACACCACAAATTGATGTGAGTTTTATTGCTATGGAGCTCCGTGATACACTTATACACACACCGCACATGACTGTGATTTTATTGCTGTGGATACTCATTTAAAACAACTCTTTTGAATAGGTGCCATGCTTACTTTAGGGCAACACCCTCATTTGTCTCCTATCGGCCAGCTTGTCAGATTTAATTTGAGAGGTAAACATTGACATCTCAGATTGGACAACAGACTGCTGCGCCGTTTATAGTCTTAGGGCTAAGAAGGGCATACGGCTAAAGGATATCTGTCTGTCTTGCAGGGGTTTAAAGCTGTAACCCCCCCATTCTAATCATTAACTGTTTTCATAAAGATAAAAAACAAAGTAGCGCCAGAAAATACCGGTATACGAATTTAAACACAATACATGTCCATCAACTGTCCCCCTTTTTTTTTCTCCTCCTCCTTTTCCAAAGTTCATCCCTTGCAGATGATGATATGAACTTGATGTTACTGCAAGAGAAGGAGAGGAGACCAAAAAATTGCACAGTATGTCAGTCCAATAATGTGATAAACAAGGTTTAGTATAGAACTCACATTCTTCTGAGCCTTTGTCCGGCTCTAGAGTAAATCGCTTTATTAGGTCTTAGATCAATTCAGGCGCCCATCAACCCCTCGATGGATCGTTGTTCTCAGCCAATTATTCTTGTAGTGGGTTGAAAAAAATACCGGGCATACCCCTAGTATAATACCGTATAAGGCAATATGATATAAATTAGGCTGATTTAGGACTCACACTTTACTGAGCCCCAATTGGCTCCCAGCAAAACACAAAGGGATTATAAAGTAATCCCCAGACCTTCTCTTCAATCAAATTGGCAGGAAGCAGCAGTACTTAAAATTATTTAATAACATATGTAATAAAACATAGCTACCAAACCAGAACGCGTTTCGCCCCAAAAAGGCTTCTTCAGCTGGTATCAATTGTCCCTTTGTCGGCTGCTCCCTTATATAGTTTAATACAAAGTGTCCATAAATCATTTGCATGCTCAATTTAAACCAATTAAAAACATATGTGGTGGAATCGCCGATCCGCCAACTTGGCGCATGCGTATTTAAATTATTGTCCACCTTGGAACGCGGAAGTTCGCTATCTTTATTGCCTTTCAACCATTCTAGAACGCAAAATACCAACGTTTTTTTCAATTAACTGTTTTCGTTCAAAGAAAAATATAATTTGAGAACTGCTGTCAAAAAATGAAAAACAAAACATCTCACTCTAGAAAGTAAGTTTACTGCGTATTATTGATATACTATTGCTTTACTAATAAACTACAGTTCTCCTGATATATATCTTATAAAAAAGTAAATAAAAAGAGAGATGAGACTTTTCCCCAATCTGAAAACAATATACAATATCTCTGCCGATTCCCATTTGCTCTTATTATGTTCGGAAAAGAAACCAGGGCATGTTCCCTAAACCTTTACTGAAGAATTAAAGCAATAAATACTTGTTATTATCCTTTCGATCCCCTGTTATTACCGGAAGATGTTTAGTCTGCTTTCGACTGTCAAAGACAAAATGTAACAAACAACAGAAGAGATCGGTGCTCAAAAAACAAACAAACAATAGCAGACTCAGACTTAATAAAACAATAATAAAAATAAAATAAACCTATCGTTTGACAATTAGGGATTTAGAAGACAGTGTACCTTTTCGGCTCTGTTGGCAGCGACTTTTTCGTCTATATAATGCGTCTGCTTATGCTCATAAGGACACAGTCCCTTTATGTTTGAAGGATATAAGTATACAAAGTATTTCTTTTTTAACACCCTCTATTTTTGGGCTTTTATTCGGCATTCAGCTCCCCGGTCTCAGCTTATAGATGCCTTCAGAATTTGGATTGAACGATTATACATACAGGGAATATTTTCCTTGGTTGTATCAAAGAACAGATCAACAATGTGGGTCGGGTGAGCTACGCAATCTAAACACTTCCACGAATTGTATTGGATTTATGTAACGGATGCGAAGGGCTTTAAAAAATAATGCCTAACGAGGCTCGTTAAGCATCATGGGGCTGTGATCGTTAGCCTTGGCACCCCAGAGGAGCTGAATTTTCCGTGATGCTCTGTTGAGCATTGTGGGAATTGTAGTTTGGAAACATCTGAGGCGCCAAAACATGTGGTTGCTGGTCCAAGGCGCGATCGAACACAAGACTTCGCCGTATATACAGTAGCAGGCCTTTATCAGATTTCAGAAAAACAGGTATCTCCTTCCGTTGTTGAGCTATCCCTGGATTATGTCTTGAGGACGTGTAGCTGGATGGTTGGCATATACTCATGTGTGATGTCATGGTAGGTAGAGATCCAAATATCAATGGCATAAAAAGAAGGAAAAAGAGAAACGGCTTTTTATGGTTTGATGGCATCTCATAATCCGGGAACAGCCCTGGCTGTGAGGAACACCAATTGATCCGTGTGCAGAGTATTAAAAACCTGGGTGTGATGTCACCGCCACGCTCATGGTGCAAACAAACAAAAAGTAGTGATGTCACAGGGCAGCTTCCCTGCAGCCGAAGCGCAGGCATCGGCGTTTTAACAATCTTCTGATTTCGTAGGAGACGCTCTAGAAAGAGCAATGGTTTAAAAAAATTAAATAAATCTAAATAATTGTATTGTTACATTTTATCAATCAGGACGGTTATTCAGGTGGAAAAGCAATATAAAGGATTCCAAGGTCGCTCGTTATTCTCATTTGCAGCTGGTAATGAGCTAATTACTAACACGGAAAAATAACTATACTAAAAATAATTCGTAGTCACCTCTGGACCACCAGTGCAGGCAACGGCCACCTCTCAGCGCCAGCAGGAGGACACTGGGAACAACGGTACATGCCATGTCACAGAAGGCACTCTTCTGTCCATGGAAGCTTATGGATGCCAAGAGATGCTGCCAGCCATGGTGTATGTCGCTGCTGCCAGAATTTGTTAGTGGCTTGTGATTATTACGGCTCACTTCTAATAGGGTCAGAAATGGCTTAACCCTTAAATTGGTTAACCCATTCCCTACATCTTTCCATTACAGTCAGTGTAAAAATTAACATACCCTTCATACAAACAGACAGACAGAGGGCTCCATCTACTGGCCAAAAAGTGCTACAACATGTATAATAATTCACAGCAGGAGCTCTGGGTTTCTGTGGGAAAAGAAACAGAACTCTTAGCTGTTCAAACAGCTTCAGCACCTCGGCTGACCTGTCCAAGGTGCTGAAAATTTAGGGGCACATTCTGGCGCCATCTGTAAGCAAATTTTCGGCCCCATTCCAAGGCTGCTGTTATGCTTAGTTTACGATGCGCACAACATAATGGCAGACGTTAGCAGCTTCATTTTTTTCACGTCCTATTCCAACCTTGCCGTTATAGGAGATGTTCTGACGGAAGCGGCTTGCGTTTGCCTCAGTAATACAACCATCTCCTATACTTGACATAAGAGATGCGAGGCCAAATCTGAAGACAAACAGGTCTATTCACTAAAAGGTGAAACTCAGGAGAATTGGCAGGAGAAGAGAACAATCTAGACCAAATAGCCGTTTTGGAAAGTGAGATAAATGAGAGAATTTTTCTGGTTCGGCTATTTTGACCTAGAATTTTCTCTTCTCCTGTCAATTCTCCTGACTTCACCCGTTAGTGAATAGACCTCAAAGTATTTTATAAAAAAACTAAATATGAGGATTTTTTTTTTTAATTAGAATTTTGACCATTTTCAGTTTTTCAGACACCCAACTCCTATTGACTGGCTTTGCATTTGATCGTTCTACTGAGATAGTTAAAAAGATTAAAATAATGTAAATTTGCTAATCTCCATGTAAAAAGTTCACATTTCCAGATGTCTGTGAAGCGTCACAATACAGAGGCACATTCAAAGCTACGGGTGAAAAAAAAATAACAAAATAGGTTCTGCTGTTTGTATCTGGCTTTTTTTTATCCTTTTTTAACGTGCTTTCTCCTTGAAATGAATATGGCCGTTCACCTCATTAAACTCACTCTAGACTGGAGCGTTGCGATTTATCCCTCTATTACTTTTGCCCCCAGTAAATGTGAAGTCATTTATGAGTAATTAGCGAGGGATGAGATGGTTTGAAGCTCCTCGTTCTGTTGTACCAGGTTCTCTGTTCGATCCTCCTCGAAGGTCACACAGGACTTTCGCACGGTGCTTTGAATACAAATGGAGGGAGAAATTAACTTTCCTCTGACTATTTGTACTTGGAACAATCAGCCTCTAAACAAAATGGGTATTTACCGTTCAATCAATACCTTCAGGGGTTAATCAGCCATGAAGGATACTTAAGTTAAAGAGGACATATAATCATGGTGGGGCCTGTCTGCTGCCTCCCCCCCCCCTCATCCCCAGTGCCTGCTGCCGGTTTTGTTTACGTTAGAGTGGCACGAGGGCAGCCATATTGCCAAATGAACTTGTGTTCATGTGTGAAAGGTCACATGATTCTGCCGAACAAAATGTGTCCTCTACACAAAATGTCTGTCATGAATATCTGGAATTAGTGAGTTTAGGCCCATGGGGTTATTTTAAGTAAGTGTGAGGTATATTTGAGGCCTAGCAGCATGTGGTGTCTGGATAGCGATCTTGCATGCTGATGCTCGGGCGTCTCATTACAGACTCGTTTCTGTCTCCACAACTTTTTAGGGAAATTATTTTAGATTTAGTAAATTTTCGAGGAGAGACCGAGGATAAATATATATATATTTTTTTGTTTTAGCCAATTCGTCTGTCCGTTCTGTTTGCCTCCATGCTAAATCTACGGCAGTCAGTGGTGAACATTAATTATAATGTGAAACAGTGATCATGTCCACATGACCGGCACTTCCATAAGACTAAAGTGGTCATGGTGGCTAGAGTGTCCCAATAATTCAAATGTCACCTCCTCCTCCTAATACACAGACATCAGGACACCCACGTCTCGCCTCCTCCTAATACACAGATATCAGGACACCCACCTTTCGTCTCCTCCTAATACACAGATATCAAGACACCCACCTTTCGTCTCCTCCTAATACACAGATATCAAGACACCCACCTTTCGTCTCCTCCTAATACACAGATATCAGGACACCCACCTTTCGTCTCCTCCTAATACACAGATATCAAGACACCCACCTTTCGTCTCCTCCTAATACACAGATATCAAGACACACACCTGTTACATTCTCCTAATATACAGATATCAGGACACCCACCTCTTGCCTCCTCCTAATACACAGATATCACGACACACACCTCCCACTTCCTCCTAATGCACAGATATCACGACACACACCTCCCACTTCCTCCTAATATACAGATATCAAGACACAGACCTCCCACTTCCTCCTAATACACAGATATCACGACACACACCTCCCACTTCCTCCTAATATACAGATATCAAGACACACACCTCCCACTTCCTCCTAATATACCGGTATCAGGCCACACACTTCTCACTTTCACCTAAGGCTGGCGTCAGACGAACGCAGTGATCACGTCCGTGTTGCCGCACAGTTTAACATCCGTCTTAGCATACAATCATGAGCAATAGAGACCCACCCACGAAGTACGTGTGCACTGAACTGCGCACGTACAGCGCACGCGGCAAACGGACGCAAGTTAGACAAGAACGTTAAACCGCTAGGACAGACCCGCAGAGTGCACCACGTCCGCATAGCGTTCTGTGTGCGTGATGACACGATGTAAGACGGACCGCATTTGCGACGTCCAGCACCTTGACGCACAAAATGGCTTTTCATATCCTGTACCAATTTTTTAGCATTTTTCATATTAATTTTGTTTCCCATAATTCACTTTTTTTTTTCTACGTCCGTCAAGAAAAAGGACCGTGTGGTGTCTACAGTATCTTCCGTCAGAACGTCTGGCCGTTTTGCACGCACACAGAGTGTGCTCAGACTGCGTTCGTCTGACCCTAGCCTTAAAGAGAGACAACAGGACACATAACTCTTGTCACCTCCTAATACAAGGATATCAGGACACACACTGCTCACTTCCTCCTCCTAATACACTGGTAACAGGACACATTGTTCTCACCTCCTCCTAATACACCGGTAACAGGACACATTGTTCTCACCTCCTCCTAATACACAGATATCAGGACACACACATCACTCCTCCTCCTAATACACAGATATCAGGACACACACCTCACTCCTCCTCCTAATACACCGGTAACAGGACACATACTTCTCACCTCCTCCTAATACACAGATATCAGGACACACACACATCACTCCTCCTCCTAATACACCGGTAACAGGACACATACTTCTCACCTCCTCCTAATACACAGATATCAGGACACACACACCTCACTCCTCCTCGTAATACACCGGTAACAGGACACATACTTCTCACCTCCTCCTAATACACAGATATCAGGACACACACACCTCACTCCTCCTCGTAATAAACCGGTAACAGGACACATACTTCTCACCTCCTCCTAATACACAGATATCAGGACACACACACCTCACTCCTCCTCGTAATACACCGGTAACAGGACACATACTTCTCACCTCCTCCTAATACACAGATATCAGGACACACACACCTCACTCCTCCTCGTAATAAACCGGTAACAGGACACATACTTCTCACCTCCTCCTAATACACAGATATCAGGACACACACACCTCACTCCTCCTCCTAATACACCGGTAACAGGACACATACTTCAATACACAGATATCAGGACACACACACATCACTCCTCCTCGTAATAAACCGGTAACAGGACACATACTTCTCACCTCCTCCTAATACACAGATATCAGGACACACACACCTCACTCCTCCTCGTAATACACCAGTAACAGGACACATACTTCTCACCTCCTCCTAATACACAGATATCAGGACACACACACCTCACTCCTCCTCGTAATAAACCGGTAACAGGACACATACTTCTCTCACCTCCTCCTAATACACAGATATCAGGACACACACACCTCACTCCTCCTCTTAATACACCGGTAACAGGACACATACTTCTCACCTCCTCCTAATACACAGATATCAGGACACACACACCTCACTCCTCCTCGTAATACACCGGTAACAGGACACATACTTCTCACCTCCTCCTAATACACAGATATCAGGACACACACCTCACTCCTCCTCGTAATAAACCGGTAACAGGACACACACACCTCACTCCTCCTCCTAATACACCGGTGCAGGACACATACTTCTCACCTCCTCCTAATACACAGATATCAGGACACACACTTCTCACCTCCTCCTAATACACAGATATCAGGACACACACCTCTCACCTCCTGCTAATACACAGGTTTTACGGCGCACCTTGTCATAATACAGAGACATCAAGACACACGGTTTTCATCTCTTCCTAATGCGGAGACATCAGGGTTCAAACCTCTGTACTAACGAAGTAACCAGACATCGTCTCTCGTATAGTTATTAGAACGCCTGTTGGGAGACCGGCGCTAAACTCTGCCTTTCATTTACGCATCAATTACCGTCGCCGCGTCTCATTATAATTAAAGTTCAGGATTGATTCACGGCAGAAAGCGGCAAAACATCATTAATATACAGTGTTTATAAACAGTCATATTCATTTATCTCTAAAAAAAAAAAATTAAAATTGCGGATAATACTCAGAAACTGTCTTTATTATATTTATTTTTTTATTTTAGCCTCCTCCGGGGAATCAATAATGGCCTTGCTGGTAGAGTCTTAATGATTAATTAAAAAGGGTACGTAGGACGACGATTCCCCATCAGAGAGCAGCGTGTGACAAATGCTGTTTTTTCTCGGTTTTATGGAGTGCTTTTGAGGGTATACACACACACGATGCCATCCTCGTGGCGCCAGGACTAATATATCTCCTCGTTGAGTTATCAGCTCGTAGTCACTTCCAGCTACCTGCAGGCATTGTGCTGATTATCTCAAGTGACATCCTTCAAGTCCAGGGAACCTTTAGGAACAGCAAGATCTTTATATGATTAGAAAGGACCTTATCTCGGCCCATGGGGCTCCTGGCGCACACAGATAAATCTCTTTTATTTCAAGCTTGCCCTCTGTCGCCCATTTAGATCCAGTGCAGGCTCAAATACCAATACCTACACGTGCATATTTACATGGACTGAGTGCACTGGCGTGTTCAACCCTTTCCTTAGGATGTGCACCCGTCGAAAATTAATTGCAAACCTGGAGCCAAAATGTCGATTTTGCAACTTTTAAATGAAGCAATAAATATTAGTCTTAATTATTAATCCCAGAGTGATATATATATATATATTTATTTATTTATTTGGAAAGTATTTTACCGGGAAGGATACATTGAGATTTCTCTCGTTTTCACTATCTCCTGGATTCAAGAACATTGAATTGTTACAGTCGTTACAGAAATACAAAGTAATAAAATGCAAGATATTAAAAACAAAACACAAATATACAGATTAACTCAGAAAATAAATATG
This sequence comes from Leptobrachium leishanense, assembly GCA_009667805.1. Taxonomy (NCBI): domain Eukaryota; kingdom Metazoa; phylum Chordata; class Amphibia; order Anura; family Megophryidae; genus Leptobrachium; species Leptobrachium leishanense. The sequence continues at coordinate 152,264,479 of CM019070.1, read as the reverse complement.
TAGGAAATCTATTCATTATCAGGTCTATTCAAAGAAAGGGGAAACTCAGGAGAATAACTGGAGAAGTGAAAATTCTAGCTCAAAATAGCCAAACCATAAAAATTCTCCCATTTATCTCACTTTCCAAATCGGCTATTTGGTCCAGATTGTTCTCTTCCCCTGCCAATTCTCCTGGTTTTCACCTTTTTCTGAATAACCTTGTATGTTACATGTTTACAGGTGCATTCTGTATTGAGGTATGTTAATAGAGATCACTTGAGTGACTTAAGACTGGGGGAAGATTTGATGGTGTCTAGGAGGTTATTCCATAATTGTGGTGCTTTGTAGAAAAATGAGGACCGAGACACTGTCTTTTTGTATTGTGGTATTGCAAGTAAGGTGCTGGTCCTGGATCAGAGGTTATAGGATGAGGGAACTGCTGGGGGAAGCAGCCTATTCAGGTACGGTGGTAGCTTCTCAGAAAAGCTCTTAACCACTTGGCTGCTAAGGACACGTCAGCACGGTTAGCGCGTCCAGCCAAGTGGTTCTCCTGTGCTATGGATGCGCTGAGCTCGTCCTAGCACAGGAGGCAGCAATCGGCCGGGATTCCGGCATCTTGGATGTCGGCCAAGCTTCCGGGATCTCCCCTGACGACTGGCGTCATTGTGCATAGCGTGATGACGTCAGTTCTGGAGTTAACCCCTAGCTGCCACCGATGGTGAAGATAGGGGGTTCCAATGAACCAGAGAATGGCATTTCCAACAATACCAAACATGACCATGTTAAAAGTTAAGAAAAAAAATAAACAGTTTTGTTTTGTTAATGCAGCAATATGATGGAAAAGTAAAGAAGAGAAAAGTATAATACTCGCACCCGTGTCTTTATTTATAATCAGGATTCCCTGTCAAATATATAGGGGAATCCCAGGATTTACTGATATGTCTGCATTACAGATATTTATTTATAAAGTATTTTACCAGGAAGGATACATTGAGATTTCTCTCGCTTTCAGTATGTCCTGGGTTCAAGAACATTGAATTGTTACAGTCGTTACAGAAATATTGTTCCCATTTCAATTATAATGTGAACAATGATGCTGCACTAACGATTTTTGTATGAGGTGCATTTGTTAAAAATCGTGTAATTTTCCCCCCCAAAAAAATGTAACAAGTCCCCCATTTCTAATTTTTTTAACAAGCGCAAGTCATAGAAAATATAACCGCAAACGCTCGCATGTTAAAATGTGAAAAAAACACTTTACACGTTGTAAATTATTGAAAATTCAAATTTTATTGCAATTTTTTGTTAGAATATACAGACAGGACATGACGTATACATATAATAATGATATATTATGAATCTGCTGAGTCTGCCGGAAAGAACGATATATAATATGTCTGGGTCATATAATAAAATAAGGCTTCAAAACGCGTTTAAACATGATGAGCGAAACCGGTAAAAATTAGCTCAGCACACAGGCGTGAAATGGCTCAGCAGCGAAAGGGTTAAACACCAGGTTGGAAAGGTGAAGAGAGCGTATAGATTTCAGGGACATCCAGTTTAGTTCTTTTAACATGTCACAATGGTGGGTCATGTAGTTACATTGTAGCACAGAGCAGCAGAATGAGTTATACAATGTAGTAAGTTTCTGAAGGTGTATTTGCGGGGCAGTTGCATACACTACATCTCCGTATTCAACAGCCGGCATTAGCATTTGTTGTACAATCTGCTTTCTTACCGCGGGGCTCAGGCAGGATTTGTTTCTGTACAGGGCACCTAGTTTTGGGTAAAGTTTAGATGAGAGTTTTTCGATGTGGGGCCAAAGGATAGATTTGGGACTAAACACATACCTAGATATTTGAGAGAAGTGACTGCGGTCAGGGTGCTGTTTAATTTTGTCCTGACACATAGATGGGGATTTTGCAATTTATGTAGTTTAGGTGCTGTTCCAAAGAGTATCATTACAGTTTTGTCAGTATTTTATACATATATACAGGGTTATTCAGAGAGCGTGAAAAGCAGGAGACTGACTGGAGAATGAAAAATTCTAGGTCAAAATAGCCAAACCAGAAAAATTCTCCCTTTCATCTCACTTTGCAAATCGGCTATTTTAACCTAGAATTTTTCATTCTCCAGTCATTCTCCAGTCATTCTCCTGCTTTTCACGCTCTCTGAATAACCCTGATAGTCTATGCAAAACGCCTTTTCACTCGCAGACTCCAAACAATGACCACTAGCCTAGTGAACACTAAATGTAGCGTTCAGATGAAGCGTTCACATGTACGCCCTGCAGCTTCAAAGCCCTCTCGCCGCGTGGATCGCATAGCACGTCACGCGGCGTTAAAGGCGTTAAATCCTGATGAACGCTCATGCTATGAGCTGAAACATTGACTTTTATCAATATGCATCAATAAAGTTGTTATTTTATTAAGACCATAGAGTGCTTGCTCTTGTTCCAGCTTTGTATATATATATATATACACACACACACACACACCTGGTTCCTGCGGTTTTTCCTATTTTGTTAGTTTAGTTCACTCTTTATGATAAAGTGCTCCGGCCAAATCTGATGATATTGTATAAATGATGCTAATAATTATATATGTATATAGAGGATGTCACAGGTAGCAAAGGCTGAAGACATATGTTTTTATGGATTTCTGGGGACCCTATTCCAATCTCGTCTTTACTGAATGTCACGAGTTGCCTTTCTGAATTAAATCTCCATTTAATTAATCCAGATAGCCCAGATCAACACCTTACTGGTCGTATTTCGGCCATTTTTCTGTTCAGGAGACTAAAATGCAGCCTGATAAAAATTCGGCTCAGATATCGTGTCTCGTGGTTATACTTTTTAATGGAAATATCAGCTTTATGGATTCAATTCCAATTTATCGCTATGTCGATTTCTGAAAAAATTTACAAGTGCTGAAAGGTGCAGATAAATGGATTTTCAGGCAGGGAAATAGAGGGAAAAAGACCGAAATCATTTTTTTTTAATACATCTGATTTTTCTATTAGCCATGTTTAACCCTTTCGCTGCTGAGCCATTTCACCTCTGTGTGCTGAGCTCATTTTTACTGTTTTCGCTCATCGTGTTTAAACGGGATTTGAAATCATGTTTTATTATACAACCCAGACAAATTATATATAGTTTTTTTTCGGCAGACTCGTCAGATTCATAATATATCATTAATATATGTATACTTCATGCCCTGTCAGAATGCTATAACTTGAATTTCCACTCATCTACAGCTTGTAAAAAATTTTTTTCACATTTTATCATCCGAGCCTTTGCGGTTATTTATTCTATGGGGAACGTTTGTTTAAGAAATTAGAACTGGGAGCCCGTTACTTTTATTTTTGTTCACATTATAATTGAATTGTGAACAATAATGCTGCATTAATAAAAATTTTAAAAAAAGATTTTTTTTTTAAAAAAAATAGTTTTTTATTATTATTTTTAATAAATATTAATTGTTTTTTTCTTTACTTAAAACATGGTCATGTTTGGTTTCATTGGAAAAGCCATGCTCTGGCCTTTCCAATGATACAACATATTAACCCCTAGCTGTCACAGATCAGGAGATGGGGGATCTTTGAACCCCTATCTCCACCATAGGTGGCAGCTAGGGGTTAATTAACTCCCGAACTGACGTCATCAAGTCCATGTGTGATGACAGCAGGGGGAGATCCCAGAACCTTGGCTGACATCCAAGATGTTAGCCACCTCCGAGAGTGGACCGCGATCAGGCGCCGATTCGCGATCCAGCCCCTAAGGGGTTAAAGGCAGGCACCGCCGGAAAGGGCAGACTGTGCCCTTCCAAGTGGACAACCTATTCTTGAGACTCTGGGCTTCCCGAGAATACCTGAAACCATCTTTCTGCTCCCCATGAAGCTCTTGAATTCCCCCATTTATTGTACCCCTTTCTTTCTGTATATATGCGAATACTAGGTTTTTTCCAATGCTGAGATTTCTAGCACCCTCCATTGTTCTCGTTAATCCCCTTATGTTTATCTGATCGTTTATGTGTATAAAGCAGCATCTCCCTACCAAAATAGAGCTTATTTTTTTGATGAACCTGAAACCTGGTCTGGGTCGCCTGGTTCTTGGGATTAGCCCTGCTATAAACACTATACTTTCTCTGCTATTTTGCGACGAGGCAGGGCAGATAATATTCAATTGGAATATTGGATTTTATATATATATAAAAATATTTTAAAAAATGCACTTCATTCTGCTCACATTATTTGATAAAAAAAAGTAGTCATTCTCCATTATGATCTGCCCAATGTCTGCAAAGCCTCAACTGTACACATGTACGCAGACGATACTGTAATCTATACCAGCAAGCCAGATCTCCCACAACTGGAGGCCGTGCTGCAAGAACAATTCACAGGGGTAGAAAAGTGGATCAAAGATAACAAACTTTTTCTAAATGCTGACAAAACTGTAACAATGCTCTTTGGAACAGCACCTAAACTACACAAATTGCAAACACCCCATCTATGTGTCAGGACAAAATCAAATGGCACGTTGACCACAGTCACTTCTCTCAAATATCTAGGTATGTGGTTAGACCCAAATCTATCCTTTGGCCCCCACATCGAAAAACTCTCATCTAAACTTTACCCCAAACTAGGTGCCCTGTACAGAAACAAATCCTGCCTGAGCCCCGCAGTAAGAAAGCAGATTGTACAACAAATGCTTATGCCGGCTATTGAATACGGAGATGTAGTGTATGCAGCCGCCCCGCAAATACACCTCCAGATACTTACTACATTGTATAACTCATTCTGTCGCTTTGTGCTACAATGTAACTACATGACCCACCATTGTGACATGTTAAAAGAACTAAACTGGCCATCGCTGGAATCCAGACGCACCCTTCAGCTTTCCAAACTGGTGTTTAGGAGCTTTTCTGGGAAGCTGCCACCCTACCTGAATAGGCTGCTTCCCTCAACAGTTCCCTCAACCTATAACCTCCGATCCAGGACCAGCACCTTACTTGCAATACCACAATACAAAAAGCAAGTGGCTCGATCCTCATTTTCCTACAGAGCACCACAATTCTGGAATAACCTCCCAGACACCATCAAATCTTCCCCCAGTCTAAAGTCCCTTAAGAGATCTCTATTAACATACCTCAATAAGGAATGCACCTGTAAACATGTAACACAGTGACTATATTACTTACATATTTATTTTCTGTTAATCTGTATATTTGTTTTGTGTTAATTACTTGCATTTTACTACTTTTGTATTTCTGTAACCATGTTCTTGAACCCAGGACATACTTGAAAACGAGAGAAATCTCAATGTATCCTTCCTGGTAAAATCCTTTGTAAATAAATAAATAAATAAAGACTGCCAAAGAAGTGCATGATAAAAAAGAAAAACTGGAGGAGGGTGACCCAGTTGAATTTGGCTGCGATGGACGCGATTATCAAAACCACCAACGTCATAGATCTAAGGATCTTGCAATGGGCGCCCTTAAAAGCAATTATATTTTCTATACAGTTTAAAGGTTGGAGGGTGAGAACACCAACATTACATCCCGCGGGGAAGCTACATAGGAGCTGTTCATTTGGGGCAAGATTGAGAAGAAGGGGCTATTCCAGCATAGCTCGTCTTCTCGTCTGGAGCCGGTATGAAGGCACAAAGGACAATCAATAAGAAGCAATGGTTTGGTTGCAAATGCTGGCTTTGTCGAGCCCATTTTTACAATTAGTGGATGTAATTCAGGCATACTGAGCCTCGTTTAGCTCTGACATTGAAATGAATTTCAATGAATATGTGTGATTTCCCTAAATATCAGTATCAGTCTCCTCTGAATAGCCTGCAGCAGAGCTTTGTCACCTCCGGTCTCTTCATCTTCCGTGCGTCCTCGCTCCAGCACAAGAGGAGACGTGGATCAAAACCGAACCAGATGCTTGTGATCCGCAGCCCGACTCACCTGTTCTTTTGTAGATAGTTAGAAAATAAGAAAATACCAAATCGGTGTCGGCGCGGGCTCCTGGGGGCCGGAAGTCTAAAGCCTTTTTTTGTGTTGGACGTTTCGAAAGCCTTGGAGCAATCCCACACAGGCAGTAATTTACTGAGCGCGGACTCGTCGGTATTATCTGGGGGAAGCTAAACTTTTCCACATTGTTCGGGTCAACTAGCGGATCCGATCAAAAGAATTTCTGGTGTTCACAGGCAAAAATAAATATAATAGAATGAGTTTTATGCTCGACGTGAGGTTATTCATGTGGTTGAACCATTGAGACAAACAAGTAGGGTGGAATATACCTTGATGCAGTGACTTGAGGAGCTTCACTGCGAGGGGAAAGCCATCTTGGTCATCCATCTTCATAATCCTCACGTTATCCAGCAAAATACTGGCCTGAGTGCTCTCCACTCCATAAAATAGGAAGTGGAAGGCCAAGCTCTTCAGGATCACCACTGGTTGACCATCGACGCACCTCTGAGATGAACATAGAGACTATTCTGGCCATTCCGAGACACTGTCAGGGTAATTCAGAGAGCACCGAAACATCACCGACATTTCAATGCTCTCCCGTTCCCTGCACTTCGGTGACTTCGATTTACCGACCCTGCGGTGACGTCAGCATTCATCACAGGGTCTCTGAAGTGCAGCAAACGATCTGCCGATCACATCTTAAATACTACCGCAAAACCATCGCATCGATCGGAAAAAACACTGCAAAACCATCTAATACCAAACCGCCAAATTGATCCAAAAAAAGCCGACGACCCGCCGAACACAGAGCCGACCAGCTGCCGGAAAAAGCCGGCAAGCCGTCAAACGGGGGTAAAAAAAACAAGCACTGCAACTTTTAAAACCCGTTTGCAAGAAACTACTGCACGAAAATGTCATAATAAATAAGGTTCTATGAATAATAATAAAAAGATCTGTTAAAGAAAAAAAAACACGCCATTTTGAAAAAATAAGTCCGGGAAACTTTTTTTTGCCTGTGAAAATAATAAACAGTTGAATAAATATTTAATAAAAACTGGGGTTTTTTTGTATTGAGCAACCCGCTATTAAAAAATCCGGATTTTTTTGTCGAAATATCCCATAAAAAGCCTAAAAAATCTTAAAAAATAAATAGATAAAGAGACTTTTTGCTGCCAGTGAAAAGAATAAACTGTTGAATAAATATTTAATAAAAACGGGGATTTTTTTTTTACATTGAAACATATGGGATTTGCCTGTTTAAACCTGCCGAACGAAGCCACAGAAAATCAGGGCATTTCTCTGCTGCTCAACGTTACCTGAATACACTAACCTTTAATTCTCTATGGGGAACGTCACTACTGTTGAAGATCACTGTTTTCAGCTTTTGAACAGCCGAATGGCCATGACATTGCACCGTACGGGGAAATTCACTGTTCGGCGCAATTCGTTGGTCAGTTCGGCTTTCTTTGAATAACCCTCTCTGTATCATCACAAGGAGCAAGAAGAGCAAGGATTAAAAGACTTTTCAACCACCTCTACCCTATGTTTGCTCTTTCTGTCAATATTTAATGACATTACAATGAACCCCCACGCTGTGTGTTTAACTTTGTTTTACTAAAATGAAGAAACCCAACCGGTTAGAGCCGGAAAGTTCATCCTTCAAGGTCACACATGTTACTGCCCTGATCAAGACGTAGATAAAGGAAATCTCAGATTAGATATTGTTTTATCTGACCGTGGGATCAGACATTGCTAACTCCAAGTTGTCAAGGGTTTATAAATGCCGGGGTGTGTTTTTAGCTGATTGTGATGTCGGGCAGAATTATGTTTTCATCACTTTAATCGATGTCGTGTTTTTTTTTTTTTTAATGCTTGACGCTGTTTTCTTAGCCTTTCGGAGCTGCAGACTGACATTGTCTGTGTTTGCTGTTTCTGAGGTTCACAGTTATTCCCATGTCTGTCAACACTGTAAACTCAAGGCTATGGTTTTAATTTTCTCGTTGGAATGCGCAACATTGTGTTTGTTTATGTTGAACTGTCTGTAACTTGCCTGTATTTTGCACTAATTTATCTGTATACATCTATAAAGACATAAATGCCAAAAGTAGCTTGCCTAGGAGGAATGGTCCCTTGATACCAGTGTACACCTTCGTGAGGAGAGTCACAATCTTTAATTAAAGCCCATGTAAGCAAATAAAAGCCAGTGCTCATTCACAAACCCAGATATGAATTTGTCATATGCATTTCACAGGCATCAAAAAATGTTCTCACAGCTGGTATCAGCCAGTAAAACTGGATAAGTGGACCTTCGGACCAAAAACATCTTAAAGATGGCATGCATTCTGTATATAGTCACTGTGTTACATGTTTACAGGTGCATTCTGTATATAGTCACTGTGTTACATGTTTACAGGTGCATTCTTTATATAGTCAGTATGTTACATGTTTACAGGTGCATTCTGTATATAGTCACTGTGTTACATGTTTACAGGTGCATTCTTTATATAGTCACTGTGTTACATGTTTACAGGTGCATTCTTTATATAGTCAGTATGTTACATGTTTACAGGTGCATTCTGTATATAGTCACTGTGTTACATGTTTACAGGTGCATTCTTTATATAGTCAGTATTACATGTTTACAGGTGCATTCTGTATATAGTCACTGTGTTACATGTTTACAGGTGCATTCTTTATATAGTCAGTATGTTACATGTTTACAGGTGCATTCTGTATATAGTCACTTGTTACATGTTTACAGGTGCATTCTGTATATAGTCAGTATGTTACATGTTTACAGGTGCATTCTGTATATAGTCACTGTGTTACATGTTTACAGGTGCATTCTTTATATAGTCAGTATGTTACATGTTTACAGGTGCATTCTGTATATAGTCACTGTGTTACATGTTTACAGGTGCATTCTTTATATAGTCAGTATGTTACATGTTTACAGGTGCATTCTGTATATAGTCACTGTGTTACATGTTTACAGGTGCATTCTTTTATAGTCACTGTGTTACATGTTTACAGGTGCATTCTTTATATAGTCAGTATGTTACATGTTTACAGGTGCATTCTGTATATAGTCACTGTGTTACATGTTTACAGGTGCATTCTGTATATAGTCACTGTGTTACATGTTTACAGGTGCATTCTGTATATAGTCACTGTGTTACATGTTTACAGGTGCATTCTGTATATAGTCACTGTGTTACATGTTTACAGGTGCATTCTGTATATAGTCACTGTGTTACATGTTTACAGGTGCATTCTGTATATAGTCACTATGTTACATGTTTACAGGTGCATTCTGTATATATAGTCACTGTGTTACATGTTTACAGGTGCATTCTGTATATAGTCACTATGTTACATGTTTACAGGAGCATTCTGTATATAGACACTGTGTTATATGTTTACAGGTGCATTCTGTATATAGTCAGTATTTTACATGTCTACAGGTGCATTCTGTATATAGTCACTATGTTACATGTTTACAGGTGCATTCTGTATATAGTCACTGTGTTACATGTTTACAGGTGCATTCCGTATTGAGGTATGTTAATAGAGAGCTCTTAAGTGACTTTAGACTGGGGGAAGATTTGATGGCGTCTGGAGGTTATTCCATAACTCTGGTGCTCTGTAGGAAAATGAGTATTGAGCCCCTTTCTTTTTGTATTGTGGTATTGTAAGTAAGGTGCTGGTCCTGGATCGGAGGTTATAGGATGATGGAACTGCTGGAGGAAGCAGCATATTCAGGTAGGGTGGTAGCTTCCCAGAAAAGCTCTTAAACACCAGGTTGGAAAGGTGAAGGGTGCGTCTGGATTCCAGCGACGGCCAGTTTAGCTCTTTTAACATGTCACAATGGTGGGTCATGTAGTTACATTGTAGCACAAAGCGGCAGAATGAGTTATACAATGTAGTAAGTTTCTGGAGGTGTGTTTGCGGGGCGGCTGCATATTCTACATCTCCGTATTCAATAGCCGGCATAAGCATTTGTTGTACAATCTGCTTTCTTACCGCGGGGCTCAGGCAGGATTTGTTTCTGTACAGGGCACCTTTGGGTAATGTTTAGATGAGAGTTTTTGATATGTCTGCGTTACACACAATACACAAAGAGGACACAATACAGAGAATCTGGGATTTGCTGTTATGTCTCTGTTACACATAATAGAGAGGACACAATACAGGGAGTCTGGGCTTTGATAACGTGTCTACATTAGGTATGAAACACAGAGAGACTTTGATATAAGGTACTGTATATTGTCAATGATAATTAAAGGCAGTGAAATGGCTCGGTGAAGCCCATATAGAAAGCTCAATGGATAGATCTCCAGTTTCCATTAACACTTTCTGTCTCATGTATTTTGGGAGCGCTGGAGCTGAGGCTGACTGTTCTTGTCTTTCTTTTTTTTTTCTTTTTCCTCGCTCGGCTGTGTTTTCCATCACTGTAAACCTGTGTGTAAATATTAAAATCTTTTCCTATTAATCCGTGCGCAAATATTACATCCTCTGTGAATTAATTAGCCTGTAAATGTAATATCCGCGCTCCGAATTAAATATAGCGCAGCGAGAGGATGCAGTGCTTTAATGTGGGAGGCGGAGTGTGATAAAATCCCTAATTTAATGTAATGGAAGGTAAATAAAAAACAAAAGGTGGGAGTAGAATTATTGGATCTGATGGTTATAGCATCATTGGGTTTATAGACATATATATATAATACACAAAGATATCCTGCACTCAATCTCTCTTAGTCCATTGTTAATTATCTGCCTCGGTGCCAATAACAATACAAAAGCAAGCACATAAATAACCAAGTGGATGCACTCGAGGACTTCCTAAAAAAATCCTTTATTAATGTTACATTAAAAAAACCCGACGTTTCTGCTCACAATTGATAAAGGCTCATCTGTCACCCGAAACATTGTTTTTATTAATGTAGCATTAATAAAGGATTTTTCTAGGACGTCCTTGAGTGTATCCCCTTGGTTATATATATATATATATATATATATATATATATATATAGATTAGGTAGGCCGTGTTAGTCCAGATGCCAAAATCACGAGTATAGCAGTCTGTAGTGATACCTTTTTTATTGGACTAACGTTACATTTAAAGTACAAGCTTTCTAGAGTGATCCTCCCTTCGTCAGGTATAGAAGCTTACTGATCAGAATAGTAGAATTAAACATTGAGACATTCATAGGGCGCACAGTTGGGGGTGTTAGATGTTGTACATCGCCAAATGGCATGGTCAGAGGGGAAAAAAAAAAAAAAGGAAACATTTAATTGTCTCAGGCAAGATGCAATCATGTCCACTTCAAAGGGAATGTGAAAGGACAGAACGAAAAACAAACACAAAACAGTGAGTATGGGGAAGATACAGAAAAGTAGGAATTATGAATATTATGTGACGTTATTATAGTGGGTTAGAAAACCCGAATCTACATTAAGTCCTTGTTTTATACTGTTTTATATATATATAATGTGGCACAGGAGCTCTGGGATGCAATTCTTTGAATTGCTATGATGTGCAGATGGCTTCTGCAATAATAAACACAGTATATATATATATATATATATATATAACAGATCCAGGATGCATAAAAGTGAGACAGAGGTCATTTGCATATCCTACCCAGAGTTCCTTGCTGCATATGTGGAATGTGGCACAGGAGCTCTGGGATGCAATTCATCGAATTGCTGTGATGTGCAGGTGGCTTCTGCAATAATAAACGCACTTATTATAGTGTGGAGGCTTTTTATCTCACTTTTAGTCCTTCACCACAACCCTTGTAGACACTATATATGTATAGATATACTTATTCCGTAGAAGACATACTCTAGGACTCGTAAAAGGTAAAACAATTAAATGTATTATACCATTTAAAATACATGTAGCCCAACGTATCGGCTCTATCTGATCTGAGCCTTTATCAAGGTAGATCAAAGAGCGGATATGAGGTTGGAATAGCTTAGGACCAGCCGAAGACGGGGTCCATTGATGCTACTGCCGGCTCATTCGGTATGCGATCATATCCTGTAACCAGATGTCCATCATTTGTTTCAAGATAGGTGTTTTTATAGTGTTTTAGCCTAAATTATTCTGTTGTGCTCTGAATTTTCTGCTGATCACTCAGAATCGCCCTTAAATAATGCACGTTGAGTTGACTGCCGCCATCTTGGATTTGTTCTAGTCAAGAGAGGACAGTCCCAATATCGATAGAAAAGCGTTATCATCAAGTGGCCTGGTTGTGCTGTCACGTCCACAAAGCTGTTAAAGTTCACTTTAGGGGTTATTCAGAAAAATGTCGCCGACATGTAACTGGACACTGAAATTCAGCGCACAATTTGGCGAACTGACAGCTCTCTGAATAGCCGAATGGCCCATTCGGCTATTCAGAGAGCTGTCAGTTCGCCAAATTTTGGCGAATTGCCTGAACATACGGTGCCTTTTCGAAGGCAGTGAAATCCCCCATAGAGAAGCAATGGTTAATCTATTCACAGACACCGAACAGCAGAGAAAAGTTGCCAAAGTGTCCTGCTGTTCGGTGTTTTCATTCGACAGGTTTATTCAGGCGAATCCCATAGGCTTCAATGTTAAAAATATTCCCGTTTTAATTCAATATCTAATAAACCGTTTATTATTTTAATCTGCAGCAAAAAGTCTCTTTATTTAAAGATTTTTTTAGGATCTTTTAGGCATTTTTCGAGATTTTTTCAGCAAAATAGTTTTTTTTTTTTTTTTTTTTTTTTGTAACAGACCTTTTTATTATCATTCATTGGATCTTATATGTAAATTCCAGGCATTTTCGTTCAGTAGTTTTTTTGCAAACAGCGTTTCAATTTTCAAACTTTCAAGCGTACTGTTTTTTTGTTTTTTTCTTGCCCCGTTCGTCAGCTTGTCGTCCTTTTCCGGTGGCTGCTCTGCGCGGTGATCGGCGGCTCATCTGCTTTTTCCGGGGTGTTTGGCGTGGTTTTTCTGGCGTTTTTTCGGTAGATTTTCGGCGGGTTTGAGGCAGGTTTTCCCTGCACTCGTCTCCGGGACCTTGCGGTCAATGCTGAATACATCACAGGGTGGGGAATCTTGATTCCCTGAAGTGCAGGGAACTGCGGTCAAGGAGAGAGCGACATTTCGGTGCTCCCTGAATAACCCCTTTAATCTCAAACAATGATCGACACGCACCCAATCAGAAACGAGCCAGCCAATGGATACGGCCGACTTGCTCACTGATTGGCTGGAATCTGATTAGGAAGTGAGTTAAAGTGTATTTTAACCCCTTCACAGAGGTTAAAATACTCACAGGTGGCTAGGCTTAAATGTCACGCCCAATCAAAACACAGCATACGTTTAATTTGTTGCATTAATGCACATTAATTAATTATTAAACCCGTGTCTCTCTTTTTTCTCTGCCCGTTCCCCAGCTTCCCTATTTATCATCGCCATGCTGCTGGGAAGCCTGAACAGCTGCTGTAACCCGTGGATCTACATGCTGTTCACCGGACACCTGTTCCACGACCTACTGCAGCGCTTCTTGTGCTGCTCTGCCCGATACCTGAAGTCAAGGCAGCAGGGGAGCGACCTGAGCGCAAGCAGGAAAAGCAACTCGTCCACCTTCGTTCTGAGCCGCAAGAGTTCCAGCCAGAAGAGCATCACCCAGCCTTCGATCGCCTGAGCCTGCCGGGCTGTGAGACCTCTTTTACCGCAGCCTCGGGCGTCCAGAAAGTCTGACCCGAGCGTACGGGAGCATTTTTCATAAATCCCAATGTTAAACCTTCTTGATGTCCTTCGAGCCGCGCGGTTAAGGAGCTGTAGAGTGAGATCTAATCAAATATACAACTGGGCCAAGCAGTGGGAAATACTGCAAGGATCCTGAAGCTCTCCATAGATGGACTACAACTCCCATAATCCTCTACAGCAATCCAATCTAAGGACCGTCACATGTGGTTAAATGCATCATTATGGGGTTCACAAAGCTGATGGCTAGCCGTGGCACCCCAGTTGTATCAGAACTACAAGTCCAGTGAATCTCAGCAAGCCTTAACCCCTTCACTACCAAGGGATTTAAGAAACAAAAAACTGTAAGGGGCTAGTGTTTTTTTGTTGGGAAAATCGTTTTTAATTAATTATACAGCAAGAAGTATTTAGGAATATTCCCCAGTATAATCCTTTGCTGTAATAACCTGTTTGGCAGGGAGATGTTGCCACCTGCTGGCCATAAGGAGTTACTGCAGTTCTGTGCTCCGCGCAGGATCAGCTGGGGAGATGTCATCCAGACACGTTCCCAGGTAGTTTTAAAAGGTTTTAGCACCTCGAGCATCTCACCCGGGTGCTAAACCTTTGGGGGAATGTTCTGAAGCCCAAATACAAAGAAAATTAGTTTGCAACAAAGGAATTTCATTTGCAATGATACATCATAGCTACAGATTGTGTTAACACCATCTCGGGCTGCTGTGTCTGCTGTTACAGATCATGTAAACATGAGGGGTTAAGGCAGGCTCAGCATCATGGGACACGTAGTTCTGAAACACCTGGGGCATCATTGCTAGCTATTTCTTATTTAGAGAAAAATGGAGCTGGAATACATATATATATACATGCACACACATATACACACATTTTTTTTATTTATTTGTATATGTATTTGTGTATATAGTATATATGTGTGTTTATATACACACAATATATGTGTATATAGCTATATATATATGCATGTATATATATATTAAATATGTATATCTGTGTGTTTATATATATATTGATACATATACAGTACATAAGATATATGCATACAACATATGTCTGTGTGTGTATTAAATATGTACATCTATCTGTGTGTATATAGATATATATACTGTATACACATACACTAATACATGTATATTTGTGTATATATACCCATATATATATTTGTGTATGTATTTATATATACACACACAGAGATTTTATATATATCCATATACTGTATGTGTATATATACACAAATATACATGTATTACTCTATGTGTGTATATATATATATACTCATATATATATATATATATATATACACAGATAGATGTACATATTTAATACACACACAGACATATGTTGTATGCATATATATGTGTGTGCATGTGTATATATATATATATATATATACTCATATATATATATATATATATATATATATATATACACACACATATACTTTATATGTGTATATAGTATATATATATACACAGATTTAATATATATGCATATACTGTATGTGTGGATATACATAATGTATTTTGAAGGTTCTCTGTGGTTTAAGGGCTGTTACCAGAGACGCACACTGAACGTCAGAGAATTATAAGAGAATATAGCGAATATATATATATATATTTTTAACCTAGGGAATAATAGAAAAATAAGCTTTTTTTAACTTAAGAAAGGCAAACATGGACATAAATGCAGAGATTCACTTTAAAGAGAAATCCTTGTACTTTTGAGTGTATATTAACTTATTGTATATCAGAGCTGTATAGAGTCACGCGCATATCTATGTACACACGACCCGTGTCGTCTTATCTAAGAGTAATATTTATAAAACGCCACACACACACACGTCGCCTTCTTACCTCCAGCAGCACATGTACTATATTTAAACATACGACTGTATGCGGCGTGCGAATGGCGCGGGGCGGGTCTCCCGCTTTAACGGAGAAACATGGGCTCCCAGCCTGCCGCGGAGGGTACGCACATAATGTGAAGTCTGCTAATATGTAGCCAACAGAAACATTTAGCATTTATCAGGATAATAAGATCTGACGGCCTGTTCCTCTAAAAATATGGGGACTCTTTCCGGAGAAATAACGGCGAAAAACTCAGGAAAAGGATGAGCGTAGGGCTATTAAACGACTACCTGGCTCCCGACACTGTTATAATCATTAATGTACGCCGCTCCACTAGGGAACGGATCAATCTACACAAGACAGGGTCCAAGGCTCGAGTATCTGCTATATTCCTGGAAATTCACATACATCACTCGAGGCAGTCAAGGTTGTTTATAGCGAGAAGGTTACGGCTCAAGGAGACCGATCCCAAAAACACACACATATATATATATATATAATGGTCACAAGTGCCTGCAACATTGTTTCTCTTTGTAGAGCGGAGACAAAGTAGATTTGTTTATTACGACGGGGTCCGAGTGTTATTTGTAAACAAACGTAATTATTAGTTTTCACTTCTTTTAGTCTGACAGTGATTTGGTTTTACTCTGAAGCTGATTATTATTAAAAAGAAAGGTGTTGTTATAGCTGATAAATTTATTGAAAAGGGAGGTGATGGGCACTTTAACCCCTTCACTACCAAGTGATCTTCCAAAAACAACCATTATCAGAAACCAGTCAATTTTAATTAAATATAAAGTAAGAAATATTCGAGCTTATACCCATTTTATTTCTTACTGTATATAACCTATTTTGGCCAGTAGATGGCGCTATCTACTGTCAAATTGAGTTACAGAGGTTCGAGCGGCTGGTCTATTTTTTTCCTGCATTGGCTGCTGAAAGCCCGATATTTCAGAGCTTTGTCAGCTGATTTTACAGTTTTAGCTCTTTGGGTATTATCCCCGTAGGGCTAAAATTTTGGGGGTGCCTTCCGCAGCCCAAACGCAAACGAAATTTGTTTGCAGCAAACAAATTTCATTTGCTTTTGGGCTGCAGATCAGATCAGATCAGTACCGGCTGGGTGGAGTAGAGGTAACATCACTGCTCTGCATGGAGAGAACCTGTGGAGTCATAGGTTCGATCCCAGCGAGCAACCTCTCCAGTAAGTGTCCTTGGGCAAGACACCTAACGGTACACACTCGTCACCCAGGACATACTTAAAAACGAGAGAAATCTCAATGTATCCTTCCTGGTAAAATCCTTTCTCAAAAAAAAAAATATTGTTCCTTTGAAGCCCAAGGTATATCTATATCGGTAGTGAAGGGGTTAATAAACAGGGGTTGTTCGTGAAGTACTATTGTATCACCGAAGGTTACTACAGCGACAAACAATGTTAAGAAATCACTGTTGTTGCAACTGCGGAGAACTTTGACTATCCAGAGATGGAAAATTCAACACCTGGCAGATGTTAATGCAAAAATAATGGCAAACAACACTGAACGGTCGCATAGCTGTTATGGTATATGGAAACTGAAGCTATTCTCCTTTCACAGTTACTTTGCCGGTGTTTGTAACAGCAGGGAATACACTCCTGTGACTTTAAACCCTTCACTACCGAGTGATTTTTCCAACAAACCACTGGCAGGAACTACTTTAATTAATTATACAGTAAGAAATATTTGGAATATTCCCAGTGTATTCCTTACTGTAATAATCTGGCAGGGAGATGTCCCCACCTGCTGGCCAAAAGGTGTTACTGCAGTTCAGGACTCCGTGCAGGATAAACTGGGGAGATGTCATTCATACACATTCCCCAGCTGGTTTTAAAAAGTAATTGAGCAGGATTTGCTTTATTGTTATTTTTTGTGATCTTAAACTTCGAATCGAACCCAAATTACAAACGAAACAAAATTACGAAACTAAATTACCAAAACGAATCAGTATTCAAACGAATTATGTTTCAGACGAAATTATTTTCAAATGAGACGAAACAAAAACCAATTTTTCAGCTGTGCACACCTCTAATAGACGGTCCGATTATAGATGTATCTGGTTCTTCTGGTGAAGAGGGGATAAGGCCCCCTGGATGTTTACAGCCTACAATTCCCAGAGTTCTTTGAATGCAATAGATGGCCAGAGATTCATGGGAGTTGTAGTTTGGAGACATCTGGGGGGCAGAGTCTGATATCCTGGTCTGGTCAGTAGGAAACGCTGTGTCTGAATGTTGCAGATTGGTAAAGAGACATGTCTACTGGACGTCTGGTCGAAATGTCCTCTAAAGCTAGTGATCTGTCAAAGGAGAAAGAAGTAGGGATCAACAACATCAAAGTGTACCGATCAGCGAATAAGACAAGATTGGGGCAGCACGGGATGGCTTGCTACAATGTATCTGGTCGGATAGGATTGGCAAGAACATTCAATTAACCCTTTCAGTGCCGATAACATGCATATACACAATTTTGCACTGTAATGCAGCAAAAAACTAAATTTCACCTATAAAACCTAATTTCCACAACTTTTTAACACAAGATTAATGTCCTCCCTGGGAAGAAGCAATATATTCCATGAGACCTCACTCCTGTCACCTTGAGTTACTGTAAAGAAGCTACAAGGAGTAGCACCTCACCATCACTGTATACTGAAAGCTCAACAAACTTTACTGCTGCATTACAGCAGACAGTGAGAGGGCAGCATACAGGGAGAGCTCTGATTTCGCCAACTTCTGTACAAGGATAAGATTCAGGTGGGTTACAATTACTTTTTACCTTATGTGTAAGTGTTAGGTTAAGTGCGCATCCCATAATCGAAAATAAATGCTGTAATAATATTTTTCTTTTCAACAAAAGCACTCGGCAATGAAAGGGTTAAAGGAGCTTTAGTACGGATTGCCTGCCGCTCTGTATCTTGTGTTCCTGAACTGGTGGAGGAGCTATAGGAGCTGCCTGGTGCAAGCTGCTCAGTGTTGGAACGAAGGAGAATGTTTATTATTGTTCAAAGAATCACGACTGCCTGCTACAATGTATCCGGCTCGTCTAATAGAGAAACACACACTGCTTTCTACAAAGTATCAATCAATACTCTCTAGTTACAGAAGCAGAATAGGGGCTGCCCTGAAACAATGGAGGAAGGATACACCAAACGCAACTATTGTCATCTGCCATCCATCGTAAGGTTACAAAGTATACACATTTTCAATGTAACGCTTTACTAGTCCTCGTTGTAACTGGATACTTAGTGTGAAGGTGAAAACTAAAGAGGTTCATCCTAACGGGGTATGTTGTGTTTGTGTTTTTCTATGTGATATGTACAAAGAAGAAGAGAAAACAAACAAAAAAAAACACATATAAGCCAAGATGTGATTATTACATCCACTATATGCTTTCCCTATATGTACTGTATATAAACGCATTATGTGTCGATTTGTACGAAACGTCAGCTTTACCGTTCCCTGCGCACAGAACAAGCGGAGCGGCCGCTAAAACGTCCCGAGATCCATCCACTCTCAGTCATTTCACTCTGAAAAGAAAAGCAGTGGTCGACATTAATACCGTAAACACGCACAAGGTGGAATCGGTCGCCAAAGGGTTAAATATCTGAGCAGCATTGTGTTAAATCGACCAAAAAAAAATTGCAAAATCGAGCGTAAAGTTACCTTCGTTTGGAAAAGCTATCCAAAAAATCGTCAAAGTTTAAAATTGAATCTTTCAAATGACTTGCTTGGCTCAAATTCCTGGGGGTCTGTTCATTTAAGAGAAATTCGTGAAGATTTGGGAACGCGCCAATATTTATGTCAAAATTTATTGAATCGGGGGGAAAAAAATGTCCATCTTGGCTGATTCGGAGATATGTTCCTCCAGATATTTTATCCATTAAACTGCTGGTCGCTTGTCAGATCATCTCAATTCGCTCTCTAGTGAATGCACCCCCCCTTAAATAACGACATATCGATAATAATTATTGTGGTTTAACCCTAACAGCAGCTGCATTGAATTATTCGCTTTTCAAGATTTTCCGTCGTTTCGTTTTTTCCTCTGGTTCCAGTTTTTTCGCCGCTCACTGTAAACAGTTTTTCTAAGAATTATTTTGTGCCAGATGCTTTTTAATGATCCTTATTTTGTTTGGAATCATAAATATTTTTTATTTTTCTTGTTTTTTTGTAAATAAAAATCAGATTTATGATAAAAAATCTTTAATAAATATAATTCTATCAAACCAGCGTCAAAGTCGTTTTTCATTTTGTACGCGTGTTTACCAAATATACAATAAAGTAAACAGGATGACGGGAAAACGTTTTTTCTCTCTAGTAAATAGACACATATAAGGAAGACTTAGGGTAATTCAAAGAGAATCGAAAAGTCACAGCACCTTCGGTGACTTTTCGTCCTCTTCAATTCGGTTCGTTTTGCCGAACCCATTTCGGCGACCCTGCGGTGTATTCAGCAAGCACCACAGGGCCATCGTAATGCAGGGAAAGGACGCCGCAAACCCGACGAAAACTAACCGCAAAACCCGGCGAATGCACGCCGAAAACCCGCAAAAACATCTGGATTAACCCGACGAAAACACCGGAAAAACCCGAGCAGGAGCCGATCACACGCAGCGAAGCAGCCGGAAAAAGCAGACACCGCAGACGAATGCAGTGAATAAATTAGAAAAACAGTTTGCTTGAATGATTGAAAAGTGAAACGCTGTTTGCAAAGAAACTACTGAGCAAAAATGTCTGAAATTTACATATAATCCAATGAATGATAATAAAGAGGGCTGTTACAGAAAAAATAAGTAAACTTTAAAAACAAAAAATCTGACTTTTTTTTTAAAAAAAAAATCCAGAAAAATGCTTAAAATATCCTAAAAAATCTATAAATTAATAAACCGTTCATTATAAAATTCTGCAGTAAAAAGTCTCTTTGATATTGAATTAAAACGGGAATATTTTTAACATTGAAGCCTATGGGATTCTCCTGAATAAACCTGCCGAATTAAACCACCGAATGACAGGGCATTTCGGGAACCTTTCACTGCTGGTTTGTGTTCTCTGAATAGACGAAGCAGTGCTTTTCATGGGGATTTCACTGCCCTCGAACAGGCACCGAACAGGCACCGTATGTGCAGGCAATTCGCCAGGATTTGGCGTATTGCCTGCTCTCTGGATAGCCGAATGACCAGGAAAGGTAACGGAACGCTGATTTTCAACGTTCGGTTACCTTTCTCCAGCAATTCGGATCTCTTTGAATAACCCTGTTAAGGTCAGTCCAAAATAAAAATTCGATACAGATATCCATGGTGGGTGAAATATAAGCAAGAGTGAAACGTGGCACGGGTGACCGTTGTCAACTTTTTTACTCGTGTGTGTTAAAGGCCGGGCTTTAATCCGAAGGGAAACGTCTGAAAAAAAGGAAGTGTGTGAACTCTATTACAATTATATATAAGGTGCCAAGAAAATTTAGCTTAAAGCATAGGAAGGGTTATTTTACGGTGAGAACAATAAAGCTGTGGAATTCTCTGCCTGTTGAGGTGGTTGGGTCAGAGTCTGTACAGACTTTTAAAAAGCGACTGGATGACTTCCTGCAGACACAGAATATTAAGGGTTATAATATTTAATATGTGGGTAAAAGCTTCTTGATCCAAGGAGAAATCTGACGCCATTCTGGGGTCAAGAAGGAATTTTTTCCCAGTATGTTGCATATTGGCAAGCATTTCAGACTGGGTTTTTTGCCTTCTTTTGGATCAACAGCAGTAGGTTATGTGGGAGAGGCTGAACCCGATGGACGCGTGTCTTTTTTCAGCCTATATAACTATGTAACTATGTAACATATTCTCAAGTGCTGTACAATGGGTAGGACAAAACAAACATATGACATAAGCAGTGGTAAGTATAATATTGCAATTATTAGCAGAATCCTGGCAGCAGTAAACAAAAACAAACAATCAAACACATAGGGGGTTATTCAGAGAGCACATCTAATTTGCTACACTTCGGCGAGTCCAATTCGCTGACACTGCGGTGAATTCAGCATTCACTGCAGGGTGCCCGAAGTGCAGCAAATTGGCCCCAGAAGCTACCGCAAACTCGCCGGACAGCCACCAAATGCAGCCGACGATCAGCCGAACACAGCGCCGGCCAGCTGGAGAAAAAAGCAGACAAGCCGCCGGACGGGTTAAAAAAAAAATACAAAACAAAAACGATTGAAAAGTTTGAAAAGCTGTTTACAAAAAAAACTACTGGATGAAAATGTCTGGAATTAACATATAAGGTCCTATGAATGATAATAAAAAGGTTTATTACAGAGAAAAAATTGCTATTTAACAAAAAAGGAAAAACAAATTTGCTTAAAAAATCCCGAGAAATGCCGAAAAGATCCTTAAAAAAATAGATAAATAAAGAGACTTTTTGCTGCAGATTAAAATAATAAACGGTTTATTAGATATTGAATAAAAATGGGAATATTTTTAACATTGAAACCTATGGGATTCGCCTGAATAAACCTTCGTAGAGTGTCCCTTTAACCCCATAATGCCGGGGTCTGCAGATCCCCTAGTTGCCTCCCTTCCTTCTGGCTGATAGCCGCAGTTGGCTGCAGGTGGGAGTGACTGAACGTTAGCAGCCCGCCTGCAGCCAATTGCACTGATCGGCCACCGCCAAGGGAGGCGGAGCGGGCGAGTAGCCAGAGAGCCGCGGTTGGTGCTATGTTGTCTCTTGGTGTTCAGGTCCACCCGCTGCCGGCACAACCGGCAGCGTTAAAGGGTTAAGGCAGGATCACCAACCTTGTCCCTCCAGATGTCTAGGGAATACATCTCCCATGATGCTCAGACACTCATTATGTTGACGGACCGTCGTGGAAAATGTAGTTTCTTGACAACCGGAGGGCCAAGGTTGCCGACCTCTGCTATAAGACTACACAGACATGTGACCCATGCACAGCCAGCATGTTTACATTGCCGTCCTGATAAATGTGAACCCACAGAAGTATTTCGACAGTTATTCTTAAACATATCCTTCATTTCCCTGGAGCGAAAACACATTTTCATCCCACTTGGTGACTGTGTTGGTTACGCCATTAATTTATCAAAGTCTTCATATTGGGTTTTGTTACATAAACACTCGGCATCAACAGCTGCCGCGACCGACGCTCGGGTTTGTAGTAATAGATGGCAAAAATAGATCAAAATTAATAAAAGTCAGAAAGGTTTACGGTACTTGTACGTAATCCATAGCCGGCAGCAATAGTGCCCACGGTTATTCAGAGATCACCGAAATGTCAACGACATTTTGGTGCTCTTTTATTCCCTGCACTTTGGGAATCAAATTTCCCCACCCTACGGTGAATTCACCAATCACCGCAGAGGGTCCCCGGAATGCAGGGAAAACCCACCGGAAACCCACTGAAAACTCACCGAACACCCGCCGAAAATCCAGTGAAAATCCGCCGGAACCACCGCAAAAAACACGCTGAACACATTGGAAAGAGCCGACGAGCCACCGATCACAGCGCAGACTCAGAGCAGCCCTCGGAAAAAGCCGACAAGCTGATGAACGGGGTTAAACAAAAACAAACAATACGCTGTTTTGCTGTTTGCAAAAAACTACTGAATGAAAATGTCTGGAATTTACACATAAGATCCTATGAATGATAATAAAAAAGGTCTGTTACAGAAAAAAGAAAAAACGCTTTTAAAAAAACAAAAAGGAAAAACTAATTTGCCGAGAAAATCCTGAAAAATGCCTAAAAGATCCTTAAAGAAACACAATAAATAAAGAGACTTTTTTCTGCAGATTAAAAGAATAAACGGTTTATTAGATATTGGATTAAAACGGGAATATTTGTAACATTGAAACCTATGGGATTCGCCTGAATAAACCTGCCGAATGAAACCACCGAACAGAAGGGCATTTCGACAACTTTTCACTGCTGTTCGGTGTCTGTGAATAGATTAACCATTGCTTCTCTATGGGGGATTTCACTGCTGGAGAACAGGCACCGTATTTCTCTGGCAAATCGCCAACATTTGTCGAACTGCCTGCTCTCTGAATAGCCGAATGGCCACGAAATGTCACCGTACCGGGAAATTGACTGTTCGGTGACATTTCAGGCAGATCGGCTCTCTCTGAATAAGCCCTAAAGTGTGTGTATACCCATGTGTCACTAAAAAAAATATGAAAGGGATGCTTTGTTGAAAATGACAGTTCCCCTTTGTTGCCCTTAACCCCTTCACTACT
Organism: Leptobrachium leishanense; assembly: GCA_009667805.1. NCBI lineage: Eukaryota > Metazoa > Chordata > Amphibia > Anura > Megophryidae > Leptobrachium > Leptobrachium leishanense. The sequence continues at coordinate 152,240,677 of CM019070.1, read as the reverse complement.
AAGGGGTTTTCCAAAAAAAACATTGTCAGAAACCAGTGTTTTTGTAAAATCATTTTTAATTAATTATACATTAACAAATAGTTATTAATGTCAATATCCTATTTGGCCACTAGATGGCGCATCTACTGCCAAGCTGAGTTACAGAGGTTTGAGTAGCAGATCTATGGTTTTTTTTTCTCTGCCTGCATCGGCTGCTGAAAGCCCGATATTTCAGAGCTTTCAGCAGCTGATTTTACAGTGTTAAAACCTTGGGGGCACCTTCTGCAGCCCAAAAGCAAAAAAAATTCATTAGCTTTTGGGCTGCAGATGAGCATATCGAGATATCTTGATATCGGTGCACCAGGTGGTGCCTTTGAAGCCCGAGATTTTTTTTTAATATAGGATTTTACCAAGATTGAGATTTCTCTCGTTTTCAAGTATGTCCTGGGTTCAGAGATATCTCGAAATTGGTAGTGAAAGGGTGAAATAATTGGACAGAGACTGCTGAGAGCATCTGCCAATTATTATTATTATTTTTCTGTTTCCAGTGATTATACTCACCTTTTCCCCCCTCGCCAGCTCAGGGACTCCCGATCCCAATAGTCCCTGAAATCTCTGTGCAATTTGTGCTTCTACAAGACTTATGGATGTGCATTTCGGATTTCGGAATTTTCACGAAATTTCCCGATTCGTGTCTTCGGATTCGGCCGAATTTCCGAATCGGGTCGGACCCGAAAACCGAAGTTTTCCGAGCCGAAACGAAAATTTTTCGGATTTTTCGAATGGACTTGAAATGTGTCAAATCGAAATTTATTTTTGCTCTATTCATGATTTCGGTTCCATTCGTGATTTCGGTTCCATTTCGGTAATTCTGGAAATCGTATATTTAACTATTATCGGTTATATCGCTGATTCTGTAAATTTTGTATTTGTAAATGCGTATCACTTGTTTCTTGTGGCATTCGGGTCAGTTTAGCGTTTTTTAAATCGTTTTGTTCATTTTTTTTGTTCCTTGGCTTTCATACCATTTTAATATGATTAAATAAAGTTGTGAAATGTATATTCAATTATTCATAAGAAAAAAAGGATCTTTATTTAATAAAAAAAAACACGATAGAATCGCCAGAATTATCGTAGACACTTTGAAACGAGGAGAACAGATGTTCCGAAAAAATGAAAATTTCCGAATTTTCCGAAAAGTCGATACAAAAAACGAGCAAAGTGATCCGAAAACCCGAAAAATGGTCGATATTCCGAAAAAAAAATGTACACGAAAAACGAGCCAAACCGAACCGAATCGAAACAGAAATCGGTCGAGACGAGCCGAATCGAAAAGTTTAAACATCCAAACAAATCGAACCGAATCGAACCGAAAAAAAAATCGGTGCACAAGCCTAATTTACACACTTTACGTACGCTAGTTCCATAGCGCCTGCGCAGAACGATGGATTAGAGATGTGCGCGCATGCACAGATCTGATCAATCGGCTGATTCTCGGAGACCGATCGCTACAGCGGGTGGTCTCAGAGAGGGTGACATTGGTCTCTCTCTGTACGCTGACATCAATAGTGACCGATCTGGTGACTGGCAGCTGGGAAATTAAAGGGCCAGTACCACCAAAAAAATAAAGTGTCCTTATTGTGTTTATTTGTTGTTGCTGATATCTTACATGTGCTTTGTTTTTCTCTTGTATGTTTAGTTAAGATGTTGTAAACTGCCCCCCCCCCAGTATCTTTCCTTCACTTGCTCCAGTCACTGCGTAGCTTTGGCCATAGAATGGAGTGAATGGGTCAGTCACTGACTCACATCATTGTATTATGTGGGATGTATTCAAAGGACATCACCAGGGGGTTGATAAGAAGACTTTTAAGCTCCCTGTTTCATCTCATTCAGCTGCCATCTCTTATCTCGGGTAGCCTGAACAACAATAGCCTCCTACTGTCGTCTTATCTAAATATTCCCTCCTCCATCTCATTAACTGTTGAATACTGTAGATGAGATAAACCACATAAGTAAAGAAAAACCTTTGGTAAATGTTGCCTCATGGGAAAAATTAGCAAAATGATAGGAAGATTAAAAATAAACAAATTTTATTTTGGTTCATTGAGTGCGGCCGGGGGGGAAAGGGGGACACTCCTCACATCCTGACCACTTTAAAACTATAAAGTGGTCAGGATGAGTAGAGTGTTACTTTAACTTTGACCGTAACCTTTGTGACAATATACTGGCAATTATTTGCGTTTTTGTGACGCCTGGTGAAAGTGGAATTGTTGGCTACACTGAAATGAATGTGGCACACTTGGATCATTAGCTTTGTGAGCTTTGGGTAAAGAAATGTGATTTTTGGATCAGTTTCCCGTTGAGCCAAGAGGGACATCATGCCCTGTTCCATGGTGCAGCGCAGAGTTTATTCCCGTATGTGTTACCATCTGATTGCAACAAATCCTTTGAAAAGATGTAAATATAATTCTAAGCAGAGTAACAGAAATGGATTTCGTGTTCTATGAAACTTCAGTTTTCGGAGTTTTCAGCTGATAAACAGGAGGAACTATTAATAATGTCGTTTTTGGCTGCAGATATGACACACTCCTTTTAACATCTGCCTGTTCCAAATTTTCTCCGAAATGTCTTTTCATAGCATACCACAGATCAGGGGTCGGCAACCTTGACCATCCTGATGTTTTGGAACTACATTTCCCATGAGACACAGCCATCCCAGTGAGTGTCTGAGCAGTATTGGAGATGCATTTCCATAACATCTGGTGGACCGAGGTTGCTCACCTGTGCTTTAGACCAGGGGCTGGCAACCTTGACCCTCCAGATGTTTTGGAGCAACATCTCCCACAATGCTAAGCCACTCAAGAAGTTATCTGCGTCACATGGGAAGTGTAGTTCCAAAACATCTGGTTGGCCAAGGTCACTCACCCATGTCGTAGACTGGAGACCGAGGTCGGCAACATTGGCCCTCCAGGTGTGTTGGTACTAGATCTCCCCTGATGCTCAGCCACTCAACAAGTACACATTATGGGAAGTGCAGTTCCAGAGCATCTGGGGGGCCAAGGTGGCTCACCCCTATCATAGACTGCTCCACTCTTATACAGATACTGCTCACGATAGCACAGAAATGACCACTCTCCACTGCTGTGAACCAGGAAGATAAGGAGCACAGAGTGGAGGTTGGCTGGATATTGATGTCTTTTGAACTCATTGTATGCTGACAAATAGTTCATATTGCTAATATGCTTCTTTTACCGGTCTGGAAGCCATATTACAAGTGGAGAGGTGGATTGAAAGCGACAGTTTTCAGTATTACCACTTCCGATGCCCTGCTTGGATTAAACGCAGAGTAGAGAGTAGATACATTGTATGTCAAGACGTGATTGCAGGAACAGTTACCACTTGAGATATACAGTCTAGAACAGGTCTGTCAAGCTCCGGTCCTGTGGAATGACCTACCTTGCTCTTTCAGGCTCTATCAGACTTTCTCCTCTCTTCAAGCCTTCAAGAAATCCTTCAAACCCATCTCTTGAGATTAGCGTACCACATCACTGATGACGAGCTATACCTCTCCTCACCTACCCGCGCATCATGATAGATGCCACTTTCAGGGCCCACTCCATTCCTGAACGACTGGCGCTAGTGACGACCAGTAAAACTCCCCTTGGCTTCCTCCACCCCAACTCCTCTAGGTTGTAAGCTCATCCGAGCAGGGCCCCCTACACCTCTTGTCTCCGTTCCTATGTTTATTTAATTGTGTCCTCTTCCCATTGTAAAGACACTGTTATATAAATAAGGATAATAATAATAATACAAATAAGATAACAGGGACGTTTCAGCCTACTGGCTTTGGTCAAGCCACGAATGCTGGTACTTCTTGGTTTCTTGGATTTCATTCCAGATGTGGCAAAACCTGAGTATCGAGTCTATAGTGAAGCGGATCTTGCCCTAAGTAAGTGCCCTCATCTGCCCTCATCTACATATAAGGAAAAAATTAGGTTAAGATATGACATAAAACGTATCCGTATCTAGACATTCCAAAATCGTCTCCTCCACTTGACGACGGGTCAAATATGGACAATATAATGATATGCGGAGTAAATCTAGACAAAAGATACAAGCACCATAGCGTAATCAAGCTATACCATTGATCCTTGAAAAACTTGTTATATACAACAAAACACGTCGGATGTGTCCACGCTTTTATATATATGTTTAAATAAATATCCCCTGTTTTAATACTGCTCCCTTTCCAGTATAGTGTCTTTCAATATGGAGTTGCAGTACTGATGTCCAGAGGCGCATATGGATTTACAGTGCACTACAGAATCTTAAAGAGCCCGCTCCAGCCGGTGGCAACGGTGGGACGACTTCCAGACCCAATCCTGGAGTGGTAACAGTTACAACCTATTGTGTTGTTATATGCTTGTTATCATTCACATCTAGCGAGTGCGTTTAAAAGGGGGACGGTTTCGGTTTCAATGTTATAGCTTGATTACGCTATGGTGCTTGTATCTTTTGTCTAGATTCACTCTGCATATTATTATATTGTCCTCATCAACATACACTTTATTGCCAAAAGTATTCGCTCACCCATCCAAATAATCAGAATCAGGTGTTCCAATCACTTCCGTGGCCACAGGTATATAAAATCAAGCACCTAGACATGCAGACTGTTCTTACAAACATTTGTGAAAGAATGGGTCGCTCTCAGGAGCTCAGTGAATTCCAGCGTGGAACTGTGATAGGATGCCACCTGTGCAACAAATCCAGTCGTGACATTTCCTCGCTCCTAAAAATTCCACAGTCAACTGTCAGCTGTATTATAAGAACGTGGAAGTGTTTGGGAACGACAGCAACTCAGCCACGAAGTGGTAGGCCACGTAAACTGACGGAGCGGGGTCAGCGGATGCTGAGACGCATAGTGTGAAGAGGTCACCAACTTTCTGCAGAGTCAATCGCTACAGACCTCCAAACTTCATGTGGCCTTCAGATTAGCTTAAGAGCAGTGCGCAGAGAGCTTCATGGAATGGGTTGCCATGGCCGAGCAGCTGCATCCAAGCCATACATCATCAAGTGCAATGCAAAGCGTCGGATGCAGTGGTGTAAAGCACGCCGCCACTGGACTCTAGAGCAGTGGAAATGCGTTCTCTGGAGTGACGAATCGCGCTTCTCCATCTGGCAATCTGATGACGAGTCTGGGTTTGGCGGTTGCCAGGAGAACGGTACTTGTCTGACTGCATTGTGCCAAGTGTAAAGTTTGGTGGAGGGGGATTATGGTGTGGGGTTGTTTTTCAGGAGCTGGGCTTGGCCCCTTAGTTCCAGTGAAAGGAACTCTGAATGCTTCAGCATACCAAGACATTTTGGACAATCCCATGTTCCCAACTTTGTGGGAACAGTTTGGAGCTGGCCCCTTCCTCTTCCAACATGACTGTGCACCAGTGCAAAAAGACAAAGGTCCATAAAGACATGGATGACAGAGTCTGGTGTGGATGAACTTGACTGGCCTGCACAGAGTCCTGACTTCAACCCGATAGAACACCTTTGGGATGAATTAGAGCGGAGACTGAGAGCCAGGCCTTCTCGTCCAACATCAGTGTGTGACCTCACAAATGCGCTTCTGGAAGAATGGTCAAAAATTCCCATAAACACCCTCCTAAACCTTGTGGACAGCCTTCCCAGAAGAGTTGAAGCTGTTATAGCTGCAAAGGGTGGATCGACGTCATATTGAACCCTATGGATTAGGAATGGGATGTCACTTAAATTCATATGCGAGTCAAGGCAGGTGAGCCAATACTTTTGGCAATATAGTGTATCTCTGGTAGACATGACTTCCATCATTCTTGATGAAATTTACTATTTCCCATCCAACAGAAGGAGCGATCTTAACATTTTGACGCAAAAAAAGAGTTTTCCAGCAGTAGAAACGTGACCGGAGCCGGCTCAGCCTTTCATCTTCCCGAGGACGATATAACCTAGTTTTGTAACGGTTCCATATTTATCAGCTTTCCGATTCTTTAGTGAGCTTTAAATTCCCGCGAGGGGGAGGAAAAGAAATAAAGCAGTATACGAATACAGAATAATTACATGCCGCTCATTCTGCTCGTCGCAGTTTATTCCGCGCCGTCGCCATTAACAAAAAAAGTAATGATATTTGTAACCGCGCAGCAGAGGAGCAGATACTTCAAAGAATTCGTGGAACCTTTTGGCAACTCAGCAGGGGATGCGTTCCAAATGATCTCTAAGTTTGCTTTGGTAACAGTGTCTCCTGGCCATTCAGCTTGTTCCTGCACTGCTGCTTGTCACTGATTAACTATTCCATCTGCCTGCTCTGTCAGACGCCCCCATTGACGTAAACATTCAAGTTATTTATTTAAAGGGACACTATCACTTGCATAAACTGTAACTAGATTTATTTATTTATTTTATTTATTTATTTATAAAGGATTTTACCAGGAAGGATACATTGAGATTTCTCTCGTTTTCAAGTATGTCCTGGGTTCATTTCTTGTGCATTACAAACAAAACCACATTATAAAACACATGCTGCTGTTCTTTTTTCTTTGTTTGAAGTAATTGCATGTAAAAAGGAAAAATAAAGTTAGGTTTTTTTAACCTCTTGTTTCCGTTTTGTGGATTTTTCTCATGATGCAACCTCTACCAAAATCTATGCAAAAGCTTTTCTTTACTGCTCTTCTTTATTCCATCTACAGTATTTAACAGTTAATAAGGAATGTTTAGATAAGGCTGCAGGAGGCTATTGTTCTCCAGGCTATCTAAAAGGTTTTTCTTTACTTCTGTGGTTTATATCATCTACAGTATTCAACAGTTAATGAGATGGAGGAGGGAATATTTAGATAAGACTGGAGGAGGCTATTGTTGTCCAGGCTACCTGAGATAAGAGCTGGCAGCTGAATGAGATAAGACAGGGAACTTAAAAGACTTCTAATCTACCTCCTGGTGATGTCCTTTGAATACATCCCACACGATGATGTGCGTCAGTGACTGACCCATTCACTTCATTCTATGACCAAAGCCACACAGTGAGGAGCAAGTGATGGAAAGATACTGTAGGGGGGACAGTTTACAACACAAAATATCACACAATGAATGCACCCAGTGACACATGTAGAGGAAAATATCACACAATGGATGCGCCCAGTGAAACATATATAGAAAAATATCACACAATGGATGCACCCACTGACACATATAGAGGAAAATATCACACAATGGACGCACCCAGTGACACATATAGAGGAAAATATCACACAATGGACGCACCCAGTGACACATATAGAGGAAAATATCACACAATGGATGCGCCCAGTGACACGTATAGAGGAAAATATCACACAATGGATGCACCCAGTGACACATATAGAGGAAAATATCACACAATGGATGCGCCCAGTGACACATATAGAGGAAAATATCACACAATGGATGCGCCCAGTGACACATATAGAGGAAAATATCACACAATGGATGCACCCAGTGACACATATAGAGGAAAATATCACACAATGGATGCGCCCAGTGACACGTATAGAGGAAAATATCACACAATGGATGCACCCAGTGACACATATAGAGGAAACTACACATACAAGAGAAAAACAAATCACATGTAAGATATCAGCAACATAACATAAACACAATAAGGACATTGCATTTTTTGGTGGTACTGGCCCTTTAATGCACAGATAAACGGAAAGCAGCGTAGAGTCGGATTGATATCCGTTCGTCTACACAAAGCTGTAATTCTCTTTCTTTAAGTTCTCTGGAGTCCCGACCTCACGATTCTATGTTTTGCATTTGTGACTTATTGACTTTATTCCTGTATCTCCTCTTATTGTTTCGATTCCTTTAATAAAAACTTCTCCTGCTCTTCATGTTCAACTCGCATTGCCCCATAAACCCGTTTCCCATCACTCCTACTATAAATTTCTGATTATCCGAGTTCTAAACGGCTGCTGATAGAATTTTCAATATCATGTAACGCTTGCAGTCCTACCATAACGGTCTATTAAACTGACACAGTGTGACTCGTCTCTCGATACATAAATCAGGGAGCGTTTGTGCGCGACGGATCGCTGTGCTTTTTATTCTCAGAGCAGTTACTTCCTTTTTTTTTATTCCCTTTAAATGAAAAAGTGCTCGGACCATTTCAAGACTCCTGTAGAATTAATAAAATGTATTTGAAGAGGCTCAATGTGGGTGAATAGAGGTTAACCCCTTCCCTACCAAGTTGTTTTCCATAAAACCACTGGAAGGACAAAGTGGATTTATGGCAAACCACTTCCCATTGTAGACAGTAGGGTTTTTTCAGAGAGAGCCGAACTGTCCCCGAAATGTCACCGAACAGGGAATTTCCCCGTATGGTGACATTTCGGAGCCATTCGGCTATTCAGAGAGCAGGCAGTTCGCCAAATTTTCGCCAGCAAGTACGGTGCCTGTTCGAGAGCAGCAAAATCCCCCATAGAGAAGCAACGGTTAATCCATTCAGAGACACTGAACAGCAGAGAAAAGGTACCAAAGTGCCCTGCTGTTCAGTGCTTTCGTTCGACAGGTTTATTCAGGAGAATCCCATAGGCTTCAATGTTAAAAATATTCCTGTTTTATTTAATATCTAATAAACCGTTTATTATTTTAATCTGCAGTAAAAAATCTCTTTATTGATTTTTTTTTTTTAGGATCTTTTAGGCATTTTTCAGGATTTTTTCGACAACATTTTTATCCTTTTTTTTTAAAAGCGTATTTTTATTTTTCTGTAACAGCCCTTTTTATTATCATTCATAGGATCTTATATGTAAATTCTAGGCATTTTCGTTAAATACAGGGTTTTCCAAAGAGATCCGAATGGCTGGAGAAAGGTAACTGAACGCTGAAAATCAGCGTTCGGTTACCTTTCTTGGCCATTCGGTTATCCAGAGAGCAGGCAATACGCCAAATCCTGGCGAATTGCATGCACATTCGGTGTCTGTTCGGTGCCTGTTCGAGGGCAGTGAAATCCCCATAGAGAAGCACTGCTTCGTCTATTCAGAGAACACAAACCAGCAGTGAAAGGTTCCCCTAATGCCCCGCCATTCGGTGATTTCATGCAGCAGATTTATTCAGGCGAATCCCATAGGCTTCAATGTTAAAAATATTCCCGTTTTAATTCAATATCTAATAAACCGTTCATTATAATATTCTGCAGTAAAAAGTCTATTTATTTATAGATTTTTTTAGGATATTTTAAGCATTTTTCTGGATTTTTTTTTAAAAAGAAGTTGTTTTTTTTTTAAGTTTACTTATTTTTTCTGTAACAGCCCTTTTTATTATCATTCATTGGATCATTTGTAAATTTCAGACATTTTCGCTCAGTAGTTTCTTTGCAAACAGCGTTTTACTTTTCAAACATTCAAGCAAACAGTTTTTCTAATTTATTCACTGCATTCGTCTGCGGTCTCGGCTTTTTCCGGCAGCTTCGCTGCGTGTGATCGGCTCCTGCTCGAGTTTTTCTGGCGTTTTCGGCGAGTTAATCCAGATGTTTTTGCGGGTTTTTGGCGTGCATTTGCCGGGTTTTGCGGTGAGTTTTCGACGGGTTTGCGGCTGCTTTTCCCTGCAATTCGGGGACCCTGTGGTGCTTGCTGAATACACCACAGGGTCGCCGAAATGGGATCGGCAAAATGAACCGAATTGAAGAGGACGAAAAGTCACCGAACGTGCTGTGACTTTTCGATTCTCTTTGAATTACCCTGATAGTTTTTTCAGGCGCATCCCATACGATTCAATGTTAAAAATATTCCCGTTCTCATTAAATATCTATTAAACTGTTTATTTTTTCTAACTTGCAGCAAAAAGTCTCTTTATTCATTTATTTAGGCATTTTCAGCAACATAAATAAACACAATAAGGGCATTTCATTTTTTTGTGGTGGTGTCCCTTTAAATGTTTGAAGAGCACCTCACTGAGCACGTTCGCCCTTCTGCACTCACCTATTGGCTAGGACGTTAATTAGAAGACACCTTGTTGTTGTTGAACACATTAGTTACAAATAGATACAAGGTTAAGTATTTCTGTTATATAATAAAGTTTTAATAAAGTAACAACGAAATACAAAGCATCCTGCACTGTCAGTCAGAGAAGAGTTAATAAAGATAACATTATGTGATGTACAAACCCATTAATAAAAAAAAATGTATTTTTCACCCCAATTGGCAACATTGGTAGGAAAACGTTGTGTTTTCCGGCTAAGATCCCCGTTGCGGTTTCCACATTGCCATAGATTTCACTCAGGTGCCCCAAGCAGTCGGATGTGGGTTCTACGTCCCGTTGATTCACACCGTTTTCTGGACGTTGACTCGTATGAAGCTGAAGATTTTGCCGAAGGCCTCGAAGAGCGGGTCACAGAAGGTGCGAACGCACAGAGAAAACGTCTTGCTGACGCACTGGATCTCGATGAGGTAGCTCTTGATGCAAGGCATCACCGCCCAGATGTGACAGAAGGATATGAGGGCGAAGAGGACGCCCCAGATGATGGAGAGGGGAATGCCGATAATACCGGAGAGCACCCGGTAGCACCAGTACTTTGTTACGTTGAATGTGGTGAAGCTTGCTTTCCATACTCCATCAAAACTGTGAGTTCCTTGAGGTTCGGCAATCACGTCTTCAAATTCCACCTGAAATACATAGACAGAGGTTATTTTCTGCAGAAAAGGGGCAGCCAATCCTGAGCAGGACCATAAGGACTACAATGTTCCTTATAGGACATACACCCATCCAACTTGCTGGGTGTCAAGTTCATTGAAGGACATCCTAGCTTGACGGTGACCACGTGTAATACTGAGAAACATCATCTGAATTTTGAGGAAAAAGGAAAAATTTAGAATGGAGTGCTTCAACTAAAGTAACAGCTATGGAAGACGCATGGGAATTTAACCCAATCACTACCCCCCCCCCCCAAAAAAATACCAGAATAGTGTATGCACAATTATGCATTGAAATACAAGGAAAAAGGAAAACTATCTTATAAACCTTATTTACAAACAGATTAATAGAAGATTAGTGTAATCTGCTAAAGGAATTCCCGGTGAGATGTCACTCCTGTCACCCTTCTAAAAATATTGCAAGGAGCAGCCTCCATCCTCACTGTAACAAAAAGCTCAACAACGTTTACTGCAGCATTCCAGCAGCCAGGGATTTGTCAGAATACAGGGAGAACTGTGGGGTCACTCGCTGCTGTACAAGGATAAGATTCAGGGGTTATATTGAGTGTAAATCCCTGTACAGTACAGATACAAGGTGTAGCTGTAATTGCCATACACAGGCATTATGCAGCACATACAGATACAAGGTGTTGCTGTAATTGTCATACACAGGCATTATGCAGCACATACAGATACAAGGTGTTGCTGTAATTGCCATACACAGGCATTATGCAGCACATACAGATACAAGGTGTTGCTGTAATTGTCATACACAGGCATTATGTAGCACATACAGATACAAGGTGTTGCTGTAATTGCCATACACAAGCATTATGCAGCACATACAGATACAATGTGTCACTGTAATTGTCATACACAGGCATTATGCAGCACATACAGATACAAGGTGTCGCTGTAATTGCCATGCACAGGTATTATGCAGCACATACAGATACATTGTGTCGCTGTAATTGCCATACACAGGCATTATGTAACACATATAGATACCAGGTGTAATTGCCATACACAGGCATTATGCAGCACATACAGATAAAAGGTGTTGCTGTAATTGCCATACACAGGCATTATGCAGCACATACAGATACAAGGTGTAGCTGTAATTGCCATACACAGGCATTATGCAGCACATACAGATATTATATTTAATATTCGATTGGTAGTTTTTGCAGTGACATCAAAAGGGGTCAATAAGGGTGGCCAACAGCCCTCTCTAATCTCACTGGCCCTCCTTGTGCCCCCATGTCTTGTTTGGTGTTCCCTTACTGCTTACTTATAAGTTTCCAAGCAGGGGTCACACTCACAGCGTGCACGAGAACCACATAAATCAGGCGCGTCGCCCTTTATCTATATCCAGCACATCCTTGACCAGGAATCAATCTATTTAGTGCCCAATTCATCCCAGTTTCTGTCTAAACATTATCTATAAAGCTATCTGTATCCATTATCTATTTGTCTAAGCATTATCTATCTTCTTCTAACAAAATTGTATCTTTCCTTATGCTTGTATCATCTATCTAAACGTTATCTATCCACCCACTCTGCTACCCATTATCTATCTGTCTGTCTGTCTATCTAAACATTATCTATCCACCCACTCTGCTACCCATTATCTATCTGTCTGTCTGTCTATCTAAACATTATCTATCCACCCACTCTGCTACCCATTATCTGTCTGTCTGTCTGTCTGTCTATCTAAACGTTATCTATCCATCCACTCTGCTACCCATTATCTATCTGTCTGTCTGTCTGTCTATCTAAACGTTATCTATCCACCCACTCTGCTACCCATTATCTATCTGTCTGTCTGTCTATCTAAACATTATCTATCCACCCACTCTGCTACCCATTATCTGTCTGTCTGTCTGTCTATCTAAACATTATCTATCCACCCACTCTGCTACCCATTATCTATCTGTCTGTCTGTCTGTCTATCTAAACGTTATCTATCCATCCACTCTGCTACCCATTATCTATCTGTCTGTCTGTCTATCTAAACATTATCTATCCATCCACTCTGCTACCCATTATCTGTCTGTCTGTCTGTCTATCTAAACGTTATCTATCCATCCACTCTGCTACCCATTATCTATCTGTCTGTCTGTCTATCTAAACATTATCTATCCACCCACTCTGCTACCCATTATCTATCTGTCTGTCTGTCTGTCTATCTAAACGTTATCTATCCACCCACTCTGCTACCCATTATCTATCTGTCTGTCTGTCTATCTAAACGTTATCTATCCACCCACTCTGCTACCCATTATCTGTCTGTCTGTCTGTCTGTCTATCTAAACGTTATCTATCCATCCACTCTGCTAACCATTATCTATCTGTCTGTCTGTCTATCTAAACATTATCTATCCACCCACTCTGCTACCCATTATCTATCTGTCTGTCTGTCTATCTAAACGTTATCTATCCACCCACTCTGCTACCCATTATCTATCTGTCTGTCTGTCTATCTAAACGTTATCTATCCATCCACTCTGCTACCCATTATCTATCTGTCTGTCTGTCTGTCTATCTAAACATTATCTATCCACCCACTCTGCTACCCATTATCTATCTGTCTGTCTGTCTATCTAAACGTTATCTATCCACCCACTCTGCTACCCATTATCTATCTGTCTGTCTGTCTATCTAAACGTTATCTATCCATCCACTCTGCTACCCATTATCTATCTGTCTGTCTGTCTATCTAAACGTTATCTATCCACCCACTCTGCTACCCATTATCTATCTGTCTGTCTGTCTGTCTATCTAAACGTTATCTATCCATCCACTCTGCTACCCATTATCTATCTGTCTGTCTGTCTATCTAAACATTATCTATCCATCCACTCTGCTACCCATTATCTATCTGTCTGTCTGTCTATCTAAACATTATCTATCCATCCACTCTGCTAACCATTATCTGTCTGTCTGTCTGTCTATCTAAACGTTATCTATCCACCCACTCTGCTACCCATTATCTATCTGTCTGTCTGTCTATCTAAACGTTATCTATCCATCCACTCTGCTACCCATTATCTATCTGTCTGTCTGTCTGTCTGTCTATCTAAACGTTATCTATCCATCCACTCTGCTACCCATTATCTATCTGTCTGTCTGTCTATCTAAACGTTATCTATCCACCCACTCTGCTACCCATTATCTATCTGTCTGTCTGTCTGTCTATCTAAACGTTATCTATCCACCCACTCTGCTACCCATTATCTATCTGTCTGTCTGTCTGTCTATCTAAACGTTATCTATCCACCCACTCTGCTACCCATTATCTATCTGTCTGTCTGTCTGTCTATCTAAACGTTATCTATCCATCCACTCTGCTACCCATTATCTATCTGTCTGTCTGTCTATCTAAACGTTATCTATCCACCCACTCTGCTACCCATTATCTATCTGTCTGTCTGTCTGTCTATCTAAACGTTATCTATCCACCCACTCTGCTACCCATTATCTATCTATCTGTCTGTCTGTCTATCTAAACGTTATCTATCCATCCACTCTGCTACCCATTATCTATCTGTCTGTCTGTCTATCTAAACGTTATCTATCAACCACTCTGCTACCCATTATCTGTCTGTCTGTCTGTCTATCTAAACGTTATCTATCCACCCACTCTGCTACCCATTATCTGTCTGTCTGTCTGTCTATCTAAACGTTATCTATCCATCCACTCTGCTACCCATTATCTATCTGTCTGTCTGTCTATCTAAACGTTATCTATCCATCCACTCTGCTACCCATTATCTATCTGTCTGTCTGTCTGTCTGTCTAAACATTATCTATCCATCCACTCTGCTAACCATTATCTGTCTGTCTGTCTGTCTATCTAAACGTTATCTATCCATCCACTCTGCTACCCATTATCTATCTGTCTGTCTGTCTATCTAAACGTTATCTATCCACCCACTCTGCTACCCATTATCTATCTGTCTGTCTGTCTGTCTATCTAAACGTTATCTATCCACCCACTCTGCTACCCATTATCTATCTGTCTGTCTGTCTGTCTATCTAAACGTTATCTATCCATCCACTCTGCTACCCATTATCTATCTGTCTGTCTGTCTATCTAAACGTTATCTATCCACCCACTCTGCTACCCATTATCTATCTGTCTGTCTGTCTGTCTATCTAAACGTTATCTATCCATCCACTCTGCTACCCATTATCTATCTGTCTGTCTGTCTATCTAAACGTTATCTATCCATCCACTCTGCTAACCATTATCTGTCTGTCTGTCTGTCTATCTAAACGTTATCTATCCATCCACTCTGCTACCCATTATCTATCTGTCTGTCTGTCTATCTAAACGTTATCTATCCATCCACTCTGCTACCCATTATCTATCTGTCTGTCTGTCTGTCTGTCTATCTAAACGTTATCTATCCACCCACTCTGCTACCCATTATCTATCTGTCTGTCTGTCTATCTAAACGTTATCTATCCATCCACTCTGCTACCCATTATCTATCTGTCTGTCTGTCTGTCTGTCTGTCTATCTAAACGTTATCTATCCATCCACTCTGCTAACCATTATCTGTCTGTCTGTCTGTCTATCTAAACGTTATCTATCATCCACTCTGCTACCCATTATCTATCTGTCTGTCTGTCTATCTAAACGTTATCTATCCATCCACTCTGCTACCCATTATCTATCTGTCTGTCTGTCTGTCTGTCTATCTAAACGTTATCTATCCACCACTCTGCTACCCATTATCTATCTGTCTGTCTGTCTATCTAAACATTATCTATCCATCCACTCTGCTACCCATTATCTATCTGTCTGTCTGTCTATCTAAACATTATCTATCCACCCACTCTGCTACCCATTATCTATCTGTCTGTCTGTCTATCTAAACGTTATCTATCCATCCACTCTGCTACCCATTATCTATCTGTCTGTCTGTCTGTCTAAACATTATCTATCCATCCACTCTGCTACCCATTATCTGTCTGTCTGTCTGTCTATCTAAACATTATCTATCCACCCACTCTGCTACCCATTATCTATCTGTCTGTCTGTCTGTCTATCTAAACGTTATCTATCCATCCACTCTGCTACCCATTATCTATCTGTCTGTCTGTCTATCTAAACATTATCTATCCATCCACTCTGCTACCCATTATCTATCTATCTGTCTGTCTGTCTATTTAAACGTTATCTATCCACCCACTCTGCTACCCATTATCTATCTGTCTGTCTGTCTATCTAAACGTTATCTATCCATCCACTCTGCTACCCATTATCTATCTGTCTGTCTGTCTATCTAAACATTATCTATCCATCCACTCTGCTACCCATTATCTGTCTGTCTGTCTGTCTATCTAAACATTATCTATCCACCCACTCTGCTACCCATTATCTATCTGTCTGTCTGTCTGTCTATCTAAACGTTATCTATCCATCCACTCTGCTACCCATTATCTATCTGTATGTCTGTCTATCTAAACGTTATCTATCCACCACTCTGCTACCCATTATCTATCTGTCTGTCTGTCTATCTAAACATTATCTATCCATCCACTCTGCTACCCATTATCTATCTGTCTGTCTGTCTGTCTATCTAAACGTTATCTATCCACCCACTCTGCTACCCATTATCTATCTGTCTGTCTGTCTATCTAAACGTTATCTATCCACCCACTCTGCTACCCATTATCTATCTGTCTGTCTGTCTATCTAAACGTTATCTATCCATCCACTCTGCTACCCATTATCTATCTGTCTGTCTGTCTGTCTATCTAAACGTTATCTATCCACCCACTCTGCTACCCATTATCTATCTGTCTGTCTGTCTGTCTATCTAAACATTATCTATCCACCCACTCTGCTACCCATTATCTATCTGTCTGTCTGTCTGTCTAAACGTTATCTATCCACCCACTCTGCTACCCATTATCTATCTGTCTGTCTGTCTATCTAAACGTTATCTATCCACCCACTCTGCTACCCATTATCTATCTGTCTGTCTGTCTATCTAAACGTTATCTATCCATCCACTCTGCTAACCATTATCTGTCTGTCTGTCTGTCTATCTAAACGTTATCTATCCAGCCACTCTGCTACCCATTATCTATCTGTCTGTCTGTCTATCTAAACGTTATCTATCCATCCACTCTGCTAACCATTATCTATCTGTCTGTCTGTCTATCTAAACATTATCTATCCACCCACTCTGCTACCCATTATCTATCTGTCTGTCTGTCTATCTAAACATTATCTATCTGTCGGTCTGTCTTTCTATCTAACCATTATCTATATAGCTATCTAACTCTATACATTATCCATCCATCTCTCTGTTTCTGTCTGTTTATCTAAACATTATCTCTATTGTTATCTATCTCTGTACATTATCAATCTATTATTCTTTATTTATAAAGCGCCAGCATATTTCGCAGCGCAGTAAAATGGGCACAATATAGACAGGGTTAAAATACAATGAACAACATTTTGACAAACCAGTACAGTAGGAAACTAAGGCCCTATTCCCATGGGAACTTACAATCTATATCTATCTTTATCTATCTATCTATATCTATCTGTATATCTATCTGTATCTAGCTATTTATATCTATCTATATCTATCTATCTATCTATCTGTATCTATTTGTATCTATCTATCTGTATCTATTTGTATCTATCTGTATCTATCTATTTGTATCTATCTGTATCTATCTGTATCTATCTATATCTATCTGTATCTATCTATCATCTGTATCTTTCTATTTGTATCTATCTATCTCTATCTATCTGTATCTATCTATCTGTATCTATCTATCTGTATCTATCTATATCTGTATCTATCTGTATCTATCTTTATCTATCTAGTTGTATCTATATCTATCTGTATCTATCTATCTGTATCTATCTATTTAAATATTATCTTTACTCTTGTATCATATATCTAGCCATTATCTATCCACTCACTCTCCTAACCATTATCATTCTATCTATCTATCTATCTATCTATCTATCTATCTATCTATCTATCTATCTATCTATCTATCTATCTAGCTAGCTCTGTTTCTGTATGTCTATCTAAACATTATCTATATAGCTATCTATCATATCTATCTAACAGGGTTATTCAAAGAGATCTGAATTGCTGGAGAAAGGTAACCGAACGCCAAAATTCTGCGTTCGGTTACCTTTCCTGGCCATTCGGCTATTCAGAGAGCAGGCAGTTCGCCAAATCTAGGTGAATTGCCTGCACATACAGTATCTGTTCGGTGCCTGTTCGAGGGCAGTGAATCCCCATAGAGAAGCAATGCTTCGTCTATTCAGAGAACACAAACCAGCAGTGAAAAGTTGCCGAATTGCCCTGTCATTTGGTGGTTTCATTCGGCAGGTTTATTCAGGCGAATCCCATAGGCTTCAATGTTAAAAATATTCCCGTTTTAATTCAATATCTTATAAAACATTCATTATAATATTCTGCAGTAAAGAGTCTATTTGTAGATTTTTTACCACTTTTAAGCATTTTTTTATCTTTTCTTCTGTTTTCTGTAACAGCCCTTTTCATTATCATTCATTGAATCATATGTAAATTTCAGACATTTTCGCCCAATAGTTTCTTTGCAAACAGCGTTTCACTTTTCAATCATTCAAGCAAACTGTTTTTTTAATTTATTCACTCCATTCGTCTGTGGTGTCGGGTTTTTCCGGCGGCTGCGCTGCGTGTGATCGGCTCCTGCTTGGGTTTCTCCGGCGTCTTCGGCGGGTTAATCCAGATGTTTTTGCGGGTTTCGGTGTGCGTTCGCCCTCGTTTTGCGGTGAGTTTTCGACGGGTTTGCGGCGGCATTTCCCTGCATTTCGGCAGCCCTGTGGTGCTTGCTGAATACACCGCAGGGTCGTCGAAATGGGATCGCCGAATCGCACCGTATTGAAGAGAACGAAAGTTCACTGAACGAGTGGTGGCTTTTCGATTCTCTTTGAATAACCCTTTGTGTTTCTCTCCGTCGCTCAGTAAATCGAGACGTCCCGTGAATACACAGAGCAGTCACTTCACACTTTAGGTGACCGCGGAATGAGTGTATGTGAAATTCCAGTCTATTAGAAGGCGGCATAGTTGTGTTATCCTAATAAATACTCGAGATGTTAAAAATAAAGGGATTGAATGTACCATTTAAAAATAAACAGCAGGTCCCGACCCTCAACTTAAGTTTACATTTTAATGAGTGAAGTTGATTTGTTGCCGTGCCGGAGCAATACTCTGAATTGCCTTACAATCAAAGGTTACAGTAATATAAAGGAGTATACATTAATTCATGTTCCTGTGCGCTTTAACTCTCTTTGTGATTTCCAGTGCACTGGTGGTCACTACCTTCCTAAACTATCTCCCCTTCAATAAAACGTTCTTGAACCCAGGACATACTTGAAAACGAGAGACATCCCAGTGTATCCTTCCTGGTAAAATACTTTATGAATAAATAAAATGAGGGGCACTTCACAGTGACCTGCGACAGCTGTTTGACCTCTTGCTACCACTTTTATTAATTTTTCAGTATGATGCTATTCGTTTGCTTGATGTTGTTTATTTGGCCCTTTGTCACTTGCTTGGAACCTTCTTTGGTTAAAGTTTGGACTGGGTTAAGTTTAGCAGGTTGTGCTAGCCTTACAGTTACAAATATTTATAAAGCCCTAACAAGTTCTGTAGCGCTGTACAATGGGCGTTAAACCTTGGTATTAGAGAGAGTAGGGTGGGTTAGGTTTTAGGGTTAAGGGTAGGCATTAAATAGAGGGGTTGGATAAGGTGCTAGGGTTAAGGCTAGGCATATGTAAAGTGTTAGGGTTAAGGTCAGGTATTAACGAGAGAGATTGGGTTAAAGTTTGATATTGGGAAAAGGGGTTGGGTCAGGGGTTGGAGTTAAGGCTAGGTATTAGAGAGAGGGGGTTGGGTTAAGTGTTAAGGTTAAAGTTAACTATTGGAGAGAGGGGTTGGGTTTGGTGTTAGGGTTTGGCTAAGTATTAGAGAGAGGAGTTGGGTTAGTTGGTAGGGTTAAGGCTAGACATTTGGAGAGGGTTGGATCAGGTATTAGGGTTAGGGATTGGAGAGAGGGGTTGGGTTAAATGTTAAATGTGAAGGTTAAAGTTAGGTATTGGAGAGAGGGGCTGGGTTTGGTGTTAGGGTTAGGCTAAGTATTAGAGAGAGGACTTGGGTTAGGTGGTAGGGTTAAGGCTAGACATTTGGAGAGGGTTGGATCAGGTATTAGGGTTAGGTATTAGAGAGATTAGTTGGATCAGTTATAAGGGTTAGGTATTGGAGAGAGGGGTTGGGTTTGGTGTTAGGGTTTGGCTAAGTATTAGAGAGAGGAGTTGGGTTAGTTGGTAGGGTTAAGGCTAGACATTTGGAGAGGGTTGGATCAGGTATTAGGGTTAGGGATTGGAGAGAGGGGTTGGGTTAAATGTTAAATGTGAAGGTTAAAGTTAGGTATTGGAGAGAGGGGCTGGGTTTGGTGTTAGGGTTAGGCTAAGTATTAGAGAGA
The DNA here is from genome assembly GCA_009667805.1 of Leptobrachium leishanense. NCBI lineage: Eukaryota > Metazoa > Chordata > Amphibia > Anura > Megophryidae > Leptobrachium > Leptobrachium leishanense. Next base: position 152,220,494 of record CM019070.1, on the reverse strand, counting down.
GGACTTGGGTTAGGTGGTAGGGTTAAGGCTAGACATTTGGAGAGGGTTGGATCAGGTATTAGGGTTAGGTATTAGAGAGATTAGTTGGATCAGTTATAAGGGTTAGGTATTCGAGAGAGGGGCTGGGTTAGGTGTTAGGGTTTGGCTAAGTATTAGAGAGAGGAGTTGGGTTAGGTGGTAGGGTTAAGGCTAGACATTTGGAGAGGGTTGGATCAGGTATTAGGGTTAGGTATTGAAGAGAGGGGTTGGGTTAAGTGTTAAATGGGAAGGTTAAAGTTAGGTATTGGAGAGAGGGGTTGGGTTAGGTGTTAGGGTTAGGCTAAGTATTAGAGGGTGGAGTTGGGTCAGGTATTAGGCTAGGTATTAGTGAGATGGGTTGGGTTAGGTGTTAGGGTTAAGGCTAGGCAGTGGAGTGAGGGGTTGGGTCAGGAATTAGGGTTTAGCTATGTAATAGAGAGATGGGTTAGGTTAGGTGTTAAAGCTAAAACTAGATAATAGGTTTTGAATTTAAAGATGGGGATAAGGTTATGGTTACAGTTAATGCTATGACTATGGCTAGGAGTCGTTTTCTGAGATTAGCCTTAAAGTCTGAGACTAAAAGAGAAAGGTAGAGTTAAACCTTGAACATGTCATTGTCTGGTTCTTGGAGATAAAATGAATCTGGTGTATTGTTATGGTTGGCCTTAAAGCTACGAGCTGGGGTTAAGACAAAGAACTAGGGTTAGGTGGTGTTACGGGTTACGGTTAAGAAGAGGAGTTATGGCAAGGAATACGTAGTTAGGAATGACCTCCGTGATATGAATACCCCATAGACACCCACGACACCCACCCCATGTTTCTTCCTGTTCTTGCCGGGGGAGAGAAAGCCTTCGATATGTTTAAACTCTCAGCATTGATACATTTTGAGCTCTTTATGAAGGTTTCTCCTAAGGGTGTTCACAGACAGTAAAACATTGTGCGCAAAACAATTGCAAAACATTATCAGTTTCAAAAGGAGCAGATCCAAGGCAGCCGATAAATGAGATTTCTATTTTGCGGGTTTATTTTCGCTTTACAAGGAGAGTAAATAAAACAGACGTTTCTTTTTTTCTGTTTGGCTCTGAAAAATATTTATTATCCAGCTCGGATGCGCTTTGTTTATCCTCTTGGAAGGAAGTCACAAGGATCCTCGTCATATGGACTCAATCGCTGAGTATTATCTGTACAGATAATATCAGAGAAACTTGGAATGTGTACAGCCAGCGGTGTGAAGTATACTGTCACATACACAATGTCACACTGACTCAAAGAAACAATAAAATGACAGATAAAACTCTGGACAAAAAAAAAAACCTAAACTAATAAATAAATAATAATTAAATAAATATATATGTATATAAAATAAATATTTTACAAAACTGCTGTCTAGTCACCATTTGGCAAACTGTTCATCTCAAGTTTTAAAAGACACCCAGCCTCGTCCTGGATCCATGTGTTGCGAGGTTTTATGTACTTACTAATGCATTGAATAGAAAATGACAAAAATTGTTTTTTAAAAAAAACCAAGTAAAATGTGAGAGAAGAATATCTCCAGCTACCTTATTTTCCCAGCTTCACTATTATTGTCTTGATTGTGCAAATAATAATTATATTAATAATATATTCACCAGTATTAAACGTGTCATTATTATTATTATATATTTTATTATTATTAATTATTATTCAATTTCATTTTTGTTATTGTTTTTATTATATTTTATTATTAAAGTATCCAAGGGACACATAGCCCAGATCTATAGCATTCTCACACATCTTGAGAAAGGTGCACAGATCACTGAAACGTTAATCCTTTTTATAGGGACCATAAAAGAATATTTTACAAGACTCCCTGGGAGTGCGCGTCTTCTTGGTGAACTTTACTTTATTATTATTATATATTTTAGTGTTATTATAATTATTATTCCATTTCATGTAATATTATTATATATTATTATTAGATATATTTTATTATTCAATTTCATAATATTATTATTATCATCATTATTAGATTTTATTTATTTTTATTACTATTCCGTTTATGAATACATGTTATAGTATCAGGGCTGTAGGAAGGGTGAGGCGAGTGAGGCGCCTGCCTCGGGCACAGCTGTGAAAGGGCACAGCCATGGCTCGAGACCTGCGGGAACGCAGGTTGCGGGAACCTGCGTTCTCGCAGCGTTCCCGCAGGACTCGAGCCATGGCTGCGCCCCGTCATAGCTGTGAAGCTGTGGCCCGAGCCCGAAACGATTGCCGGCAGCCGCGTGCTTCCTACTAGAACGGCTGCTGACAGGAAGTGCAGCCGCTCGCCTGGGATCTAACAGCCAGCCGCGATCTCGCGAGATCGCGGCAGGCTGTTTCATCGATCCCAGGCGAGCGTCTGCACTTCCTGTCAGCGGCCGTTCTAGTAGGAAGCACGCGGCCGCCGGCAAAGTGCAGTGGCTTGAGAGGTGAGCTGGGGCCCTATCCATGAGACCTGGGGGCACTATCTGGGGGCACTATCCATGAGACCTGGGGGCACTATCTGGGGGCACTATCCATGAGACCTGGGGGCACTATCTGGGGGCACTATCCATGAGACCTGGGGGCACTATCTGGGGGCACTATCCATGAGACCTGGGGGCACTATCTGGGGGCACTATCCATGAGACCTGGGGGCACTATCTGGGGGCACTATCCATGAGACCTGGGGGCACTATCTGGGGGCACTATCCATGAGACCTGGGGGCACTATAGAAACATAGAAACATAGAAAAATGTCGGCAGATAAGAACCTTTCGGCCCATCTAGTCTGCCCAATTACATGGATACTTTACCTGGATTTATCTTTTGTTTAGGATAGCCTTATGCCTATCCCATGCTTGCTTAAATTCAATTACTGTTTTGGCCTCTACCACTTCTACTGGAAGACTGTTCCATGTATCCACCACCCTCTCAGTAAAATAATGCTTCCTGATGTTACTTTTAAACCTTTGCCCCGGTTCGTTTTTCGTGTACATTTTTTTTCGGAATATCGACCATTTTTCGTATTTTCGTGTCACTTTGCTCGTTTTTTGTATCGACTTTTCGGAAATTTCGGAAATTTTCGTTTTTTCGGAACTTCTGTTCTCCTCGTTTCAAAGTGTCTACGATAATTCTGGCGATTCTATCGTGTTTTTTTTTTATTAAATAAAGATCAAATCATGAATAGAGCAAAAATAAATTTCGATTTGACACATTTCAAGTCCATTCGAAAATTCCGAAAATATTTCGTTTCGGCTCGGAAAACTTTTCGGATCTGCCATTTTCGGATCTAAAAATTTTCGGAAAATCGGCCGCATCCGAAAACACGAATCGGGAAATTTCGTGAAAATTACGAAATTCCGAAACCCGTAACGCACATCCCTACTAATTACCTTCCCGCCATAGCCACAAAAGTTACCCACAGCTAGACGCTGGTGCTAAGTGATGCCGCTTCTGCAGAACCCCCCCAAAAATCACATACTTGCCTCTCATCCCACAGCGCAAAGGGTGGTCCGATCCACTGCTTCTGGTCGTGGGGAGCATCCAGGAGCTTAGCACTGTGCCACTGGTCGGGGACTCGGATTTTTAAAATTATGTTGGGGGGGGGCACAATTTTCTGTTTTTGCCTCGGGTGCAAAAAGGAGCTCGCTACGGCTCTGTATAGTATTATAACTATTATATGTTATTATTAGATATATTTTTATTATCATTATTAGATTTTAATTATTTTTATTACTATTCAGTTTATGAATACATGTTATAGTATTATAACTATTATATGTTGTTATTATTAGATATCTTTTATTATTCAATTTCATAATATTATTATCACCAGTATTAGATTTTATTTATTATTATTATTTTTATTATGACTACACAGTTTGTGTTACATGTTATATTATTATAATATTTTTTACATGCCATACCTGGTACCTTTTTAGTGAATATTGCTCGATTCATTTTGATTAATGACCCCACCCACCAGGAAAACTGAAATATGTAGCGGTTGAAAGAGATATTTCTCAGCCGGTGAAAATAACCAACCCGGTGAAAATAAATCATACCTTAACCACATCCTCATTAATCCTCTTAGGGTCTCTGTCCACGAGGTCGATCTCCTTGGTGAGAAGGTCCTTGGAGAGCCTGTCCTCATAGTAAGCCTGTTCCTTGGCCATGACTGGTGGTGTCTGCACCCCAAAAGCTCTGCACCTCGAGGCCTCTCACAGGTCTCCTGCGTCTGGGACGTGCCCTAGGAATACGTTCTGCTGCGCAGGGCTGAGGCGCTGTGATTTGTGCCTGACATCCAAGCCTTCCCTAGATGCCAAGGGACAGCTGCCTCGCATATCTGGCCGAGGTGCGGTGACACATCTGAGCCCACGCTAGGCCTCGGCGAGGTACAAACAGGCAAGATCACCCGAGGACACCCAATCCTTCTCACGCATTCCCACGCAGTGGATCCCAGCGCAGGGACTGAAAGCCAGGATAGCCACTAGGAGACAGGTGGTCAAACTCTACGCTGGATTTTAAACCACCATTTTTTTTACGTTTTAATGCTATATAGATCTGCAACACGTGAACATTCTATTTCTAGTGACTGGAAAGAGCGAGTCAAGCTTCTCAGCCAACGAGTTCCAAGCTTTAAATAAACACTAGGGTGGAAACACTTTTAATATTTGTGTGTGGGTATTTATAACATCCAGGGGACCCCCCGGCAGCCAGGACCTAAAGCACAGTGATCCGGTGCAAACAGCCCCCGAGATGTATAGTTCATCAAAAAGGCGCCCACTCCAAGGAATCTTACGAATTAATTAATTTATTTATTTATAAAGGATTTTACCAGGAAGGATACATTGAGATTTCTCTCGTTTTAAAGTACAGTATGTCCTGGGTTCAAGAACATTGAATGATTACAGTCGATTAATCTTTTATTCTGCCTACAAAAGGATCAATGTTTCAGTCCTATTGCGGACTTTGCTCCAGATGAGAACAGTCCACAATAGGACTGAAACATTGATTCTTTCTGGACACAATAAAAGATTATTTTACACGACTCCAGGGGTTATTCAAAGAGGGCTGATCTGGCCCAAAATGTCACCGAACAGGGAATTTCCCCGTACGGTGCCATTTTGCGGCCATTTGGCTATTCAGAGAGCAAGCAATTCGCCAAATTTTGGCCAACTGTCAGCAAGTACGGTGCCTGTTCTACGGCAGTGAAATCCCCCATAGAGAATCAATGGTCAATCTATTCAGACACACCGAACAGCAGAGAAATGTCAGTGAACTGCCCTGCTGTTTGGTGTTTTCATTCGGCAGGTTTATTCAGCCGAATCCCATAGTCTTCAATGTTAAAAATATTCCCGTTTTTACACAATATCTAATAAACCGTTTATTATTTTAATCCGCAGCATAAAGTCTCTTTATTTATAGATTTTTTATTAACTTTTAGGCATTTTTCCGGAATTTTAAATCAAAAATTTTTCTCCTGTTTTTTTTTAAAGCTTTTTTTTTCATTTTCCTGTAACAGACCTTTTTTATTATCATTCATAGGATATTATATGTAAATTCCAGGCATTTTCGTTCAGTAGTTTGTTTTGCAAACAGAGTTTCAGGTTTGACACTTTCAAGAGTATCTTTTATTTATTTTTTACCCGGTTCGTCAGCTTGTCGGGTTTTTCTGGCGGCTGCTCTGCACTGTAATCGGCAGCTAGTCGGCTTTTCCCGACATGTTTAGTGACTTTTTTGTGGCGGTTCTGGTGTGTTTTCAAGCAGGTGTTCGGCAGGCTTGCGGTAGGTTTGCAGCAGGTTTTCTCTGCACTCCGGGACCCTACGGTGGGGAACAGGGTGGGGAACTTTCTGATTCCCCAAAGTGCAGGGAACTGCAGAGAATGAGAGAGCACCAAAATGTCACCGACATTTCAGTGCTCTCTGAATAACCCCCTCCCTGGAGTGCACGCCTTCTTGGTGAACTATATAGATATACGTATATAATAAACAAGAAATGGCCAGCACTCAGTCCTCTTCTTTTATCTTTTAATTCCTTGCCTTGACACAAAAAAAACCAAAAATCCAAAGTCAGTTATAAAAACCACCAGGTGGATGAACTCGGCGACTTTCTTAAAAAAAAATAATATTAATATTAAAAGTCCTCGAGTGCATCCAAATGGAGTTCTTGTCCCCCCTTGACTTTCCTTGTGGTATATTTGTGTGGATATTGTGAGTTCTGCATACACTGCAAGGGTCACGTGGTTTTTGGATCAATAAATATGCCCTCGTGGTGCCCCGTGGAAGTCACACTTTTTCCATCACCTAATCTTTCACACTTTCACTCCTTGGAGTTGGGAATTTTCCCAAAATAAATAAGCCGTCTTCTTTCAGCCCAGTGTTATTCATGGATTCCCGCGCATGATGTGAGGTGGAAAGTGAGAACGCAAAGGCATCCAGACAGGATTGTGAGCCTTTTAGTTAAAGGGACACTAACACAGGGATCAAGTCCTGGGAAAAAAAGTGAGGGAACTCGCCCACGAATTCTACAACCCTCTATTACCCGAAGAAAAAATATATATATCACGTGTATAGCCGTACGTGGTGATACCATTTTTATTGGGTTAACCTTACTTTTAAAAGACAAGCTTTCAAGAGTGTAACCTCTCCTCTTCAGGTCTGGAAACTATACTGATCAGTGAAAGGTATCACTACGTACAGGTATACTCGTGATTTTGGCAACTGGACTAACACATTATATATATGATATGTATCACATATATATATATATATCCAGGCACAGACCCACCAGAATTATATACACAGGCATTGGACCCCCAGAATAATATACCCAGCACTGAGCCCCAGAATAATATACACAGCACTGAGCCCCCAGAATAATATACACAGCACTGAGCCCCCAGAATAATATACACAGCGCTGAGCCCCCAGAATAATATACACAGCACTGAGCCCCAAGAATAATATGAACAGAACTGAGCCCCCAGAATAATATACACAGCACTGAGCCCCCAGAATAATATACACAGCACTGAGCCCCCAGAATAATATACACAGCGCTGAGCCCCCAGAATAATATACACAGCACTAGAGCCCCAAGAATAATATGAACAGAACTGAGCCCCCAGCGCTGAGCCCCCAGAATAATATACCCAGCACTGAGCCCCCAGAATAATATACACAGAACTGAGCCCCCAGAATAATATACACAGCACCGAGCCCCCAGAATAATATACACAGCACTGAGCCCCCAGAATAAAATGCACAGCACTGAGCCCCCAGAATAATAATATACACAGCACTGAGCCCCCAGAATAATATGCACAGCACTGAGCCCCCAGAATAATAATATACACAGCACTGAGGCCCAGAATAATATACACAGCACTGAACCCCAGAATAATATGCACAGCACAGAGCCCCCAGAATAATAATATACACAGCACTGAACCCCAGAATAATATACACAGCACTGAGCCCCCAGAATAATAATATACACAGCACTGAGCCCCTAGAATAATACACCCAGCACCGAGCCCCCAGAATTATACACACAGCACTGAGCCCCAAGAATAATATGAACAGCACTGAGCCCCCAGAATAATATGCACAGCACTGAGCCCCAAGAATAATATACACAGCACTGAGCCCCAAGAATAATATACACAGCACTGAGCCCCAGAATAATATACACAGCACCGAGCCCCCAGAATAATATACACAGCACTGAGCCCCAGAATAATATACACAGCACCGAGCCCCCAGAATAATATACACAGCACTGAGCCCCCAGAATAATATACACAGCACTGAGCCCCCAGAATAAAATGCACAGCACTGAGCCCCCAGAATAATAATATACACAGCACTGAGCCCCCAGAATAATATGCACAGCACTGAGCCCCCAGAATAATAATATACACAGCACTGAGCCCCCAGAATAATAATATACACAGCACTGAGGCCCAGAATAATATACACAGCACTGAACCCCAGAATAATATGCACAGCACGGAGCCCCCAGAATAATAATATACACAGCACTGAACCCCAGAATAATATACACAGCACTGAGCCCCCAGAATAATAATATACACAGCACTGAGCCCCCAGAATAATATACACAGCACTGAGCCCCCAGAATAATAATATACACAGCACTGAGGCCCAGAATAATATACACAGCACTGAACCCCAGAATAATATGCACAGCACGGAGCCCCCAGAATAATAATATACACAGCACTGAACCCCAGAATAATATACACAGCACTGAGCCCCCAGAATAATAATATACACAGCACTGAGCCCCCAGAATAATACACCCAGCACCGAGCCCCCAGAATTATATACACAGCACTGGACCCCCAGAATAATATACCCAGCACTGGACCCCCTAGAATTATATACCCAGCACTGAGCCCCCAGAATAATATACACAGCACTGAGCCGCAAGAATAATATACACAGCACTGAGCCGCAAGAATAATATACCCAGCACTGGACCCCCTAGAATTATATACCCAGCACTGGTTATATGGATATATTTGGCCCCAGCTCTCATACGTATACATTGCCCAGCTCTCACATGTATATATTGCCCAGCTCTCACATGAGTATATTGCCCACTGCCCAGCTCTCACATGAGTATACTGCCCAGCTCTCACATGAGTATACTTACCAGCTCTCACATGAGTATATTGCCCAGCTCTCACATGAGTATATTGCCCAGCTCTCACATGAGTATATTGCCCAGCTCTCACATGAGTATATTGCCCAGCTCTCACATGGGTATATTGCCCAGCTCTCACATGAGTATACTGCCCAGCTCTCACATGAGTATACTGCCCAGCTCTCACATGAGTATATTGCCCAGCTCTCACATGAGTATATTGCCCAGCTCTCACATGAGTATACTGCCCAGCTCTCACATGAGTATACAGCCCAGCTCTCACATGAGTATATTGCCCAGCTCTCACATGAGTATATTGCCCAGCTCTCACATGGGTATATTGCCCAGCTCTCACATGAGTATACTGCCCAGCTCTCACATGAGTATATTGCCCAGCTCTCACATGAGTATACAGCCCAGCTCTCACATGAGTATATTGCCCAGCTCTCACATGAGTATATTGCCCAGCTCTCACATGAGTATACTGCCCAGCTCTCTCACATGAGTATACTGCCCAGCTCTCACATGAGTATATTGCCCAGCTCTCACATGGGTATATTGCCCAGCTCTCACATGAGTATACTGCCCAGCTCTCACATGAGTATATTGCCCAGCTTTCACATGAGTATATTGCCCAGTTCTCACATGAGTATATTGCCCAGCTCTCACATGAGTATATTGCCCAGCTCTCACATGAGTATATTGCCCAGCTCTCACATGAGTATATTGCCCAGCTCTCACATGAGTATATTGCCCAGCTCTCACATGAGTATACTGCCCAGCTCTCACATGAGTATATTGCCCAGTTCTCACATGAGTATATTGCCCAGTTCTCACATGAGTATATTGCCCAGCTCTCACATGAGTATATTGCCCAGCTCTCACATGAGTATATTGCCCAGTTCTCACATGAGTATATTGCCCAGTTCTCACATGAGTATATTGCCCAGCTCTCACATGAGTATACTGCCCAGCTCTCACATGAGTATATTGCCCAGCTCTCACATGAGTATATTGCCCAGCTCTCACATGAGTATATTGCCCAGCTCTCACATGAGTATATTGCCCAGCTCTCACATGAGTATATTGCCCAGTTCTCACATGAGTATATTGCCCAGCTCTCACATGAGTATACTGCCCAGCTCTCACATGAGTATATTGCCCAGCTCTCACATGAGTATACTGCCCAGCTCTCACATGGGTATATTGCCCAGCTCTCACATGAGTATATTGCCCAGCTCTCACATGAGTATATTGCCCAGCTCTCACATGAGTATATTGCCCAGCTCTCACATGAGTATACTGCCCAGCTCTCACATGAGTATATTGCCCAGTTCTCACATGAGTATATTGCCCATTTCTCACATGAGTATATTGCCCAGTTCTCACATGAGTATATTGCCCAGCTCTCACATGAGTATATTGCCCAGCTCTCACATGAGTATATTGCCCAGCTCTCACATGAGTATATTGCCCAGTTCTCACATGAGTATATTGCCCAGTTCTCACATGAGTATATTGCCCAGCTCTCACATGAGTATACTGCCCAGCTCTCACATGAGTATACTGCCCAGCTCTCACATGGGTATATTGCCCAGCTCTCACATGAGTATATTGCCCAGCTCTCACATGAGTATATTGCCCAGCTCTCACATGGGTATATTGCCCAGTTCTCACATGAGTATACTGCCCAGCTCTCACATGAGTATATTGCCCTGGCCCCCAGCTCACCTCTGCCAGGCCCGAAACAAGCTGGCAGCACATTGCTGGCGCCGCGGCCACGTGATTTCCTCCTACGACTAGTGCCTGCTGGCAGGAAGTGCGCTGCTCGCCTGGGATCCAACAGCCAATCGCGTTAAAAAAAGTTAGTTTTTCTTTTATCTCCTGTTTCTGTTTTGTGTATGTTTGCCGTGATGCAATATTTACCAAAATCAATGCAAACGTATTACTTTACGGCAGTGCTTTCTTCTACGGTATTTAATAGTTAATGAGGCGGAGGTGGGAATGTTTAGATAAGGCAGCAGGGCTACTCAAGATAAGAGCTGGCAGCTGAATGAGATAAGAAAAGGAGTTTAAAAGACTTCTAATCTACCTCCTGGTGATGTCCTGTGAATACATCCCACACAATACAATGATGTGAGTCGTGACTGACCCATTCACTCCATTCTATGTCCAAAGCCACACAGTGAGGAGCAAGTGATGGAAAGATACTAAAACTCTGAAAGTCTGAAAAGGATTTTTTCCCCATCCCACTGCTGAGCATCCAGCATCCCTATCTGTTCAGGAGATCTTTGAGTCATTTGCCAATGTTCTGAGTATAAAGGGATTTTTTGGTTAAGAGGCGACTCGGTAGGATTGTGTGTCCTGCTGTAAGAGCCATAAATCCCTCCTCAGGAAACACAACACGCGGCATGCCACAGCGCTGAGAGCAAACAGGAAGCTCAGGGTGATTGCTTTACAATTTATTTATTTTTTAACACAATGTATAGGGAGGTTTGGGAGAACTTTCAAATGAGCTAAAGTTGTTTTGGGCGCGATCAGTGCACTTTAAGCCACTGTCCTTTCAATGAAAAGATGCTGTTTAGTGAATAAACCCTGCGAGGATGTAGATTTAGGTCTTCAGCAGTAAAATGCAGCATTTTAATAGGCGATAAAAACCAAATGGCTTGTCGTGTCTGCCATACTCCTATCTCTTTTTACAACTTCAGACATTATAATCTCTGGCATTTCTACACAATGAAAGCACATCAGTTTGTTTAGCAGTTGCAACATTTCCTGTGTAAAAGCTGCAGAGGAATCCTATAAATAAAAAAACAAAAATATTTGTCCCATGCCACGTCGCATCAACTCTAGATTAAGGTTGCACGGAGAGTCATAACATAAAATATTATGAAACATACTCTTGTGTAACCTTAAGCTGTAAATAGCTTCATAAATGCTGATCACAATGTTACTAAACATTAACATTAAGGAAAGACACATTAGGGGTTATTCAGAGAGCAGCGAAATGTCGCCGACATTTTGCTGGTCTCTCGTTCCCTGCAGTTCCCTGCACGTCAGGGAAATCAAAGTTCCCCCACCTGCGGTGAATTCAGCATTCACCACAGGGTCCCCGGAGTACAGGGAAAACCTGCCGCAAACCTGCCACAAACCTGCCGCAATCCTGCCTCTATCCAGTCGAAAACCCAGTGGAATCCTGCCACGAGTTCGAATGCGAACCGAACACAGGGGTGTTCGGCCCATCACTACTGCTGATCACAGCGCAGACTGGCTGCTGGAAAAAGCCGACAAGCTGACAAACAGGGTAAAAAAAAACATACATATGATTGAAAGTTTTAAAAGTGAAACGCTGTTTGCAAAAAAACTACTGAATGAAAATGCCTGGAATTTACATATAAGATCACTGGATCTTATATGTAAATTCCAGGCATTTTCATTCAGTAGTTTTTTTGCAAACAGCGTTTCACTTTTAAAACTTTCAATCATATGTATGTTTTACATACAATAAAAGGGGTTGTTACAGAAAAAAAAACTATTAAAAAAAAATCAGAATTGCTTTTGCCGAAATAATCCCGAAACATGCCTAAAAGATGTTAAAAAAATCAATAAATAAAGAGACTTTTTGCTGCGGATTAAAATAATAAACGGTTTGTTAGATATTGGATAAAAACGGGAATATTTTTAACATTGAAACCGATGGGATTCGCCTGATTAAACCTGCCGAGTGAATACACCGAACAGCAGGGAATTTTGGCAACTTTTCACTGCTGTTCGGTGTGGCTGAATAGATTAACCATTGCTTCTCTATGGGGAATTTCAGTGCCGTCGAACAGGCACTGTACTTGCAGACAGTTCGCCAAAATTTGGCAAAATTTGGCGAACTGCCTGCTCTCCGAATAGCCGAATGGCCCCGAAATGGCACCGTACGGGGAAATTCCCTGTTCGGTGACATTTTGGGGCCAGATCGGTTCTCTCTGAATAACACCTATTGTTATGGCCGGTGGCTGGGAAAAGTGCTGAGAGGTGCATGATGTAAGGGCTGGATGGGTTTGGGGGTTTGATTAGGGTCGGTATTTGGGGTTTGATATAAAAGGGTGAATTAGGTTTGTAGTATGAATTAGAGAGATTTTCTCAAAAGATTAGGGCTACAAAATATGGAGTAGCGCGACCTTGCGTTATGAACCAGGGGGATTTTTCGTTAGGGGGTCACATGTTCCATATGTGTGCACACATTGGGGTTAGAAGTTGGGTGAGTTCGGTTTGGGGTAAGAATTCGGGGAGGTTTAGGTTAGGGTCATTTGATAAATGTATATGTTTAGGGTTACATGCATTAAGGTTGAAAGGTAGATGACTTTTGTTTGGGGTAACACTTAGGGGGGTCTATACTACGGTCATTTGTTTAATGTCGATGTTTAGGGTTAGGGTTACACACATTGCGTTTGGAAAGTAGTTGAGTTAGGTTTGGGGTAAGAATCAGGGGATTTAGGTTAGGGACATATGTTTAATGTTGATGTTATGGGTTAGGGTTACACACGTTGGGGGCGGAGATTAGAAAGAAAGTAGTGAGTTAAGTTAGGAGTAAGAATCAGGGGGGGTTCAGGTTATGGTCACATGTTTAATGTAGGTATTAAGGGTTAGGGTTACACACATTGGGTTAGAAGGTGGATGATTTAGGTTGGGGTAAGAATCAGGAGGGTTCAGGTTATGGTCACATGTTTAATGTAGGTATTAAGGGTTAGGGTTACACACATTGGGTTAGAAGGTGGATGATTTAGGTTGGGGTAAGAATCAGGGGGGGTTCAGGTTATGGTCACATGTTTAATGTAGGTGTTAAGGGTTAGGGTTACACACATTGGGTTAGAAGGTGGATGATTTAGGTTGGGGTAAGAATCAGGAGGGTTCAGGTTATGGTCACAAGTTTAATGTAGGTGTTAAGGGTTAGGGTTATTATACACATTGGACTTTGAAGATGGGTGAGTTGGGTTTGGGGTAAGAAGAGTTATATTAGGGCGACGAGTTCAATGTAGGTGTTAAAGGTTAGAGTTACACATGTTTGGGTTAGAAATTGGTGAGTTGGCTTTGGGTAAGAATCGGGGATTTATCTCAGGGTCTTATTTAATGTAGATGTTAGGTTTACATTCATTGAATTAAGACAAATGTAAATTGGATTCTGGCTAAGAATCAAGGGGATTTTCAGTTAGAGGTCACACGTTCTATGTTTATGTTTGAGGTTAGGGTGACGCAGATTGGGGTTATAAATAGGTATGTTGGGTTTGGGGTAAGAATCAAAGAAGATTTTCAGCCAGAGGTCACACGTTCATTGTAGGTGTTTAGGGTTGAGGTTATGATTAGAGTCAGGGTTAGGATTGGAGTTAGGGTTAGGATTGGAGTTAGGGTTACATAACATGGGAAAATGTATATATATTATGAGGAAAACTGATTAGGTGGTGTAATAAGAATAGGGTTAAGGTACGATTAGGGTTTTAAGGTTTTAGTAAGGGTTAGAACTCATACAGTCTTATATTGTTGTCAGTAGGAAGTGACACAAATTAATGTGTGAATAAATCATCAATGTTTTGCTAATTGCTCCAAGTTTAGAACTTTACCAATAATGCAAATAGTTATTTACATTTGGTTTATATGAAGCAATAATCAAAGAAAAGCAAAGTAAATTCTAAACCACAAACACAGGGAGTTAATGTGAAATGTAAGTGGAATGATCGGGTTCGGGAAAGAAAACCCTGACATTAAAATGTCAACAGAAAAATGTTTCTGCTAATTATAGCGATCTACTAATGCCACTGCGATGTAAATAGCACACACAGCACACTGCACACACAGCACACTGCACACACACAGCACACACACAGCCTGCACAAAGCACATACTGCACACACTGCACACACTGCACACACAGCACACTGCACACACAGCACATTCTGCACACACAGCGCACTCACACACAGCACATACTGCACGCACAGCACATACTGCACAAAGCACACACTGCACAAAGCACACACAGCACATACTGCACAAACAGGACACACAGCACATACTGCACACACAACACATACTGCACAAAGCACACACAAACACACAGCACATACTGCACAAAGCACACACTGCACGCACAGCACACCCTGCACAAAGCACACACAGCACATACTGCACAAACAGGACACACAGCACATACTGCACACACAACACATACTGCACAAAGCACACACAAATACACAAACACACAGCACATATTGCACAAAGCACACACAGCACACACATCATACACTGCGAAAAAGCACACACTGCACAAAGCACATACTGCACACAGCACACATTGCACAGACAGCACACACTGCGCAAAGCACACACTGCGCACACAGCACACACTGCACAAAGCATATACTGCACACACAGCACACGCATCACACACTGCACATATCACACACTGCACACATAGTACACATATCACACACAGCACACACTACACACTCAGTACACGCATCACACACTGCACACACTACACACTCAGTACACGCATCACACACTGCACACACTACACACACAGCAAATGCATCACACACTGCACACACATCACGCACTACACACACAGCAAATGCATCACACACTGCACACATCACGCACTACACACACAGCACATGCATCACACACAGCACACACCGCACACACCTCACACACATGTCATTGTTATCTCTTTGATTTTATATGCATGCTGAAGGTTTTATTGTTTCTATAGTTTAATTTTTTTAAGGCAAATTCCGTTTCTTTCCTCATTCTATTTCGTGAAAGACAGAACGATGGTTGTGGGTCAGCAGCTACTGTAGACAGACTGCGTCAAGGATTACTTAGATAAGTTTTCCATATATATGATGCGCCGTCTAACTGTGCCCACGTGAGAGCTGTGAGCGCCCACCTTGTCTTTCTTGTCCTTGTTATCAGCTACAGAAACAGGAAGACATTGTAATGTAAAGAAAGGATCACGGATTCACCGCAACGAAATACAATCTGTCAAAAACTACATTAAGGAACAGGAATCAGTGAAGAGAAGGGAAGCAAGATTAAGCGGGGTAAGATTACATGGAAGGCTTAGGAAACTTTAACCCCTTCACTACCAACCGATTTACCAAAAAACATTCTCAGAAACCAGTGTTTTTTGTAAAATCATTTTATTTAATTTTAAAGTAATAAATATTTGAGTTTATACCCAGTGTATGTCTTACTGTAAACAACTTATTTTTGGCCAGTAGATGGCGGTATCTACTGCCAAATTGAGTTAGAGGTTTGAGCTACAGGTCTATTTTCTTCTTTTCTTTTCCTGCATCGGCTGCTGAATGCCCGATATTTCAGAGCTTTCAGCAGCTGATTTTACAGTTTTAGCTCTTTGGGCATTATGCCCACATGGCTAAAACCTTGGGGGCACCTTCTGCAGCCCAAAGGTAAACAAATTTATTTTTCTTTTGGGTTGCAGATCAGTCAGCATACCAAGATATCTCGATATCAGGGGCACCCGATGGTGCTTTTGAAGCCTGAGATATCTCGATATCGGTAGTGAAGGGTTTAATTTGCATGCAGTTATCTCCTGTACCATAGAGTAATGTTATACATAATACACATTCAGGGGCTGCAATCTCATTACAGTGTTTATAACTAATATTAAATTGTGGGGCAATTAAGAGTGTTAATGTCACGTTCAGCCACTATGGCGGTACCCGGCATGCGCCAAGTAGGGCCCAGGTATGAGGAAAAGCCGCTATATGCAGAGATGCGTGACACAATGATCTACACTAGGGACCTCTGCACGGCTATACCGAAGGAGCCCTATACTGATAGATCGGTCCTTAGAGTGGCCGAATCTGCACTAATAGAAAAAGGTTACCTTTGTAGCCGTGCAGAGTCCTGGGGAAAACACAGACACCTGAAGGAGTGTACTCAACAACTTGCAGGGAAGGACTTCAATATACAAAAGCCGTGGTCTACAGGGATACACAACAT
The DNA here is from genome assembly GCA_009667805.1 of Leptobrachium leishanense. Classification (NCBI taxonomy): domain Eukaryota; kingdom Metazoa; phylum Chordata; class Amphibia; order Anura; family Megophryidae; genus Leptobrachium; species Leptobrachium leishanense. The sequence goes on along the minus strand of CM019070.1, from coordinate 152,203,789 downwards.
ATAATACAATAAGCACAGAGCAGCTATGGATGTCCAGAAGAATCATTAATAAATAAGCCAGGGGTCAAAACCAAAACGTATACCTTGAGCCAAAGCGGGGATATAGCACCAGAGAAAATCTGTCAGCCAGGCCAGAGGGTCAATACCAGGAAGTCAATCAGAAACCTAGAACTCAGACAAGGGGGAAACACTGAGATAGAACTAGGATAGAATAACAGGGAGCTCTCAGGAACAAATCTGTAGCTGAAGTGAACCAGGATGCAAGAGCATGGTGATATGGGCCCATGGCTTTAAATAGGGGAGTAATCAGCCCATATCACCAGCAGAAGCTCAACGAGCAAAGAACTTAACCCCTGAGCTGCATGTCAGGGAAAGCAGCACAGGGAAACACAGACATAAGGAATACAGAGGGCAGGGAGACAGGGTTGGAACGTGGGAACGTGACAGTTAACAGCTGTTGGATTTATTTAAATTTTGCATACAAATGATTTGGGCAGCACCAGGTAAACACGGGACATCACCAAGACAAAGGAGTGGTGTGATGAATAGGTTATCAACTCCTGCCTGGAGACACCCCATTTTTCCCAGCTAGTGGTATCAGGAGCCAGGCCATGGGGCACTTAATGGTCACAGAAATGAACTTGCCTGCACTGCTACTCCCAGGGCAGCCATCAGGGGGTGACAGCCCATGATATGTTCAGGAGCCCAGTGGCTACAGGGGGCCCAGGCCAAACCCTGCGTAGCTTGTCTAAGAGCCACAGACATAAGGATACTCCATGCCACCCTGGACTGGCCCACCAAGATATCAACAAATTTCCTGGTGGGCCTAGGTATCAAGGGTCAATAGCAGTGCTCTGATTCATCACGGAATGAGCGATTATTACGATCTAGTAGAGGCGCAAACCAAAGCTCTCCCACAAGGGAACACATTTTATCCCTTTGATGGAGGGGAAGAGTTTATTGAAAAGGGAAGCTGATGGTAGTGGGCCTCGAGCTATGGTTTCATATGGGGCCCAAGTATTCTGATGGCAGCCCTGGCTACTACCATGACCTCAGGGGTGCCCTTTGGGTGGGGCGAGCAGGGTGCACGTCTTGGACCTGCACTTTGAGGGGTCCCGCACCACTGTTGACACCCTTCATGTGATATAAAGTGTCAGAGACCGCCACCTCTTTATCTGGTGAGAGGGGATGTCTATCCATGGAGAGGTGTAGATGGGGCGTCTATCGGGGGGGAAGGTGGGAAGATCAGGAGATCATTGTGTTTGAGAAAAGGTGCAATAAAGCGTGGTGAGGCCCCCCAAAAATGTTCTCTCCCAGGAACCCTCAAATTCTAGAGGTATTACTTATTACATATGAAAACCTTTCCTTCATTGCCCCCGGGAACAATGTCCAGCCCCATCAATGTACTCTTATTATCCAGCTTGTAGGAAGCTACAGGTGGTTCCTAATTCAGTTCCATTGTCTTACATGGACGGACATCTATATAAGGGTGTTCCCCCTCAGAAGCAAAGCCTTTACATATTTGTTAATAGTGTATCCTGCACTCAGTGTATGTACCTGTCTGCCAGAAACCTTGCCTGATCTGTGCTGCCTTAACCACGTTCCTTGCCATCGAAACCCCTGCCATCACTGTCCCATCTGATCCTGCCTTGCATGTGCTTTAGTTTGTAAATAAACCTCCTGCATTCCCTTGCATCCTGTCTTGTTGTGCTGTTCGTCCCATGCATCCATGGCTGGGTTAAAAATTAGGCAAAGAAGGAATTGTTCTGTATATCTAAAATAGAATTATATATATATATATTTTTTTTTTATTTACAAAATTTTTAATATTTATTTTTACATTTTTATTTTGCATTTCTTTAATCAAAATATAAATATACAATTTTTTATTTTGTAAAAAAAATGTATGTATATATATATATATAATTGCTGTGATGTGTAAACGGCTTCTGCAATAATATACTAATATATATATATATATATATACAGTATATACAGTATATATATTTCTTTAAATGTGTAATATAATTTGTTTACCAATAAAACAAACATTAAAAAGTGTCTCCTGCAATTATTGTGGGTTTTTTTATGTGGGAAGTGGATGTGGGACGGCTTTCCAGATTTCTGCTCCTGAGAAGTAAACCTGGCCCTGCCTGCACCCGTGATCTGCCCTGCAACCCCTTACCACTAGGGATGAGCTGTTCGGGTTCGGACGGTACGGGGTTCGACCCGAACTTAGCCTGTTCGAGTAGATCGCGAACACCGAACATTTCCGGGTGTTCGTCGCATGTTCGACCACAATGGACCACAATGCATTTTCCCACTGTCCTGAAGCTCCTAATTGGCTACAGCCTTGCACCTGACCACAGGTCTGGTGCAAGACTGGTTCAACACTATGCCAATCACCGCTCAGAGTCCTGATTGGTCAAATTTTGGCCAATCATGGGCTCACAGAGCTAAGTCCCGCAGCACACTGACAGGGTTATTCAAAGAGATTCGAAAAGTCACAGCACGTTCGGTGACTTTTCGTTCACTTTAATTCGGTTCCTTTTGCCGATCCCATTTCGGTGACCCTGCGGTGTATTCAGCAAGCACCACAGGGTCCCCGAATTGCAGGGAAAAGTCACCGCAAACCTGACGAAAACTAACTGCAAAACCCACCGAATGCACGCAGAAAACAAGCAAAAACATCTGGATTAACCTTCGAAAAACCCAAGCAGGAGCCGATCACACGCAGCGAAGCAGCCGAACAGGAGCCGAATCACACAGAGCCTAAGCAACCGAGACACAGAGGAGGCAGTGAATAAATTAGCAAAACCATTTGTATGAATCTGTGAAAATGAAACGCTGTTTGCAAAGAAACTACTGAGCGAAAATGTCTGAACTTTACACAGGAGGTCCAGGGAATGATAATAAAGAGGGCTGTTACAGAAAAAATAAGTAAACTAAAATAAAAAAAATCAGACTTTTAAAAAAAACAAAATTTCAGAAAAGTGCTTAAAGTATCCTAAAAAATCTATAAATAAAGAGACTTTTTGCTGCAGAATTTTATAATGAACGGTTTATTAGATATTGAATTAAAACTGGAATATTTTTAACATTAAAGCCTATGGGATTCTCCTGAATAAATTTGCCGAATTAAACCACCGAATGGCAGGACATTAGGGGAACCTTTCACTGCTGGTTTGTGTTCTCTGAATAGACGAAGCAGTGCTTTTTTATGGGGTTTTCACTGCCCTCGAACAGGCACCGAACAGGCACCGGATGTGCAGGCAATTCGCCAGAATTTGGCGAATTGCCTGCTCTCTGGATAGGCGAATGGCCAAGAAAGGTAACCGAACGCTGATTTTCAGCGTTCGGTTACCTTTCTCAAGCAATTCGGATCTCTTTGGATAACCCTGTGTATAACATTTCCACGCGCCGATTCTGCACGCATTTCAGAGGAGATTTCAAAGGAGATAGTTGTGTCTTGTTACTGCCGGTCTGCCACGCTACTGGGGGGGTCTGGGGGGTCTCATTTCTACCAAATATCAGGGAATTTAGGTGATGTGTGTCTTGTCACTGTGCCAGCAAGTTTTTTTGGGGTTTACAACTTTCTTTAAAACATTTGTGAATTAAGGTGATCTTCTGGGTCTTCTCACTGTGCCAGCAAGTCTTTTTGGGTCTCATTTCTACCAAATATCAGGGAATATATGTGATGTGTGTCTTGTCACTGTGCCAGCAATTTGTTTTGGGGTTTACAACTTTAAAACATTTGTGAATTGAGGTGATCTTCTGGGTCTTGTCACTGTGCCAGCAAATCTTTTTGGGGCTCACTAATTTCTTTAAAACATTTGTGAATTAAGGTGATCTGTGTCTTGTCACACAAACAGTACCACGCATTATTTTGGGGCTCACTAATTTCTTTAAAACATTTGTGAATTAAGGTGATCTGTGTCTCGTCACACAGCCAGCAAGGTTTTTTGGGGCTCACTAATTTCTTTAAAACATTTGTGAATTAAGGTGATCTGTGTCTCGTCACACAGCCAGCAATTTTTTTTGGGGCTCACTAATTTCTTTAAAACATTTGTGAATTAAGGTGATCTGTGTCTTGTCACACAAACAGTACCACGCATTATTTTGGGGCTCACTAATTTCTTTAAAACATTTGTGAATTAAGGTGATCTGTGTCTCATCACACAGCCAGCAAGTTTTTTTGGGGCTCACTAATTTCTTTAAAACATTTGTGAATTAAGGTGATCTGTGTCTCATCACACAACCAGTAGCACGCATTATTTTGGGGCTCACTAATTTCTTTAAAACATTTGAGAATTAAGGTGATCTGTGTCTTGTCACACAAACAGTACCACGCATTATTTTGGGGCTCACTAATTTCTTTAAAACATTTGTGAATTAAGGTGATCTGTGTCTCGTCACACAGCCAGCAAGTTTTTTTGGGGCTCACTAATTTCTTTAAAACATTTGTGAATTAAGGTGCTCTGTGTCTTGTCACACAAACAGTACCACGCATTATTTTGGGGCTCACTAATTTCTTTAAAACATTTGTGAATTAAGGTGATCTGTGTCTCGTCACACAGCCAGCAAGGTTTTTTGGGGCTCACTAATTTCTTTAAAACATTTGTGAATTAAGGTGATCTGTGTCTCGTCATACAGCCAGCAATTTTTTTTGGGGCTCACTAATTTCTTTAAAACATTTGTGAATTAAGGTGATCTGTGTCTTGTCACACAACCAGTACACGCATTATTTTGGGGCTCACTAATTTCTTTAAAACATTTGTGAATTAAGGTGATCTGTGTCTCATCACACAGCCAGCAAGTTTTTTTGGGGCTCACTAATTTCTTTAAAACATTTGTGAATTAAGGTGATCTGTGTCTCATCACACAACCAGTACCACGCATTATTTTGGGGCTCACTAATTTCTTTAAAACATTTGAGAATTAAGGTGATCTGTGTCTTGTCACACAAACAGTACCACGCATTATTTTGGGGCTCACTAATTTCTTTAAAACATTTGTGAATTAAGGTGATCTGTGTCTCGTCACACAGCCAGCAAGTTTTTTTGGGGCTCACTAATTTCTTTAAAACATTTGTGAATTAAGGTGCTCTGTGTCTTGTCACACAAACAGTACCACGCATTATTTTGGGGCTCACTAATTTCTTTAAAACATTTGTGAATTAAGGTGATCTGTGTCTTGTCACACAAACAGTACCACGCATTATTTTGGGGCTCACTAATTTCTTTAAAACATTTGTGAATTAAGGTGATCTGTGTCTTGTCACACAAACAGTACCACGCATTATTTTGGGGCTCACTAATTTCTTTAAAACATTTGTGAATTGAAGTGATCTGTCTCTTGTCACTGGCTGCCAGCTATCAGTGTGTATCACTGAGTTATACCAGAGTTATTTAAATCTTTATACCAGAGTTGAATCAGAGTTCTGTATATATTAATCTATATATCACTCACCATGTCTGAAAGAACAAAAAGGACAGGCAGACGCTCCCAGTGTTGGGAGGCTGTGCCTCTGGTCGTGGTTGACGTGGTGCATCCTCTGCAGGGGCACGCTTGTCCTTTCTAACTGGTGCTGGCCGTCTTAAGCAGCAGCAACATACAGAGAACTTGGTGGATTGGCTACCCAGGCCATCCTCATCCTCCGAGTCCTCTGCCAGCCAGGCTTCTAGTGCTTTACAGTCCACCTCAGCTGCCGAAGCATCTAATGCAGCCTCCATGTCCACAGCTACTCCTGCCGTAGCCTCGCTATCACACACGGAGGAGTCAGCTGAATTGTTTGACTTCAATGAGAGTGACATGCTGCTTGAGGATGCGCAGCAAGTACAGTGCTCTGATTCAAGCTCTGAGGTTGAGCAAGGGAGTATAATCAACCTAGAGGAAGGGGTGCCAGTGATGACACACAAACAACTGGCACTCATGTTGCCCCAGCAGCTGCAGCATACTGCCAAGTTGGCTCCAGTGATGAGGAGATAGGGGGTGAAGAAGACATTGATGATGAGGTCACTGACTCCACCTGGGTGCCAGATCGAACTGAGGAATCAAGTGAGGAGGAGGGGGAGGAGGAGGAGGCACAGCAAACACGAGGCACAGCATCCTCTGTGACCAACCGTAGCACTAGCCAGTCCAAGCCCTCACATGTCAGAGCTGCTCCGGTGCAGAGCACTCTTGTCTCAAAGAACACATGCAGGAACTCTGGTGTCTGGGAGTTCTTTAAGAAATGTGCAGCAGACCCCACCTTTGCTAATTGTAATCTATGTCAGATGAGGCTGAAGCGTGGGCTAAACACTGGACACTTGGGTCCCATGTGCTTGAGGCGACATATGAACAAGTGCCACAAATCCCGTTGGCGCAAAACACTGCGTAGGTCCTCCTCCTCCTCATCTGTCTCTACCCACACTGTATGTCCTGCCATGTCATTGCCTACAACCTCCACCGACAGGGATGATGCTACAGTAATGGATGTACCAGCAGGTCCTTCCTCACAATGTGACATCATCCCAGTAGCTGAAGATTTATGCAGTTAGATTACATTGCCGCAGCTGCTGCAGCGAAAGAAAAAATATAGTCCCAACTATCCCCAAGCACAGCGTTTAAATGCCTACTTAGCAAAATTACTCGCATTGCAGCTGCTGCCTTTCCAGCTGGTGGACTCTGCTCCTTCCGTGAATTTGCTGAATGTGCTGTACCACAGTGGCAGGTTCCAAAACGCCATTACTTTTCACACAAGGCCATTCCAGCACTATACCAGCACGTGGAAGACAATGTTATCCAGTCATTGGGAAAGGCAGTCAGCAGCAAGGTGCATGTCACTTTAGACACGTGGTCCAGCAAGCATGGACAGGGTCGTTACATTTCCTTCACGGCACACTGTGTAACTCTGATTGCAGCTGGGAGGGATCCAAGACGGGGCTCTGTGCTGGAGCTTGTTCATCCACCACGCCTCCAGAAAGCTGCTTGTATGAGGTCTGTCTGCTCCACCACCACCACCTCTTCCTCCTTCTCTGTCTCTGGCGAAGTGGCAGTTAAACCCATGCCTGACAGGGTGTACGCAATGGCTCAAGCAAAAAGATGCCATACTGTGCTTGAGCTGGTTTGTTTAGGGGACAGGAGCCACACCGGGTCAGAAATTTTGTCAGCTCTGCAGGGGCAGGTGCACAGATGGTTAACACCACGCCAGCTTGAGCTGGGAATGATCGTCTGCGATAATGGCAGCAACCTTCTCTCCGCCCTACGCAAGGGTAAATTGATGCATGTACCATGCCTAGCACACGTCCTAAATCTGGTGGTACAGCGTTTCCTAATCAAGTACCCAGGGCTGCCAGAGCTTCTCATCCAGGCCAGAAAAGTCTGCAGCCACTTCAGATGGTCATTCCCAGCAAGCATTCACCTGGCAGAAATTCAAAGAGAATTCCACCAGGTGGAACTCGACATTAGCAATGCTGCAGCGTCTGCACAAGCAGCAGAGGGCCATCAATGAGTACCTGTGTGAGTATGGCACAAGGACAGGTTCAGGTCAACTTGGTTTTTTTTCCCCCCCGCAGTGGCTGATGATCAAGGATGCATGCACTGTACTGTCACCATTTGAGGAGGTAACGAGGATGGTGAGCAGGGACAGTGCATGCATCAGTGACACAATTCCTTTAGTGTTCCTGCTGGAGCACACTCTGCGGGGAATTATACAGTTGTGTTCCAAATTATTCAACCCCCACTGAAATTGAGTGTTTTGGCCAGTTTGACATTGATTTTGATCATTGAGTCATCTTGCTTACAATTAAATCAAAGAGGCACGTGTAGGTCAGACAAATATAACATAACATTTATAATGAAATAACCACAAATGTCTTTTCTGTGCTCACATCATTATCAGTTTTATTCAACCCCCAAGTGACATTCAATCTTAGTACTTAGTACAACATCCTTTTACAGTTATAACAGCTTTTAAACGTGAAGCATAGCTTGACACAAGGGTCTTGCAGCGATCTACGGGTATCTTCGCCCATTCGTCATGGGCAAAAGCCTCCAGTTCAGTCACATTCTTAGGCTTGCGTACTGCAACTGCTTTTTTTAAGTCCCACCAGAGGTTCTCAATCGGATTTAAGTCAGGTGACTGCGATGGCCACTCCAAAATGTTCCAGCCTTTATTCTGCAACCATGCTCTAGTGGACTTGGAGGTATGCTTGGGATCATTGTCCTGTTGAAAGGTCCAACGTCTCCCAAGCCTCAGGTTTGTGACGGACTGCATCACATTGTCATCCAATATCTCCTGGTACTGAAGAAAATTAATGGTACCTTGCACACGCTGAAGCTTCCCTGTACCTGCATAAGCAAAACAGCCCCAAAGCATGATTGACCCCCCGCCATGCTTCACAGTAGGCAAGGTGTTCTTTTCTTCATAGGCCTTGTTCTTCCTCCTCCAAACATAGCGTTGATCCATGGGCCTAAACAGTTCTAATTTTGTTTCATCAGTACACAGAACACTTCTGTGGTTTGTCCACATGACTTTTGGCATACTGCAGTCGACTCTTCTTATTCTTTGGAGACAGCAAGGGGGTGCGCCTGAGAGTTCTGGCATGGAGGCCTTCATTACGCAGTGTGCGCCGTATTGTCTGAGCTGAAACTTCAGTACCCACATCTGACAAATCTTTTCTCAGTTCCTCAGCAGTCACACGGGGACTTTTCTCCACTCTACGCTTCAGGTAGCGCACAGCAGTCGAAGTCAGCATCTTCTTTCTGCCACGACCAGGTAGCGTTTCAACAGTGCCCTTTGCCTTGAATTTGCGAATGATGATTCCTATGGTCTCTCTTGGTATGTTTAACATCTTTGCAATCTTCTTATAGCTATTGCCCTTCCTGTGAAGAGTAATCACCTCTTCTCTTGTCTTCCTGGACCATTCTCTTGACTTCACCATGTTTGTAACCACACCAGTAAATGTCTAGAAGGAGCTGAGTATCACAGTCATTTTAAAGCTGCCTAATTGGTGCTTATTATGCTTTATTGCTGCTCCGTGACATCTACAGGTGTTTTCAATACCTGATTGAAAACACTTGAATGAACCTCTGTTCTTCAGAGTGGTAGTCTTTAAGGGGTTGAATAATTGTGTCAATGAAGAATTCACAAAAGAAACATTTACTACTGTATTACAAAACCAATTGATGTCATTTTAGTTGCATATGGTTCTTTAAAAAGTCCTTGTAGGATTTCATTCTGAATACAATTACAAATGTACACTAAATTCCCTAAAACCCTTTACAGCATTGGGGGTTGAATAATTTTGAACACAACTGTAGATGTGGCTCTAGAGGCAGAGCAGCGGGAGGAAGAGGAAGCCTTCCCTAGCTCTCAAGGCTCCAGTCTTTCTGCAGACAGCATTCCAGCGGGTCCTACTCAGATCAGACAGGAGGAGGAGGAGGAGGAGGACTATTTAAGTAGTGGGGGCATTGAAGGTGGGGATTCCTCAAGGGAGGGTTTTGTGTGCCCAGAAACAGAAGGGCTTGTGCGTGGCTGGGAGGAGGAAGTGCACTATGTGGTCACCCTCATTGACCAGGAAGACTCGGAAGCTAATGCCACCTCCAACCTATGCTGCATGGGCTCCCTAATGATGCAAAGCCTGCTAAAGGACCCCAGGATTCGTGCTATCAAGGAGAGGGATCATTACTGGTTGGCAACCCTTCTTGATCCACGATACAAGGGGAAAGTTGCAGAGCTCATCCTGCCCGCACAGAGGGAGCACAGAATGAAAAACCTTGAGGACGCTCTAAAGCGACACTTGTGTAACACCTTTCCAGGCACTGGTAAATTACCAAGTGTTGACCCACGTGCTTCTGAGGCTGCGGGTGATCAGAGGAATAGCGGTGAAGGCCAGGGCCGCTTGACTGATGCTTTTTTAAAAAATTTTAGTCCACGACGCCCAAGGACGTCAAATGTAGGCACCCATTGCCAGCGTCTTCACCGTATGGTGCAGAACTACCTAGGGGCAAGGGCAGACCTGGATACCTTTCCAGCAGATGATCCACTGGCTTACTGGGTGTTGAGATTGGATCACTGGCCAGAACTTAGCCAATATGCTATGCAGCTACTAGGATGCTCTTCATCTAGCGTGCTTTCCGAAAGGACGTTCAGTGCCGCTGGAGGTTTTGTCACAGACAAAAGAGTGCATCTGTCCACCGACTCTGTAGACCGGCTGACATTTATAAAAATTAATCAGTCCTGGATCAGCAGCTATCAATCCCCTGATGCTGAAGTAATGGAATAGATAGCGGATGTCCTCTTCTGCATTCACAAAACCTCCAGCACTGAACTCTTCCACAATACCACAAAAGGGTTACGGTGTGAAGGCACTTGCTGCCATGAAAGGCACAATATTTGGCTGCACTGACGCCTGTGCCAGATTTTTATAATTTAAATTTTTTGAACCGCAGGGTCCAACCCTGCACTCTTCCACAATACCACAGAGGGGTTACTGTATGATGATACTTGCTGGCCTGGCATTAAAGGCACAATATCTGGGAGCACTGACGCCCATTAACAGATAAAAAAAAACCACTTTTCAATATAGGACCACATGGTCCACCCCTGCACTCTTCCACAATACCACAGAGGGATTAGGCTAGGGTCAGATGAGCGCATTTTCTACGGACTGTGCGTCCGTGCAGTACGGATGTACTTACTGACTGACGACAAGGTAGTGGCCACACACAGTCGGTTTTTTTCACTGACGTATTTTTTGACTGATGTAGCAGGGAAAATAAATTACACTGAAAGAACATTCTGTCTGTCAAAAATGCTGGACGTATAAATGCAGTCCGTCTGACCTTGTTGCATCACTCACACACAAAGCTATGCGGACGTTGTGGACGTGGCGCACTCTGCACGTTCGTTCTAGCAGTATTACGTTCTTGCCTAACCTGCGTCCGTTTGCAGCGTCTGTCAGCCCCCGCACTTCTGTGCGGACGTACTTCGTGTGTGGGGCTGCATTTAACACAATTGTATGCTATCACGGACGTACTTATGTGCGGCAACACGGACGTTAACACTGCGTTCATCTGACCCCAGCCTTACTGTATGATGATACTTGATGGCCTGGCATTAAAGGCACAATATCTGGGTGCACTGACGCCCATTACCAAATCAAAAACTTTTCAATATAGGACCACATGGTCCACCCCTGCACTCTTCCACCATACCACAGAGGGGTTACTGTATGATGATACTTGCTGGCCTGGCAGTCTTGCACCAAAGGCAGAATATCTGGGTGCACTGACGCCTTAACCAGATGCATATCTTTTTAATATAGGACCGCAAGGTTCACCCCTGCACTCTTCGACAAAAATACCACAGAGGGGTTACTGTATGATGATACTTGCTGGCCTGGCAGTCTTGCACCAAAGACACAATATCTGGGTGCACTGACGCCCATTACCAGATCAAACACTTTTCAATATAGGACCACATGGTCCACCCCTGCATTCTTCTACAATACCACAGAGGGGTTACTGTATGATGATACCTGCTGGCCTGGCATTAAAGGCACAATATCTGGGTGCACTGACGCCCATTACCAGATCAAAAACTTTTTAATATAGGACCACATGGTCCACCCCTGCACTCTTCCACAATAACACAGAGGGGTTACTGTATGATGATACTTGCTGCCCTGGCAGTCTTGCACCAAAGGCAGAATATCTGGGTGCACTGACGCCCATTCCCAGATTCATATCTTTTTAATATAGGACCGCATGGTCCACCCCTGCACTCTTCCACAATACCACAGAGGGGTTACTGTATGATAGTACTTGCATGCCTGGCACTAAAGGCACAATATGTGGGTGCACTGCCACTGACGCCTGTATCAGATTCATATCCTCAGAGGGGTTACGGTGTGACGGCACTGTTGCCGACGCTAAAAGCCCAATTTTAAAGCACCTATTGTTACTTTCATCCAAAGCCTGCATAAGTTTCACAATAATTTAGCCAAAAAAAACACTAAACTTTTTCTGCGCGTCCTAAAATGTCTTTTCATACAGGCTGCTGCCCCAAGCAGTTGTTTATGGATAGATTAAAGGAAAAGCATTTACCTTCATATGAAACGTCATTTTTTTGTTTTTAAGTGTTTCTATACATCCTAGAAATCCGCCACTTCACGGGCAGGTTATGGGGACCTCCTAGGCACGATATTTGAAGGAATTTTTGGTTTTTATTTTTAACCCTTATTTCATGGAAAACTCACTGTCCCTTTAAAAACGTTTTTTTAAAATCTTTTTCTCCTTGTTTCCTGTCCCCCAGGGCACTACCCGGACCCCCATACACTTTTTATGGCAAATATCTAGCATATATGCCCTCTTGGAGGGCAGTCTAAAAAACCGAATTTTCAGCCCCATTGACTTGCATGGGGTTTGAGTTCGGGTTCGGGTTCGGGTTCGGTCCCGAACAAATGGGAAGTTCGGGTTCGGGCTCGAACCGAACTCGGGGAGTGTTCGGCTCATCCCGACTTACCACCATAACTCTGACAGGCGGTAATGAATCCAGCCCAATGAATAGCACTGGTTACTAAACACCTTTATTTCACAGTTACATTATAAAATCAACACCGTCATTCCGAGTGATTTTACTGAAGTCGGTAAAGCACCTTTTTTGTGGGTTTTTTTCTCCCCCGTACTTTTATATAAATCAATTATCCGACAACGGAAAAGGCATTTTTCTTGCAATTTATGGCTCAGACGACGCGCGTGCTGCTTCTGCCATTTATTCATTACTGTTGCTGTTATTTATTCCTTCTCTCTGCTTACTTAGGTGTAAAAACACGCCACATGCATTGATATCTTACATTACCCATCCAGCGCGAGTATTACTGGTCCAGTAATACTCGCGCTGGATGGGTAATGTAAGATATCAATGCATGTGGCGTGTTTTTAGAGAACCGGCATTAACATTAACCCCTTCACTACCAAGAGATTTTCCAAAAATATGCATTGTCAGAAACCAGTGTTTTGTGTTTTTAAAATATTTTTTTATTAATTTTAAAGTAAAAATATTTGAGTTTATACCCATTATATTTCTCACTGTAAATAACCTATTTTTGGCCAGTAGATGGCGCCATCTGCTGTCAAACTGAGTTAGAGGTTTGAGCGGCTGGTCTATTTTCTTCTTTTTCTCGCTGCACCGGCTGCTGAAAGTCCGATATTTCAGAGCTTTCAGCTGCCCATTGCAGTTTTGGCTCTTTGATCATTATGCCCACTGGGCTAAAACTTTGGGGGCACCTTCTGCAGCCCAAAAGCAAACAAGATTCATTTGCTTTTGGGCTGCAGATCAGCATATCGAGATATTTCGATATCGGTAGTGACGGGTTAAATAAAACCCCTTATTACCTCGGTATGCAATGGAAAAAAAAATAATCAAATAATAGCAAACTGCTGAGCTTAGTTTACATCGCCATATACTATTAACCCCTTCATTACAGGGGTTTTTCCATTAAACCGCTGGCAGGAACTGATGGTTTTTAGTTCTGTTTATTTTTTATCATTGAAGGTTAATACAAAGTTAATGCATGGATCCTGGTCTGTTCAGGACCGGTGACAAGGAAGGTTATCGGCTGGACCGGGGAACATTGTCCTCCCCTTTGACCCTGCAGCGTCCGTAAGCGTTGGGGCGCATGATGATTGTAGGAGAAGACTGAGCTCGTGAATATTCACATGGCTTTACGTTGTACCCTAAATATTGCCTCTGGCCGGCCATGCGCGGTTTAAAGAAGGAGAATGAGGAATGTGTCATAATATCCCGGCGTTCTGTTTTGATTCCTTTATGCTAGAGGGGCTTTATGGAGGTCTGTGCCAATCGACACACAGTGCACTGCTGGCTTAACAGACCACAAGGAAGGAATGCCCCCCCCCATCCCGGCCTGCACGCATTCACATTCAACGCCTGTCCAAAACAACATTTCTGCATATGGCAACGCCGCGTTCTTTACTTCCCAGAAACGTGTATCGGCTCCCAGTACATTCTAATGTTAGGGCCTCTCGTATAAATACCGAAAAATGGTTTCAATGTGCTGATTTCCTCCTGCTTCGCATTGCAGCAAACACGGCACATGGAGGAGAACACAAAGGATTCATGACAAAGCTCTCTAAGCCTGGGACTAGGGAGGCAGATCAGAAGGGGAGCAGCATTTATCTCCTAATGTCAATTAATATAGAGCTATAATATATTAAGGGTTTAAAATAGGCTTTTTAGGGGCTCCTCCATATATTCAGGGTGTGCGGGTGTCTTTTAGGGTCTCCTCCATATATTCAGGGTTTAAAATAGGCTTTTTAGGGTTCCTCCATATATTCAGGGTGTGCGGGTGTCTTTTTAGGGTCTCCTCCATATATTCAGGGTGTGCGGGTGTCTTTTTAGGGGCTCCTCCATATATTCAGGGTGTGAGGGTGTCTTTTTAGGGGCTCCTCCATATATTCAGGGTGTGTGGTTGTCTTTTTAGGGACTCCTCCATATATTCAGGGTGTGCGGGTGTCTTTTTAGGGACTCCTCCATATATTCAGGGTGTGCGGGTGTATTTTTAGGGGCTCCTCCATATATTCAGGGTGTGTGGGTGTCTTTTTAGGGGCTCCTCCATATATTCAGGGTTTGTGGGTGTCTTTTTAGGGACTCCTCCATATATTCAGGGTATGTGGGTGTCTTTTTAGGGGCTCCTCCATATATTCAGGGTGTGTGGGTGTCTTTTTAGGGACTCCTCCATATAGTCAGGGTGTGTGGGTGTATTTTTAGGGGCTCTTCCATATATTCAGGGCGTGCGGGTGTCTTTTTAGGGTCTCCTCCATATATTCAGGGTGTGCGGGTGTCTTTTAGGGTCTCCTCCATATATTCAGGGTGTGTGGGTGTCTTTTTAGGGACTCCTCCATATATTCAGGGTATGTGGGTGTCTTTTTAGGGGCTCCTCCATATATTCAGGGTGTGCGGGTGTCTTTTAGGGTCTCCTCCATATATTCAGGGTGTGTGGGTGTCTTTTTAGGGGTTTCTCCATATATTCAGGGTGTGCGGGTGTCTTTTTAGGGGCTCCTCCATATATTCAGGGTTTGTGGTTGTCTTTTTAGGGGTTCCTCCATATATTCAGGGTGTGCGGGTGTCTTTTTAGGGCCTCCTCCATATATTCAGGGTTTGTGAGTGTATAACTGAGCTGCTCAGAAATGAAGCTCCCAGCAATGAGTCTCAAAACTATAATAATTGTTTTTAGAGACTGTTTCACTTTCAATAAAGCACGTCTCCTCTTGTGCTAAATAACATTTTATTGACATAATTTCCCCCGATAGATCATGAATATTTATCTGTTTTATTTATGTTTATATTCATATTTGATATCGGATGGTGGTGGTGGTGGTGGGGTTGGGGTCAGCAGATTCTGGACTGTCTAGAGTAGCACAAAGCCTAAATAGTCCTCTGGTAATGCCAGAATAATGAGCAATTCTCAGGACTCATTATTTTGCCGATTTATACGAAAGGGGGAGGGGGGAATCCCATCTCCAGAAACCCAACGCCTAATTAAATATACTATGAAACGGGGCAGAAATAGATTAAACCTATAATCCTCCAATTCTCTTGTGAAAAGGAAAGGAGGATCTTCTTGAGCCTCCTCTCGCCACTACCAGAAGGACACGGAGGTCAAATTATCCCTACGTGTCCTCCTGAGATTGACCAGAGGTCGAGAGATCAAAAAGCTGGATTCCCGGATAAAGATTTAAATCAAAATCAATTACACAAGAGGATCAATAGTCTGGTCACAGTCATACATCATGGTGGACACATGAGGAAAACTGTGATTGTATGAGGAAAACTGTGATCAAATGTACAAGATCATGGCGAAAATGGATTGGACATGGAAATGGTCAAAGATGAAGACGGATGAAGCAATTATGGCGTTGGTAGAGAACTAAGCCAGGTGAACAATGACACTTTTTCTTGATGTTAAAAAAGATGTGTACTTCAAAGACTGATACTGTACCTCAGGTGCTGACTGCTCATTGGCCATCCAAAGCATATGCTTTGTGGTCCAGAACAACCATGGGCAAACGACCAAGAAAATCAAACGATCTTTGCAAGTGGCCCAGACCCCTTTTTCCTGCTGGGATTTGGCTCTTCGTGATGGACCCACAACCTGCCTAACTCGAGTATCAAACAGAAGAGCCAGTCACCTCCATGGACCAATAAAATTAGAGCCGATATATTGGAACAAGGTGCAACATTTTGGTTCCTCTTGGAACCTTTGTCAAGCATTTTGTGTATATGTGCTGTATCATTTTTCACCCTGACCTGCCCAACATCACAACCCATTATACACCAATAGCCATGAGTGGGATGAGTTAAGGAACTTTTCTTTCTAGAACAATGGAGAGTCTATTCACAAGCTGCAATTCGGGGCTAATTTGGAGGTTAGTGAATAACCCCTTAGGTCATTGGAGGCCATTGGAGCCTCTGAAGCTGGTTGTATAATGCAGCCTATAGTAATTTCCACCACACTTTTCTTCTTGCACATCAACATTTTTTAGTCCATACATCTCCAGAGTAATGGTTTCACAATCAGATACATTATAACCATGGCCAGAGAGATTTACAGTGGCAAGAAAAAGTATGTGAACCCTTTGGGATTACGTGGAGTTTTGCATGAATTGGTCATAAAATGTGCTCTGATCTTCATCTAAATCACAACAATTTGAAAAACACAGTCTGCTTAAAATAATACAACACAAACATTATATGTTTTCATGTTTTTATTGAACAGAACATGTAAACACTCACAATGCAGGGTGGAAAAAGTATGTGAACCCCTAGCCTAATGACTTCTGCAAGAGCTAATTGGAGCCAGGAGTGAGCCAACCTTGAGTCCAATCAGTGTGATATTATTGGATGTGTTGCTGAAAGCTGTCCTGCCCTTTAAAAACACACACCAGTTTTGGGTTTACTGGTTTCAAGAAGCATTGCCTGATGTGAACCATGCCTCGCAGAAAAGAGCTCTCAGAATACCTACGATCAAGATTTGTTGACTTGCATGAAGCTGGAAAGGGTTACAAAAGTATCTCCAAAAGCCTTGATGTTCATGTGTCCACGGTAAGACAGACTGTCTACAAATGGAGAAAGTTCAGCACTGTTGCTACTCTCCCTAGGTGTGGTTGTCCTGTAAAGATGACTGCAAGAGCACAGCGCAGAATGTTTAATGAGGTAAAGAAGAATCCTAGAGTGTCAGCTAAAGCCTTACAGAAATCTCTGTCACATGCTAACATTTTTGTTGACACATCTACAATAAGGAAAACATTAAACAAGAATGGAGTACATGGGAGGACACCACGGAGGAAGCCATTGCTGTCCAAAAAGAATATTGCAGCACGTTTTAAGTTTGCAAAAGAGCACCTGGATGTTCCACAGCACTACTGGCAAAATATTCTGTGGACAGATGAAACCAAAATTGAGTTGTTTGGAAGAAACACACAACACTATGTGTGGAGAAAAAAAGGCACAGTACACCAACATCAAAACCCCATCCCCACTGTAAAACATGGCGGAGGGAGCATCATGGTTTGGGGCTGCTTTGCTGCCTCAGGGCCTGGACGGATTGTTGTCATTGATGGAAAAATGAATTCCAGAGTCTATCAAGACATTTTGCAGGAAAACGTAAGACCTTCTGTCCGCCAACTGAAGCTCCGCAGAGGATGGGTGATGCAACAGGACAATGACCCAAAGCATACAAGTAATTCAACAAAAGAATGGCTTCAACAAAACAAAATACGCCTTCTGGAGTGGCCCAGTCAGAGTCCTGACCTCAACCCGATTGAAATGCTGTGGCATGACCTTAAGAGAGCGATTTCACACCAGACATCCCAAGAATATTGCTACACTGAAACAGTTTTGTGAAGAGGAGTGGTCCAAAATTACTCCAGATCGTTGTGCAGGTCTGATGTGCAACTACAGGAAACGTTTGGTTGAGGTTATTGCTGCCAAAGGAGGGTCAGCCAGTTATTAAGTCCAAAGGTTCACATATTTTTTCCACCCTGCACTGTGAATGTTTACATGTTCTATTCAATAAAAACATGAAAACATATAATGTTTGTGTTGTATTATTTTAAGCAGACTGTTTTTTCAAATTGTTGTGACTTAGATGAAGATCAGAGCACATTTTATGACCAATTCATGCAAAACTCCATGTAATCCCAAAGGGTTCACATACTTTTTCTTGCCACTGTATTTGAGTTTTGGGTATTCCAAAACAATCCAATCAAGCAGAAGGGTTCCATAATACATCTTATTCTGCCACTGCTAGAAAAAATGGCTGGTAACAATTCGGCCACAAAGAAGTTGTAGATGATTTCAAAGAAGTTAAAATTAGTGCATGTTTTGTTTAAACTCCATCTCTCATCAGAAATCAACATCAATAGGCTTCCTCATACTCAGCAATTTCTCAAAAATGTCGGAGAGAGGAATGAGGGTTTCCACCAGAGTCACCGTGATCAAAACAGGACGTCACACCAGAAAACAGACTACTGTGCGCCCAACGTCCCGGTAATTAACATTCTTTCACTCAAGGCCGAACACGGACACTGCGTTCTGTAATCACGGCGTAGGCTTCACTGAAAGGTTCCCTGTTTCTATAACAAATATCACCTGGAGAAATGGAGATTCTAGCACACGTTGCTTGTGTTTCTTCACGAAATGAGTAATGGCCGACCTGACGCCTCGGAACGAGTGCCAAAACTCACATTTCTTGTTGATTGTTCCATTTTATTCCCAGTCCAGATGAATTTCTCTCTGTACATTTTCATTTTTTCTTTTCACAAGGCATTTTTTTTTTAATGTCGGAAATCGTGGGGCAATCCGCCACGAATAAAAAAATTTAAATAATTTAGAAGAAAAGAAAAATGAGACGGGAGAAGCGAATGAGAAACATCTGCATGCACTAATACAAACAAAAAATAGTTTACGAAGCAAAGTGTATGGAGGATGAACCTATGGAAATATGAAATGACCTCCTGAATGAAGCTAAGTAGAAAAGGGGATGAGGGTATAAGCTTGTTCCACTGCTCCGACAGACCTGGAAGGAGACCCCACCAGTGGAGTCACATTTAGAGAGGAGGAAGTAGGGAACAGGACCTGGACCTATGCCATTGGGTGCCTTGGAGCCAATTGTAAAACCAGGGAAAAAAATTCATCACCATGGATGAAGCATGGATTAACGGGGAAAAATACTTTCATGTCTGGAAAAGCTTCCTCCACTTGAGCTCACTGCTCTCACTTGATTGATTTTTGTTTCTGTTGGAGGTCTTGTGTGCACAGCTTTTATTTAGACCTGATGCAATGTTTCACCTCTATTCTAAAGCCTTTATGACACATCATCCTTGAGAAAAACTCTAATATAGACCAAAAACATTGGGCCATATTATGATCTTCACGCTAAAACGGGGACGCTAAGGAGAAAAATCTACGCCTGCAGGTTTCTCCGTAGCGTCCCCGTTTTAGGGTGATATTCCGGTGCAGGCGCTAATCCAGCAGCCTGCACCGTAACACGGCACGAAGCCCCCGTATGCTTGAGGCAGCGCTAAGCGCCGCTGCGAGCATCCCCTCCATGGCGTCCATAGGACTCTATTGAGGCTTCCGCTGCCGGTCAAATGACCTGCAGGAATTCGCCTCGCGAGATCCTGCAGGTCGGCGGAGTGATTCGCAGACGGAGACTGGGGACTATTTTCCCCCCAGTTCTCGTTCTCGCCGCAGGATGAGAGGTGAGTATTTGTTTTTTGGTCATTTTTTTTCGGCTAGTGCTGACGGATTCTGCAGAAGTGGAATCCGTTAGCACCAAGTTCTAGCTGTGGTTAACTTTTGACTTAACCGCAGCAGGACGGTAATTAGCTTTAGGATTTTGTAATAAAGCTCTTTGCGTCCCCCATGTTAAGCAAAGGGAGCTCAAAGTACAGTAACCTCGCGCTGAAAAACGCAAGCTCCAAATTGCTAACGGGTTTTTTAACTCGTTAGCGTTCGTAATGTAATATGGGTGGCACACGCTAGGGCCACCAAAGCTAATGTTAACGCTCCCACAGCTGAGCCCTAACGTTAGAGCGTAGAATGTAAAATGGCCCATTGTATCGTGTCCAAATAAAAGATCCACTTCAAGTCCAACGGTATGACCGTCCATTCTTGGTGGTTTCTGAGAAGGCCTAAATGACAGTGACAGGGAGTTGTCTAGCTTAAAATGGGAATTCGGACAAAGCAACATTTTCTACATGACCCTGGATGGCAATCCTACCAATCCGGAAAATACCAAGTGGGGCTGGTCACTCCATTGGACTTGAAGTGGAGCTTTTTTTTTAGATCTGATGCAACATTTCAGCTCTACCCTTGAGTCTTTATGAAGCCTCTTGCTTGAGAAAAGCTCCAATGTAAAGCCAAAACGTTACATTAGATAAAAGCTCATCTTCAAGTACAACTGTGTAACCATCCCTTCATGGTGGTTTCTGGAATGGTAGTCTTGCCACCAAGGTTGTACGGAAACCGTTGATGCGACTGAGCCTCTGAGAAGCTCCCAATGACAGGAAAGTGCGGAATTGGCCAGCCTTACCATATGGGTAGCTTAGCCTACCTTTACATCCGTGTGATATCTATCTGCATGATGCCAGTGCCGGACCTCTGTACGTGCGCTAGTCCTAGGTTTCCTTGAAGGTCTACTCTACATTTTTATCTGTTGAGTTTTGCCAACCAATAATTCACAGCTTGCTTTCTTGGTTCTCGGCATTTCCTGGTTTAGTGAATAAGCCCACAATTTATAATATAAATTTTTATTTAAAAAAAAATAAATAATGATAATTGTGGACATTTCAGGCTGTGATAAATGTTCCTTTTATGTAAGAAATACTTATATCTGAACGTTTCCATCCTTTACACTGCACGGGTCATGCTACGTAGCCAGTATCAAGGCACAACATGCAATATAAACTTTCTCACTGAGCTGTGATTAATGACTGAATTGCAGTTGATATATTTTATATTTCTGAAGCTTTATTTTAGATTAAAAATTCAGATATTTATATTTATTTTGTTAAGTCACTTATTATAATTTATATAATAAAAAAAATATTAAAAAATGAGAGATGGTGCAGCGCCACACAATATGAATCCACCACCTTGGCACCCCAGACAGCCAATCACAGGATATAGTGGTTTCCCCTACACCAAATGAATACAAATGCAGAATATAACCTGAGATGGCGCAAACAATGCTTCCTGGGGTCCCAGGGTCTCACGTATACATATAGGAGAAAAATAAACAACAATAGTGCAATAGGTAGATATCAATTCTGGGAAGGAATTAAGGATAATATCCCACTCACAAATCTAGAGCCTTATCACTGGCTCTAAGTGGGTCCAGGCATATGGGTAGATTGTCTTCCAATTTCTCAGGTGACCCCCACCTTTATCCAAACTGGTATATCCAGGATTATATGGTGGAAGATAAAAGACAAAAGGAGACACTCCTTGTGCAAATCTGAGAGAGGTTATGTTATGGCAAATTCGAGACTTTCTACTCACATTTTCTCCTCAAAACAAACGCCCATGGGTTTTTTTAGATGTTGGGAAACCCAAGAGAAAACCGTCCAGGATTCCAGATGAATGGCACAGCAACAACAGGAACAAAGAGTTTCAAAAATTAAAATTTATTAAAAACAATGGTTCCAGAACGCGTTTCGCCGCACAAAACCGCGGCTTCATCAGCTGGTATAAATACATTAAAACCTATGGGTCCTTATATAGTGTCCACTGGTGTTCTTAAGGGTCCCCAGGTGTCCTGTTGTGTGCCTCAATGCTTCTAATCACCTCCCGATCATCCGGCGTTGGGCGCCGCCATTTTGCGCATGCGCATTCTACTTCCGCGTTCCACTGCGTTTCAAACGGGGTTTTCTTACATCCGGTTGATGTTCATTAGGATTCTCGGTACATCAATCAGAGAAAAGGCTTGTAGACACTCCCCTTCTTTACAACATATCTCGAATTAAAAGAATATAAGTATTCAGGGATAGGTAATGGGGGAGATTCACAAAAAGAGGGAGTTTTTATCTCTCATATTGCATTCTGCAAGATCCCGATTTAGTCACCGAGTGGACTGAACACATTTTGAGAACAATATTTATTAATAGGTAGATGAATTAGCACATGATTAGTATTTTTAGTGAATAATATTATTGGAATTAATATTGAGGCACACACACTAGTGTAATGTAAATATAGGAGTTCTATAGTGTCAAAAATTATGCACTTTAATAGAGAATGATTATATATTTGACCACATGCACTTTGGATGCAACAACAATGCACTTTAAAGAAACACTTTTTATGAACACATGTTTTATTTATTTTATTGTGCTAAGCATACCACCATTACTAAACAATATGGATGTACACATCCTTTTGGCCATGGAATAAATCGGGATCTTGCAGAATGCAATATGAGAGATAAAAACTCCCTCTTTTTGTGAATCTCCCCCATTACCTATCCCTGAATACTTATATTCTTTTAATTCGAGATATGTTGTAAAGAAGGGGAGTGTCTACAAGCCTTTTCTCTGATTGATGTACCGAGAATCCTAATGAACATCAACCGGATGTAAGAAAACCCCGTTTGAAACGCAGTGGAACGCGGAAGTAGAATGCGCATGCGCAAAATGGCGGCGCCCAACGCCGGATGATCGGGAGGTGATTAGAAGCATTGAGGCACACAACAGGACACCTGGGGACCCTTAAGAACACCAGTGGACACTATATAAGGACCCATAGGTTTTAATGTATTTATACCAGCTGATGAAGCCGCGGTTTTGTGCGGCGAAACGCGTTCTGGAACCATTGTTTTTAATAAATTTTAATTTTTGAAACTCTTTGTTCCTGTTGTTGCTGTGCCATTCATCTGGAATCCTGGACGGTTTTCTCTTGGGTTCCCAACATCTAAAAAAACCCATGGGCGTTTGTTTTGAGGAGAAAATGTGAGTAGAAAGTCTCGAATTTGCCATAACATAACCTCTCTCAGATTTGCACAAGGAGTGTCTCCTTTTGTCTTTTATCTTCCACCATATAATCCTGGATATACCAGTTTGGATAAAGGTGGGGGTCACCTGAGAAATTGGAAGACAATCTACCCATATGCCTGGACCCACTTAGAGCCAGTGATAAGGCTCTAGATTTGTGAGTGGGATATTATCCTTAATTCCTTCCCAGAATTGATATCTACCTATTGCACTATTGTTGTTTATTTTTCTCCTATATGTATACGTGAGACCCTGGGACCCCAGGAAGCATTGTTTGCGCCATCTCAGGTTATATTCTGCATTTAAAAAAAATATTGTTTATGTTCAGATTTCCATCACGAGTGGGGCCTGTTTTCCGAGGAAAATTATGAAATAGCATGAAATCGATGCAAATAATTGGAATGGCAGTCAAACAAATTCCCCAATGCCCCCCCCCAGACTCCCGACGGGTGAGAAGGATTCAGCAACATGTCAGCCTTGCTGCAAACATTTGGCCTCGAGACTGTTTTGGAAAGTTTCCATTAAAGTATGATGGATTTCCAACATTCCACTGGGTCCACGCTTAAAAGACCCCTGAGTATTTTTCTTTTCTTTTTTTTTTGATGGATCCTATAGCTGCATATTTTACAAATCATCAGGTTTGCGTTAAATGAAAAACATACAAAAAGCATGAAAATAAGATGAAGTAAGGGAAAAAATAATAAATCGATGTGCTTTTTGTGAAATGGACAGAAATTCTAAAAATTAAAAAAATAAAACTGGAGAAAAATATAATGGTTGAAAAAAATTAAATATAGGCTTCTTTTTTTAATAAATATCCAAAAAAATATATTATACTATGCAATGCACAGCCCATATTTATCAAATTGTACTAAAAATTTAATACAGCTCCACTTAACTCAATATAATATTATACTACAAAAACTTGGAAGGATATACAAAAAACAAGATATTAAAAAATAAAGGGAAAAATAATGAAATCATGTGCTTTAGAAATCAAAAAAAATTTAATCCAAACTTTTTCATAAAGTATAAAGAAAAAAATATGATTGTACAATAAAATGCAGAGCACGTCTTTATCAAACATACTAAAAATGTAATACAGCTTCACTTTACTATATATCAAGGATACAATGTATCCTTCCTGGTAAAATACTTTATAAATAATTAAATAAATAAATAAATATAATATTATAGTAATAAAATTGGGAAGGATATGCAAAAAGCATGAAATAAAAAACAGTGTAAGGAAAAAAGAAATTGTGCGTTTTGTTTACAAAATGGACAAAAGTTTTTAAAATTAAAAAATAGAGAAAAATCTAATGATAGGATTTAAAAAAATCTTAAATAAAAACTTTTTATAAAGTATAGAGATCTAAAAATGTAATTGTTCAATAAAACGCACAGCATATATTTTTCGAACATACTAAAAACATAGTAGTGAGAAATGTAACTGAATCTTATAAATACAGTAAATTGGGAGAGATATAGAAAAACATAAAATTAAGAAAAAGTTATGAAGAAAATAATACAATTATGTCTGTTTTGCTGTAGGAAATGGGCAAAAAAAAATTAAATTTAAAAATAAAAATGGAGAAAAACTTAAGAGTTGAAAATCTATATATAAAAAAATAGATCTAAGCATTTTTCATAATGTAAAAAAGAGCTAACAAATTGATTATATAATAAAATTCTAAAATCCAAAGTACAAATGTATCAAAAATTCAAAATAAAAATCCTAATACGGCTAAACTTAATAAAATACTATATTATACCTAAAGAACTGGGAAGGATATACAAAAAGGATATTTACATAAAAAACAGTGATGTAAACCAAAACGGTGTGTGTGTGAACAACAGCCTAGTGCTAACTGCATAAATGATAACACGATAATAATTCAAAGATAATAAAGTAGGGTTAATCATGGGCCAATTTCTCAACATAATTGGCAAAACTGTCTTCCCTTTCCCTACTTTTGCCAAAAAAAGTGGGGAGTGAAGGAACTATTATTTTTGGTTAGTCATGTTATTAAAAAATATATTAAAATAATAAAAAAATAACAATAATAAAGAAAAAATATATACCGTATATTTAATATTTTCCCCAATTTTTATACTATTACCATGCTATGCTTTTATGTAAATACATATTTTTCATTGACGCAACTTTTTAAATTTTTTAATCTTCTAAATTATTTTTAGTTTGTCCATGGCAGTAATTTTTTGTGGCAGCCAACGCTTAAATAATTACCATCTATCGTTATATTTTATTGCAGAGGTAACCCCTTCCCTTCGTGTATTAACAAGGGAACCCAGCTGTGATTTGGGATGTAGTAAAACCTTACACTGTCATGTTTGAAATTTACTACGTGTAATATAATCTGCGGGAATGGAATGGTCTGTGACAACGGCTAAAATTAGACTCCTCCGAGATACCATGATGTTGTGGAGGAAAGGAAAATGGTGCCACTTTATTATTTCTTTTTCTGTGTTTGGCAGAAAGAGTTATAAAAGCCAGTGGTCAAGTTTAGGCATATGTTCCTCATCTCCATTCGGTGTCGTTCTACCGGCAATGCCGGTGAAGATACTTTCGGCGATTTTATTATTTTATTTTTATTTATTTATAAAGGATTTTACCAGGAAGGATACATTGAGATTTCTCTCGTTTTCAAGTATGTCCTGGGTTTTAAATTAAGCTTTAAATCTAGAAAAGGAATTCTGTTCATAACGAACAAAATTAATTTGCCAAAGAAAAGAAAAAGATTTTCCAGATTGCATCAAGTTTCAGCACCTCGGACATGTCTGCCAAGGTGCTGAAGCCATTTGAATGGCTGGGACTTCTGGATTGCCATTTTTTTTTTCTGAGAAAGGATTTTTACCAGGAAGGATACATTGAGATTTCTCTCGTTTTCAAGTGGGTGGTGAGTATGTACTGTTAGGTGTCTTGCCCAAGGACACTTACTGGAGAGGTTGCTCGCTGGGATCGAACCCATGACTCTACAGGCTCTCTCCATGCAGAGCAGTGATGTTACCTCTACTCCACCCAGCCAGTACGGTAGCCCCAGTTGCAGTAGAGCTAGTTGTCCAGCAGATGACGCTCTCTGTCAAATTGTAAAATAGTAAAAATACCTAAAATAGTAAAAAATAAAAAATATCAAATAAAAATATAAATATATATATTTTAAAAATAGTAAAAATACCTTGTACTGATATACAATGATCTGTAACAGTATAATAAATGTAAAGTGGTTTCCTAAAAACCACTTGGTCTTACCAGTGGTTTTATGGAAAACCACTTGGTAGTGAAGGGGCTGCAGGGACATTGAAGCGGTTTATAAAGAAAGTGTAAATGAGTCGTCTGGTACAGATAGTATGGGCCCTATTACATTCTTAACGCAAAAATGCACGCTAAACGCGTGTTTTTTTGCGCGAAGCGTTAAACGTTAACGCACGAAAATCACCGCTGGAATTACATTCCTCGCGCATTTTTTCATGCGGGAAATTGCGCTTGTAAAGCCGACGCGCAAAAATGCACGCAAAGTACCGATGCGCGCAGAAATCCGCGACCGCAATGTAATTTTTAATGCGAGTCCAGCATTTTGTGCGGACTGCGCACAACAGACGTACGTTCTGACGGAAGACAAGGTAGTGGCCGTCATTTTTGACAGATCTAGTAAAAAATAACGTGCGCATCGACGTTCTCCGTTGTGAATCCGCAGTTTGGTACGGTCAGGTTGTTACGATTTGCCGTCACCACCAGCTTTTCAAAGACGTTAAAATTATGCGCTCAAACGTTGTCCGTTAAATTTTGCGCTAAGATTGTAATACCACGCGCGCACCAGCGAACAAACGCATTTGCGCTCACAATGTTAAGTATAGGACACGCGCACTAAATTGCGCTCGCAAAGGGTTCGCGCAGGGTCACTCGCGTTAGACGTTAACGCGCATTTTGTGAGCTAACGTCGTAATACGACGTTCAGCGCTAAGGGTTTTGCCCCTCGCATTAATGCGTTTTTGCGCGCGCGCACAATTGTGCACGAAGAATGTAATAGGGCCCTAAGTATTTTATAAAATGACTTTGTTTTATGTCATATTGCTCTTTCAGTGTTAACCCTTTCAGTTTGCGCATCTTCTAAAGCCAACGTAGCAGGATACTGCAATGCAGACTCGGCTTTCTGCTTCTTATCGCTCTGGTTTACAGCAGGGGGTGGGAATTTTTGCTGTCCTTTTCAGGAGGAAGAGTATTGATATCAGTTGTAGCGTATGGGTGGTGGGAAGGAGAGGAGGAGAGGAACTCAGTGACGGAGGTGCAGAGTAGGCTTGTGCACCGATTTTTTTTTCGGTTCGATTCGGTTCGATTTTTCGGATTTTTAAACTTTTCGATTCGGCTCGTTTCGACCGATTTCGGTTTCGATTCGATTCAGTTCGGCTCGTTTTTCGGGTACATTTTTTTTCGGAATATCGACCATTTTTCGTATTTTCGTGTCACTGTGCTCGGTTTTTGTATCGACTTTTCGTGATTTCTGAAATTTTCGTTTTTCGGAATATCGACCATTTTTCCTATTTTTCGTGTCACTTTTTTTTTGTATCGACTTTTCGTTTTTCGGAAAATGTTCGTTTTTAGAAAATTTTCGTTTTTCAGAAGATTTTCGTTTTTCGGGAAATTTTTTTCAAGTCCATTCGAAAAATCCGAAAATATTTCGTTTCGGCTCGGAAAACGTTTCGGATCTGACATTTTCGGATCTAAAAATTTTCGGAAATTCGGCCGCATCCGAAAACACGAATCGGGAAATTTCATGAAAATTCCGAAATTCCGAAACCCGAAACGCACATCCCTAGTGCAGAGGAGTCCTGGACTGGGTACCAGAAATGCAATACAAAAAGTGAAGTCCAAGGGGCAAATCTGAGTCAGGGCAGACAAAGGAGAGACAAGCCGAAGAAGCGGTACACAGGTAGGGTGCTTCGGAGAAGGCAGTCCAACACAGGGGAAGTAGCAAATAATACTTAAGCAAGGTAAGTAGAATTCTTCAGGTGCTTTATACATGACAGGTGAGGTGGACATGTCCCACCAGGCGGAACTGAGAAGCAGCCAGAGAAGCAGGAACATGGCAAGCCCCACTGAATCAATACCTCTTCTACTAGCAGCTTACCTGTTATAGGTCTCCCTGGAACCCGGGCATCATCTTGTCTGCAGTGGCCAGTCGCATGTCTCGGCAAGCCAGCTGCCGGGAACCAGTGCAATGGTGAGCACCGACCAGCAGATGCCTTCTCATTTCAGAGCGTGGCCTCAGGAGGGCTCCCAAGGATCCCGAACTTGGATGCTGTGGGGGTCGAACCCTGGGAAGCTGCTCCCCGAGGGGGAAGAAGGCGCTGAATCCCGGCACAACATCAACTTACATAGTGAAAAGACATGAAGACCTGAAACTCAACCAGTGCTTCACCACCCAAAAAGGACTTAAAGATGGCGGCTCCCACAATACAAGGGTAAGGCTAGAGATGGAGTGAAATTGGACTGGATTTAGGGATATGTCTGCATTATGCACAATAATTCACAGAGAAGCCAGTATCAGAAAACAGAAGGATGACAGTTTCCTCCAAACGGAACAGGTGGTCATCATGAATGTTAGTCATCTCTTGGCTAAGGCTGAAACCAGCAGGTAACTGGGGACGATGTGAAGTGGTTCGATGCAGGGAGGAAATTAAGCGTGATCAGAAGGAACACTGTAATGGATCATGATGAAGTAGTTGGAGATATGATTAGATCGTAATCAAAGATAATTTCAGTTCGACGGTAATAAAGCTCCAGAAAGTAACGCGCGGGAGGGGCAGGTGATACGTTGCAGAGGTCAGGGTAATGAAGTGGAAGGTGGCGGCAGATGACAGTGGTCCGTCCAGAGGTTTGTGCAGTTAGGGAAGACGATCAGAAGGCATTAGAAGGGGCTTTATGTCACGTATTTGTGCTCACAGCAGGCGTTAGGACGGACGGGGAAAGGGAATTGATGAACAAACATTTGCTAATGCACAGAGCAGGTTGAGAAATAAGCTGTGACTAGAAATCCATAATTGCCGCTTACAGAAATAGATTGCTGCAAAATTAAACGTGAAATAAATGCAGAATTAGGAGCTGGAATTGCTCTTCAGCTTTTACCAAAACTCTACATTTATAGGAGAATCCAGGAAGCTTTGTATTGCATTGTACATACAATACAGCTATTCCATATATTCAGAATGTGCGGGTGTCTTTTTAGGGGCTCCTCCATATATTCAGGGTGTGTGGGTGACTTTTTAGAGGCTCCTCCATATATTCAGGGTGTGTGGGTGTCTTTTTAGGGGCTCCTCCATATATTCAGGGTGTGCGGGTGTCTTTTTAGGGGTTCCTCCATATATTCAGGGTGTGTGGGTGTCTTTTTAGGGGCTCCTCCATATATTCAGGGTGTGTGGGTGACTTTTTAGAGGCTCCTCCATATATTCAGGGTGTGTGGGTGTCTTTTTAGGGGCTCCTCCATATATTCAGGGTGTGCGGGTGTCTTTTTAGGGGTTCCTCCATATATTCAGGGTGTGTGGGTGTCTTTTAGGGGATCCTACATATATTCAGGATGTGTCAGTGTCTTTTATGGGGCTTCTCCATATATTCAGGGTGTGCGGGTGTCTTTTTAGGGGCTCCTCTATATATTCAGGGTGTGCGGGTGTCTTTTTAGGGGCTCCTCCATTTATTCAGGGTGTGTGGGTATCTCTTTAGGGGCTCCTCCATATATTCAGGGTGTGGGTGTCTTTTTAGGGGCTCTTCCACATATTCAGGGCGTGGGTGTCTTTTTAGGGGCTCCTCCATATATTTAGGGTGTGTGGGTGTGTTTTTAGGGGTTCCTCCATATATTCAGGGTGTGCGGGTGTCTTTTTAGGGGCTCCTCCATATATTCAGGGTGTGCAGGTGTCTTTTTAGGGTCTCCTCCATATATCCAGGGTGTGCGGGTGTCTTTTTAGGGTCTCCTTCATATATTCAGGGTGTGTGGGTGTCTTTTTAGGGACTCCTCCATATATTCAGGGTGTGCGGGTGTCTTTGTAGGGGATCCTCCAAATATTCAGGGTGTGTGGGTGTCTTTTTAGGGGCTCCTCCATATATTCAGGGTGTGCGGGTGTCTTTTTAGGGGCTCCTCCATATATTCAGGGTGTGTGGGTGTCTTTTTAGGGGTTCCTCCATATATTCAGGGTGTGTGGGTGTCTTTTAGGGGATCCTACATATATTCAGGATGTGTCAGTGTCTTTTTAGGGGCTTCTCCATATATTCAGGGTGTGCGGGTGTCTTTTTAGGGGCTCCTCTATATATTCAGGGTGTGCGGGTGTCTTTTTAGGGGCTCCTCCATTTATTCAGGATGTGTGGGTGTCTCTTTAGGGGCTCCTCCATATATTCGGGTGTGGGGGTGTCTTTTTAGGGGCTCCTCCATATATTCAGGGTGTGCGGCTGTCTTTTTAGGGGCTCCTCCATATATTCAGGGTGTGTGGGTGTCTTTTTAGGGGCTCCTCCATATATTCAGGGTGTGCGGGTGTCTTTTTAGGGGTTCCTCCATATATTCAGGTGTGTGTGGGTGTCTTTAGGGGCTCCTCCATATATTCAGGGTGTGCGGGTGTCTTTTTAGGGGCTCCTCCATATATTCAGGGTGTGTGGGTGTCTTTTTAGGGGTTCCTCCATATATTCAGGTGTGTGCGGGTGTCTTTTTAGGGGCTCCTCCATTTATTCAGGATGTGTGGGTGTCTCTTTAGGGGCTCCTCCATATATTCGGGTGTGGGGGTGTCTTTTTAGGGGCTCCTCCATATATTCAGGGTGTGCGGCTGTCTTTTTAGGGGCTCCTCCATATATTCAGGGTGTGTGGGTGTCTTTTTAGGGGCTCCTCCATATATTCAGGGTGTGCGGGTGTCTTTTTAGGGGTTCCTCCATATATTCAGGGTGTGTGGGTGTCTTTAGGGGCTCCTCCATATATTCAGGGTGTGCGGGTGTCTTTTTAGGGGCTCCTCCATATATTCAGGGTGTGTGGGTGTCTTTTTAGGGGTTCCTCCATATATTCAGGGTGTGTGGGTGTCTTTAGGGGCTCCTCCATATATTCAGGGTGTGCGGGTGTCTTTTTAGGGGTTCCTCCATATATTCAGGGTGTGTCAGTGTCTTTTATGGGGCTCCTCCATATATTCAGGGTGTGTCAGTGTCTTTTATGGGGCTCCTCCATATATTCAGGGTGTGCGTGTTTCTTTTTAGGGGCTCCTCCATATAATCAAGGTGTGTGGGTGTGGGTGTCCTTTTAGGGGCTCCTCCATATGATTGGGGTGGGCAGCTGTATAACAAAGCCGCAAAGCAATAAACCTCCCAGCACTGAGCCTGTAGACTAATAAATGTAGTTAGGAATCGCTCGCTGTAAATAAGATCTTTTTTGCTTTTCTAAATGATGTTTTTTTGACATAAAAGGTCCCGGTAGTTTGTGTTATCTCTATCCCACCTCCAGAGACATTGAGACATACCCACTGACCCTGTTTCCATTAGTGAGTATACAAAAATGGCCGAACTGTGATCAAAAAATTGGTATGGTTTTTGGATGAAGCCGAATAATATCAGTCCCCAGGTTGGACGAGTCATTTATCGGACAGGGTGATTCTCCTTTATAGGTGCACTTTGCAGGAGAAAGTATTAAATTCTCCTTTATTTGGTTTTATTCCATGTCTC
This sequence comes from Leptobrachium leishanense, assembly GCA_009667805.1. Classification (NCBI taxonomy): domain Eukaryota; kingdom Metazoa; phylum Chordata; class Amphibia; order Anura; family Megophryidae; genus Leptobrachium; species Leptobrachium leishanense. The sequence continues at coordinate 152,172,027 of CM019070.1, read as the reverse complement.
TCCAAACATTAAGGGTTCATTTAATGCTAAACAAAGCAGTAATGGCAGGATGAGGATTCAAAGTTAGAGCCGGAAAAGTGCAGGAATCAAGACATCGTAATGAGCGAATACAGCAGCATAGCGTGTGAAAAGCTAGGCGCTAATTTGACATGTAATTGTCTTTCTTTGCAAATTGCACGGCGTAGGATTTTAATCTCACTCTTTCTTCCCATAATTTATATAAACACGGGGCTACGCTGAGCTGAAACAGAGGGAGGGGGATAAAATAGGTGAGGATAACAATGATAACAAAGAAAACAAAAAACGATGAAGGCACGAGCTCTCAGAGCGCACCCCGGAATGTTACTGAGCATTAAAAAGCAACAAATAAACTTTGTGCAACAAAACAATGAAGTTCCATGACATAGGATATACTATTGTGGCTTGGCGGGTATCGGGGTGCACTATACAAAAATTAGTGGGGCACAATACTCGAATATACAAAAAAAAACATATTAAAAACTTACAGGGTTATTGAAAGAGAATCGAAAAGTCACCGCACGTTCGGTGACTTTTCGTTATCTTCAATTCGGTACGATTTGGAGATCCCATTTTGGCGAACCTGCGGTGTATTCAGCAAGCACCACAGGGCCACCGAAATGCAAGGAAAAGCCACCGCAAACCTGTCGAACACTCACTGCAAAACCCAGGCGAATGCACACCGAAACCCGCAAAAACATCTGGATTAACCCCGCCGAAGACGCCAAAGAAAACCGAGCAGGAGCCGATCAGAGCGCAGAGCAGCCGCCGGAAAAACCCGGCACCGCAGACGAATAGAGTAAAAAAAAAAAAAACAGTACGCTTGAATGTTTGAAAAGTGAGACTCGAGTGCAAAGAAACTACAGAATGAAAATGTCTGAAATTTACATATAAAATGCAATGAATGATAATAAAAAGGGCTGTTACAGGAAAAAGAAAAAAAGTTTAAAAAGAAAACGGAAATTTTTTTGCAAAAAAATCCCGAAAAATGTTTAAAAGATCCTAAAAAATCTATAAATAAAGAGACTTTTTACTGCAGAATATTATAATAAACGGTTTATTAGGTATTTAATTAAAACAGGAATATTTTTAACATTGAAGCCTATGGGATTCACCTGAATAAACCTGCCGAATGAAAACACCGAATGGCAGGGCATTTCGGCAACTTTTCCCTGCTGGTTTTTGTTCTCTGAGTAGACGAAGCATTGCTTCTCTATGGGGATTTCACTGCCCTCGAACAGGCACCGTATGTGCAGGAAATTCACCAATATTTGGCGAATTGCCTGCTCTCTGAATAGCCAAATGGCCAAGAAAGGTAACCGAACACTGATTTTCAGCGTTTGGTTACCTTTCGGCAGCCATTCGGATCTCTTTGAATAACCCTGTTAATATGTAGCTTGTCGGTGCTTCCCGCCCAGATGACTCCTCCTTTTATATCCTTTCATGCAAAGACAAATAAACAACAAAAATAGGGTGCACTGTGACCCAAAAAATTAATATATACACATAGCGTTATACTGTATGGATAATCTAAATAAAACCCACTCTAAAATAATGCTCACAGGATCAATAAAAAATATTCGTTGACAATATATACTCAGCTTCTCTCCGCGACTCCCAGGATTCATCTGTTTTTTTCTGGAACCATCCGCTTGCGTATACCGATAACCAAGCGGGATTCTACAGTGTATACTGGCCGCTGAGGGCTTAAAATAGGCAAGGCAGACAATATAAGTATATTCAACTTTATTATATAGTTAAATATACACACAGGGGAATATCAATCCAATCTGACGCGTTTCGCCATAAATGATTTTCTCAAGGGTCGTTAGAAAGTTCTAATCTTAGGGTAATTCTGTATATCTTTGCATAATGAAGAACATGGAAGATCTGAGAAGAAAGTGGAAGTTCTCAAAAGTACTTAAAGACCGAGATAACTCAATGTTAAATTCCACTTGATGGACACATCAGCTTTGTACAGCGCCCCATGCCCGAAGATCTTCACCTTTCAGCTTACCTCTTTCTGCTGCCCACAAAGGTCACAATCTTCTAAAGTTCTAAATTCGGTGAGATGGTAACCTCTGCCATCAGTTTTTAAGACTGAATGATCTTATCCCATCTCCTCATGTCTAATTATCACCTAACTAGATGAGTTTGCATTGGTTTAGCCAGGTGTGTCAACACCTACGAGGTTACTGAATGTGGCCATTTTTTTTTTACAAGCCATGGTGTCTACTTTCCCTTCATTTGGGCTCCACGAGGTCTGTCTTCCCCTTCTTTAAAAAAATGCATTGTTAATCTGGTGATGAGTTTCTCTTAATTTCCAGGCGGGTTTCAGTCCCAGGCGCCGACTATTAATGGGTCTCTACGCAAGTTGGGTGAAATCTCTTGGGGATTCAGAGCTTTTGGCATCTTTTCAAGGCCTCACACATCAGGAGAAAAAAAAAACACACATCTGGGGACGGTAGCAGGGTGGCCGCCCTTGATGGTTAGTGACGTCCGGCATATACATTTCTATGAAATCTAGCAGCTCGATGTCATTTGCAGGAAATGTATAAACACACAGATATATATACATTCCACTGGACGTCTTCGCTGAAGGAAAGGTCAGCGCTACCAAACACTTTCAGGCTAATGTGGAATCTCACATTCCAGCACAGTATAGCGCGTTACATTTTGTTTACAATTCAAACATTCTTAAATGATATTTTAATAGGGGCTTCCTGTTGCAATATGGGTAGAAATGTATCTTATATCTATGGTCACATGGGCATCCACTAAAAATACAGGGTGGATAGCATTGATACAAACTGTATCTGTATTATTTACGAACTTCATATTATTGTTTTTGTGGCTTATAAACCTGAAAAAAATAAATTATGTGTCTACGGATTTACTTTATCTGCATTTATTTTAGCAATATTCAATGTCAAAGAAGGGGAATGTAAATGTGGCATAGGGAAAAGACTGGGGAAATGGATTTGTGGTCTCGTTTTATTTTGGGGCAGAGTATGTAGAGCATGAAATTGAAGACACCGATGTCCCCATAATCACTTATTTCTCAGCTCTCTGGGTGTCATGGGAGATGTAGATATGCAATGGCTCACAGACAGTTATACATGAAAAATATATGATGTACGCACAGGACAGACAAGAAGTGAAACCATACATTTTATAATATACACACGTAAATTTTTCCAGGATGTCATGCACTCTTGCATTATTTTCAATTATTCACCTGTTGCCTGTCATTCGGCTCCTTTAGTATACAACAGATAAATGTGGCAGCACTCCAGGACTATAAATCAAATGTAACTTTCATTGCTTTGTTTAAAAGTCGCAAAGTTGAGGTTTCAGCTCCATCCAGGAGCTTTCCTCAGCTGCTGCTATACTCTGGTGATATATATATATATATATATAAAAATATACATTTAAGAGATAGCAAGGTTGTAAGCTACTACTCATCAGTAAATGAGCAGCATATGCCAGGGCTCAAAATTTCCACTCGCCCACTCGCCCAGGACGTGTAGAAATTTAAACAGGGTTAGTTTTGGAAATATGAATTAGTTTGAATTTGGCGTCTGCCCCTTTTACCCCTTTTAGTCATATATACAGCATAGGAACAAATAAGGGGGCAGAGTTGTGGGTGGGGGTGTGTGTGGTGTGGGTAGGTTATGAGTGGGATCAGAAGTGGCAAGAACTGTATGGCCTGTCTAGAAGCGTTTGACTTGAATTTTTGACCCCTGATATATGCTCTTAATTCATGCACCAATCCCTCCTTCCTTGAGAACATTCGGCACCGGATCGTGGACTTCTCCCGGAGGTGACTGACATTTTGGATGTCAGTAAAGTCTCCAGGGCCTCCCCCCACTCACTGACGCTGTCACGCATGTGCGCGACGACATCAGTTGGGCAAGTAACCCTCTAGCTGCCAAAGGATTTCCTATGGACCTTCCGATCGGTGGCAACTAGAGGGTCACGTTTGCTATCATTGGTAAGGCCAGAAAAAAAATATTCAAATCAAATATTTTTTAAACTTTTTTTGTCTGGCTCTTATGATAAAACAGGACTTCAAATCGTGTTTAAACATGATGAACACAAAATGGTCAAAATGAGCTCAACACACAGAGATGAAATGGCTCAGCAGTGAAAAAAGCAAAAAACATGCACACATTAGGTATTTCTAAACTCAGGACAAAATTTAGAATCTAATTAGCTGGGGTCTGTTTTGGCTGTTGTAGATTTTGGGGGTCAATATTCGAATAATTTAAAAAAAAAAAAAAAAATCATCAAATTTCATAATTGTTTTTATAGTAAATTATATGATATGATGAAAATAATGCTATCTTAAGAAAGTCCATTAATGACGAGAAAAACGTTATATAATATGTGTGGTTTCCATAAACGAGTAAGTGAAAAATTAGAGCTAAACACAAAGAGCGCAGAAATGTAGAAACAGCAGTGGGTACTTTCGGAAAGACAATGGTAAATCCACCTGGTCACTATATGAGGATTTCTTGTCAGCCGAGAAATAAATCACACCAAAGAAGCAAATCGAAAATGTGTTTACTTAACTGTTTAAAAACGAATCAGCTCAGATCACTGCGTTTCGCCCTCTGACATCGGACTTCGTCAGGAGCTTAAAAATGCACAATGATCCAGAGCAGCACATAATACAAATATATACAGATACAAAGTAGGGCATAGCATATAAAACATATAAAAGCGCATGTTTCCAGACTTTAGACCCTCCCAGGTAAACATGGATGGTTATTAGTCCATTTTTTTGCCTTTTTTCCCATTTCGGAGTTGGAATCATATATGTGTTCAAGAAAGGAAATTATCACGGATAGGATTCTGCGATATTGCTTAATTGTTGACCTTTGCAAAATGATACATTCTACACGATCCTTGCAAATTCCTGTGTGTTTTGGTGGCTTTCTGAAGAGAAGTATCACAGTGTAGATAAACATCTGGGTTTAATGAGACCTGCATGAGCTTGTATCCAGGTTTGTTATCAGGGGTCACTTTATGCAGGTCCCTGTAGATCCATGACGTTCCACAGAGACAACTAGCAGAGTTTCGGTGTACATCAACAAGACAAAAGCAGTGAGAGAGGACAGTGGCCACGATGGATGGCCCTATGGCGGCACTCGCTAAATAGTCTATTCACTGTATTTTTGGCACAATGGAGTCACCTAAGTGAGCCAAGATGGACCGAAACACAAAGTGAATAGACTCTTATATTTTCATAGGCACCTTAAGCGCACTGTTGCAGCAGAACTCTAAATTCATTAAATTATAATTATTTCTGTCATTTTAAAGTCCCAATCTGACCTCTGGCCCCAACCTCCCACCCTTCAATGTGTTGACATGTATTTTATTTCTTGTCTGCATGTGATGTGGATTTGTGCAACGCTTGAACTTTGATTTGGAAGATTGGTTAAAATAATATATTCCTCCCTTGAGGTCATTCCCCGAATCCGCACCGCCATGCTGATGGAGCACACATTGCAGATTGCCGGCATTGTATAAATATTCACAGACTCGCTGAAGGAAAGGGATCTTCATGCGGAATTTGCAAGATTATGAAAATCAGGAGAGCAGCAGTAACAGTCCCAGTTTTCTAACCTTACGCGACGAGGTGCTAATTAAAGGGAAAACGGTGTTTAGCTGCACGGCTGAGGATAAATGGCAAACACGCAATCTCTGTGTTACTAACTAAACTTCAATGGGGCGGCTGACAATGAAGGCTTTATATGGAATGATGGTGTCACCTACTGGCCACCTGCAATGCTACAATGATGGCAAAACAACATTTCAGCCTATGTACGTGATGTGAAGCTAGTATAGTGAACAGGGCTCAAGGGCTCCAAGTCACTAAGAGAGGTGTGTATATACATAAAACAAAACCTTTAATCAGGGGCGACTGGTGTCCTTTCAATTTGGTGTGGTGCCAGCCTGGAACCATGAATGTTTTTAATCATGAATAGGAATATGTCTATATGGCGCTGCTACCTCCAAAATATGTGTACAATCCCATATATAGGGAGTAAAGCTTATAAACACATTGCTATTAATAAGGAAAATAAAATAGCCATGAATTCAATGATTACGAGTGTAATCCAGAAATTAGATGTATACATAAAACGTTCAGAATAAAAAATGTAAAAGTGAACACTAGTCCTACCCATTTTACTCTGAGTATTCAAACCTTCAGTGTATGAAAGAAAAAATTCTTTTTACTATTGCTATTTAGCACATTAAGTTAAATGTTGGGTGCATTTTCTGTCATTAAGGGGTTAAGGCAAACACCTGCTGTGTGAAGGAGATAAAATCTACATTCAAGCCTCAGAAGGAGCTTGCTTTGGTCGGGTTTGCGTGACGCCCATTAGAGCTCAATTAGCCAGCAGCAGGGGGGATGATAACAGCTGTGGTCCATTATTGCCAAGAATTCCCATAAAGCCTTTATCATATTTCTGGATGCTGGTCAAAGACAAATAATCGCATTATCTTTCTTTTTTTTACTCTGCCTAGCAACAGTCGAGGAGACAATGACACTGCATGAAGGTACATAACACATTTTATCAATCAGGCACATGTTAAATGACACAAAAAAAAAACAGAAAAAAATTATATAGTTTACATTTTTTTTTGGTATAGCAAAGAAAAAATGGTAGGGCGCTACCCCATTAGCCCTGTGGACGAGCCACCACTGCCTTTAATATAAAAATCAAATATTACATAATGTTACTTATTTCACGCAACAAATAAAATGAATAAAAACTTATACAGTCTTCAGGTATTATTTGGGTCACACCACCATAACCCTGTTAGGGGCAGAAGACTCGGAACCCGATCCCATCACGAAGCCAATGAAGTTGCAATACACCGCATGGAAACTAGCATTGAGCATTCATTTTATGTAGATATACATCTCTATTACTGACTCTGAGCCCTTGAGCCCTATTCACTATAATAGCTTCACAGCAAATTTATGCATGAATAGGGATTAATCCCATATTTAAAAGGACACTAACACTTGCATAGACCACTTTAGAAAACACATTATAAAACACATGCTGCTTTTATCTGTGTGTGAAGTAATCTGCTGCAGTATTTAACAATCAGTAGGGAATGTTTAGATAAGGTGGCAGGGGGTCTATTGTTCTCCAGGCTGAGATAAGAGATGGCAGCTGAATGAGACACGACAGACAGTTTAAAAGTCTTCTAATCTACCACCTGGGGTGTCCTTTGAATACATCCCACGCAATACAATGATGTGAGTCGGTGACTGACCCATTCACTCCATTCTATGGCCAAACCCACAAAGTGAGGAGCAAGTGATGGAAAGACACTTGGGTCTGGGGGCTGTTTACAACACAAATTATCACACAATGGATGCACCCAGTGACACATATAGAGGAAAATATCACACAATGGATGCACCCAGTGACACATATAGAGGACAATATCACACAATGGATGCACCCAGTGACACATATAGAGGAAAATATCACACAATGGATGCACCCAGTGACACATATAGAGGACAATATCACACAATGGATGCACCCAGTGACACATATAGAGGACAATATCACACAATGGATGCACCCAGTGACACATATAGAGGAAAATATCACACAATGGATGCACCCAGTGACACATAGAAGAAAATATCACACAATGGATGCACCCAGTGACACATATAGAGGACAATATCACACAATGGATGCACCCAGTGACACATATAGAGGACAATATCACACAATGGATGCACCCAGTGACACATATAGAGGAAAATATCACACAATGGATGCACCCAGTGACACATATAGAGGACAATATCACACAATGGATGCACCCAGTGACACATATAGAGGACAATATCACACAATGGATGCACCCAGTGACACATATAGAGGAAAATATCACACAATGGATGCACTCAGTGACACATATAGAGGAAAATATCACACAATGGATGCACCCAGTGACACATATAGAGGGAAATATCACACAATGGATGCACCCAGTGACACATATAGAGGGAAATATCACACAATGGATGCACCCAGTGACACATATAGAGGAAAATATCACACAATGGATTCACCCAGTGACACATATAGAGGAAAATATTCTCTTAACTAAACATATAAGAGAAAAACAAAGCACGTGTAAGAGATCAGCTACATAAAATTAACACAATAAGGACATTTCAGTTTTTGGTGGTACTGGCCCTTTAAGTGGTGTTTAGATCTTGCTTTGTTATTGTTGACAACATAGCAGATTTATTTTTCTAGTTTCAGCCCCTTCAGTTTGCATCGTCAGGTCTGGAGTGGATCTCGGCTAAACAGACAGAGGTTGAGCTTAGCAGATGTTTTGAGACGTTAAAAATGTTTGCGGTGCTCAGTTGGAAGTTCCTGAGATGGGACTGAAAATGAAAGATATGTGTCTGTGGTTGAATAGGAAGAGAGTGAAAATGTGTGATGAAAGTGTGAAAATGTAGCTGAGTAGGATGGGAGTGAGTGTGTGCCCATCCCTCCTTGACTCTCCTGTAATGTGGTTAGAAGTTGAGGCAGTGGTTTATGGTTTCCAGCAACAGGTAGTTCTTCAGGCATTTCCCCTCCTATGGAGGACAATGCTAGCATTGTGAGGTCAAACACAGACATATATTTTAATCCGTAAAATGTAGCGATTGCTTTAACCTGTTTGCAAAATTGCAAAGTGTCGAGGCAAGCGCTTTTCCTTGGCCATGGGAGATTTAAATAATTAAAAGATCATATTTTTCAAATTTAGCTGGCGCCGCTGGTGAATTTCCCGTTACCCACAATTAACCAAGTATTTATTTATTTATAAAGGATTTTACCAGGAAGGATACATTGAGATTTCTCTCGTTTTCAAGTATGTCCTGGGTTCAAGAACATTGAAGTGTTACAGTAAGTATCAAAAGAAGCATTGGAGCAGCATCATACAATGCAGTCTGCGTCCGCTCTCATACTTCGACAGGTAAACTTGCAGTGAGGATGGCGTTTACATTATATTGTAAATCTTCAAGAGACTTTGCTAAGTGGTGCCTGGCCAATGGCAGCGATGGAGAACCCCGGATGTTTCTAAATTATATGACCCATGATGCTCGGCTAGCCTCATGTGTTACTATGGAAAAAATGTGGGTACCCCTTCGTGCGGCGCAACTCACAGATAAATCTATTAGAAGGAGCAGTAGGATCAGGTATGCTCCTTAATATTTTTCAGTATCCTGGTATTAGCAGCGACAAATAAGGTTTAAACAATAGAAATGTATAAGCAATCAATCCCTATTACAGGTGGGTGCAAAAATATTTCTATACACAACAGTCTGTCATGTTAGGTTTATCCTCATTTGATTCCAGTGTGCTACCTAGTGTCCAAATGGTGGAATTGAGCTGGTAATGCTGTGTCTAACGTTCGTCAGTCTCAGCGATGAGAAAAAAAGTTTTCCTTACAAATGGTCAGCGTGTTTTCTGTCATTCGAAGTTGACAAGTTGAAGTAAATCCACTGATGAAGTCACGGGTAACAAAGACCCCTAGGTGAAACGCATTTGGCGTTATTGTTTTTATTTCTGTTTGTTTTATGAATTTTATTAAATATTTTTTTTATACGCTGTCGTCCTGAGAGTTGAAGGGGTTTTCCTGGAAGGTTGTACCTACAACAAAACAACCTCTGAGCGATTGATCCTTAGGACCTGAGTTTAGGTCCAAAAGCATGTGAGTACCTCCAACCTTTGAAATGTATCCATTCTTCATGCAGGTCTGCACCATGCTGTACTTTTTATATTACTAGGATTTGAAGACTCTATCGCATAAGGGCTGCTGGGTAGCCATATTAATAACCCACAAGTGAAGACACCCGACCCGGTTAGGGCTCCTCTAAATGTGAGTGAGACACGACTCGAGTGGTCTTTATTAATATTGTATCCGGAATATACTATGATATGTATGTCATTTATGTCTTTCATATGTGAGACAATTGAAAGCTAAGACTTGAGAGACTAGGACAGGGTAGTGTACCATTCTTTGTCTTCTATCTAATATTGGGAACACTGGGCGCGCCACACTTGATTTTCTTTGTATTGTATAAACCTAAATAGAATGTATAAAAATGTTCACGCCTGGGTCACCCTGGTAAACCATTAGCTACAAGGATTACAATGTTTACAATACATAGGTACTGTAGATATACAAAACATACTTGACATGATAGAGAGAGACTTGCTTCCTATGGAGCTTACATGTTCCATATTTAGGTTGATCTTATAGTTTTTTCCCCTCCAAATAAAGCTTAATAGCTCACACTTAAATTCAACTTCTATAAATAAATACATGAACTGCTGTACTTTATTATACACAGGAAAATAGATACATCTTTATTAAAATAATTTTATGCTTGAAATCAACATGTCAAATCACAGATATAAAGATTAAATTGATGTGTAGTGTGCAATGCTAAGAAAGCTTTTTACCGCTCTTACTTGAATGCAACCTTTTCTATACAGTGATGGTTTAATGGTTTCATGGGCCTGGAGATGAAGATTTTGGTGTGCACAATTTTCATTGTGCTAGTGGTTTATCAATCCCATAGTGTCTTTTCCTCATTCTTCTCACCCACATTGTGTCTCTGCCCATTCTTCATTTTTCCTTTGTGCCCCCTACAGAATTCTTCTCATTGTCCCATTGTTCTCATCTTCTTTGTGGCCAAATGCCATTCTTCCCATGTCCAATTTTTCTCATTCTAATTCTGTTCAATGAGAACCTTTCTTCTAACCATTTCATTGTGATACTGGCTCGTTCCTCTCAATGCTGATGATGTCATAACGCTGATGGTAATTGGTTCCGACATAGTTAACATGTCTCTGGGCAGTGTGATGTCCCACAAAGTAAAAGTGAGGATCTTTTTTCTATTCCTCCCACTTTCCCTGTTGTGTTCCTTTTTCTGGAGACTGAGATCTATACCACCTTTGTGTCTGTGTGTTAAAATACAATCTTCCAGTTGAAGTGGTTGAAGCCAAAACAGTAATTGAATTTAAGCAAGCATGGGATAGGCATAAGGCTATCCTAAACAAAAGATAAATCCAGGTAAAGTATCCATGTAATTGGGCAGACTAGATGGGCCGAAAGGTTCCTATCTGCCGACATTTTTCTATGTTTCTATGTTTCTAATAAGCCAGAATATGTAGAAATGATTGATCAGATATTACTGACTGTTTCTGATTTTCATGATCTAGGGCAGTGGTTCCCAACCGTGGTCCTCAAGTACCCCTAACAGGCCAGGTTTTTCACATATCTGAAGCACAGCACAGTTGATAATTTGCTGCTCAGTGATTGCATTATTCAGTCTGCAGTACCAAGGTGATCCTTAAAACCTGGCCTGCTAGGGGCACTTGTGGACCCCGGTTGGGAACCACTGATCTAGGGTTAACCTAATACAGTGCTATGGGAAAGTGACCCTGGGATGACCTGTAGCTATTTATGTATTAACAATTAATAGGTAGATATGGTTCAAGAGCCGGAATCCAGACAAACAGATGGGTGTCACCAAGGAACGTTTATCTGATTGCAAGACAATTTATAGTTTCCCTAGTTGTAATAATTGGTAATATATCTAAAGACAGCTGAATTTGATACAAAAAAACAAACATGTGAGAGTATTCTCATGGTCACACCCTGGAAAAATGTATGGCCAACTTTTCTCATGATGCGGCATGAGTGTCTCTTATGTGTTGGAATTGTATATAAGAGGGATTTTAGTGGTCATTGGCAGAGAAGGAAGGCTCATACCTGAGAAATAGAGCTCGTTCTCAGGTCAATCTTGAAATGGGACTTCTCTCTGGCCATTGATCCGGAGCGACGTAAAAGACGAAGCCTTTTTCTGTAATGTATTAACTACTAACCATTTAGCTTTCGATATTATTTTGAACTAATACTTAATTGATATGCCAATTGCTATCAGTTTATATTGATTAATCATTAATTCCAATAATATCAGTATCTTGTGTTTATCTACTAACAAATTTGTACCAAGTTTATTTTTAGCCAATGTTTAATATAATCTACGTGTTTCATTACACTCAGCCAGACACAACATTTGCATTTGAAGCTCAAGGGATTAATTGACTACCTTAATTAATGAACGTTGATGTTCTTTAGTTAATATGTCTAATGCTCCTGATTGTCACATGTGATCTTCCTGCAATAATTTGCTGATTGATGCTTGTTTGATTACCGTGATGTTTCAGGTTGATACATAGATTGAGTAATTGATGAATTGATATTGATCTATGTGTGTGTTCGTTCTAGTTATAAACTGGTTTCAAGAAATGTTCTTGGGGGTTTATGATGTACTTGCCTAATACTTAATTGAATATATATATATATACAGTCAGTTCCAGAAATATTGGGACAGACACAATTCTAACATCTTTGGCTCTATACACCACCACAATGGAGTTGGAATGAAACAGACACAATGTGCTTTAACTGCAGACTGTAAGCTTTAATTTGAGGGTATGTACATCCAACTCAGGTGAACGGTGTAGGACTTACAGCAGTTTGCAGATGTGCCTCCCACTTGTTAAGGGACCAAAGGTAATGGGAAAATTGGCTTCTCAACTGGTCCATGGCCAGGTGTGTGATAGTCCCTCATTACCCCAATTACAATGTGCAGATAAAAGGCCCAGAGTTCATTTCAAATGTGCTATTTGCATTTGGAATCTGTTGCTGTCAACTCTCAAGATGAGATCCAAAGAGCTGTCACTATCAGTGAAGCAAGCCATCATTAGGCTGAAGAAACAAAACAAACCCATCAGAGAGATAGCAAGAACATTAGGCGTGGCCAAAACAACTGTTTGGAACATTCTCAAAAAGAAGGAACACACCCGTGAGCTCAGGAACACCAAAAGACCCGGGAGATCACGGAAAACAACTGTGGTGGATGACCGAAGAATTCTTTCCCTGGTGAAGAAAACACCCTTCACAACAGTTGGCCAGATCAAGAACACTCTCTAGGAGGTAGGTGTATGTGTGTCAAAGTCAACAATCAAGAGAAGACTTCACCAGAGTGAACACAGAGGGTTCACCACAAGATGTAAACCATTGGTGAGCCTCAAAAACAGGAAGGCCAGATTAGAGTTTGCCAAACAACACCTAACAAAGCCTTCACAGTTCTGGAACAAGATCCTATGGACAGATGAGACCAAGATCAACTTGTACCAGAGTGATGGGAAGAGAAGAGTATGGAGAAGGAAAGGAACTGCTCATGATCCTAAGCATACCACCTCATCAGTGAAGCATGGTGGTGGTAGTGTCATGGCATGGGCATGTATGGCTGCCAATGGAACTGGTTCTCTTGTATTTATTGATGATGTGACTGCTGACAAAAGCAGCAGGATGAATTCTGAAGTGTTTCGGGCAATATTATCTGCTCACATTCAGCCAAATGCTGCAGAACTCATTGGATGGTGCTTCACAGTGCAGATGGACAATGACCCAAGCATACTTCAAAAGCAACCAAAGAGTCTTTGAAGGGACAGAAGTGGAATGTTATGCAATGGCCAAGTCAATCACCTGACCTGAATCCCATTGAGCATGCATTTCACTTGCTGAAGACAAAACTGAAGGGAAAATGCCCCAAGAACAAGCAGGAACTGAAGACAGTTACAGTAGAGGCCTGGCAGAGCATCACCAGGGTTGAAACCCAGCGTCTGGTGATGTTTATGCATTCCAGACTTCAGGCTGTGATTGACTGCAAAGGATTTGCAACCAAGTATTAAGAAGGGAAAGTTTGATTTATGATTACTATTCTGTCCCATTACCTTTGGTCCCTTAACAAGTGGGAGGCACATCTGCAAACTGCTGTAAGTCCTACACCGTTCACCTGAGTTGGATGTACATACCCTGAAATTAAAGCTGCAGTTAAAGCTGTCACGGTTCCCAGATCCCACCATGCAGTACTTAACGCCCCACACTCCACAGAGCCCAGAAGCTACCAACAGAGTAGCCGTGAAAGATCTATAACTGTCTGGTCCTTAGAATTGGCCAGGTAAACTAGCTAGACAGAAAGGGTTAACAACACGGGGAGTAGTCAGTCGAGACAGAATCAGGAATACAGAGTCCAGAATGGTCAAATGGAATAGACGGGTCGATATCAGAGCAGTGGCGTAGTACAAGAAAATGGTCTAGGGCAACAGAAGGTAGAATAGTCAGAAACAAGCAGATGTCAATAACAGGTTAATTCAATATAGCAGACAGGTACAAGGAGCTCAGGTATGGATAACCACGATCTGGCAACTGCTGAGAATACACTGAGGGTTTTTAAAGACCTTCACCAGACCACGCCCCCCACTCAAGCCGCGCCTCATGCAGCCACCTCCCTGTCTGTCTCCATTTAAACCAGGCATTGGTCAGCGAGCAGCATCAGACATGCTGCCCTCAAGCACACAGGTAGGGCTGGAAGCTCCCAACGTTACAAAAGCACATTGTGTTTGTTTCATTCCAACTCCATTGTGGTGGTGTATAGAGCCAAAGATGTTAGAATTGTGTTGATGTCCCAATATTTCTGAACCTGACTGTATATAGATATATACTGTTTTCACTAATAAAGTTTTCCATTTTTCTTTCACCCATTGGTGTCATGTCCTGTTGATTAACCTCCCTGGCGGTCTATATATTGTGAAAATTCTTTGCTGAAAGCGGCCAGTTTTATATATTTTTTTGGCCCCTCTAGCGGCATCCCGAGTGTGGCTCGGGGTTAAATTCCTATGTTGGAAGCGTTAACCCCAAGCAACACTCGAGATGCCACTGGATATATCACCTCTCCCTGCGCTCCCTTGAAGTCCCCAGCTGCCTCCGCCGGTGACCGTGACCTTATACTTCCTGGTTCCTTCCTTTAGGAGAAGGAATCCAGGAAGTAAAATGCCGCGATCGCCAGAGGAGACTGCAGAGATCAGCAAGGGAGCACACAGAGAGGTGATGTGTAGAGCCCGAGTGTGTCTCGGGGTTACCGCTCTCAGCGGTGAAATTTAACCCCGAGACACACTCGGGAACACCGCCAGGGAGGTTAAATAATATCCTTAATTGCTGATTGATTAGGCAATACAGTCTGTCTCTTGCCTTCTGTATGATTTACTTTCCCCCTTAGCCTTTTGATCTACATGATTATTTTGTTTTCCCACTCTTTCCCCATAGAGTTGTCATCTGTCCAATCTACTTTTTTATTTCCTACCACTCTTTGTCCCCGACCTCTACTGCTTCTGTGCCCCCCAAGTGAGTCAACCTGTATACAAACATGGATCAACAGCACCACCACATAGTGGTGATGTTACTGAAGGACACAGCAGCACTTTTTTGGGTAGCTGTCAGTATACACCTTGTTCTCGATTCCATACAAAAAGAAACTGTAGCTGTTCTCTTTCCAATTGTACATAGCCTTACAGAGAGGGAGCCATTCAATAACTTGTTTCTGGAGGGAGGAGAAGAAAATAACCAAATTACTTGGCATGATGAGGCAGACGGAGTATATAATTTCCTAGCTGTAGAGAAAATCATTTAGGGCAAATATGTTTCACTGTAGAAGACAATAAAAATAGAGATATGTAATTTTTGGACCAACCAGAAGTAAAAAAGTAAAGTTGAGAGTCATTGATAGAGGAATTGGTGGTGGTGGGGTTATGTTGGATTTTCTTTCTACCATCTTTTCCAATTCTGGTAATTACTCCTAAATTTGGCTGTCAGATTGTGAAGTTACCAAGCCACACTGTTTAGTGAACAAGCTCACAAGGACCCCCTAATCATGAAATGACCAGTCTAGTCACCCTTGTAAAGGAGATCTTAGTTATATCAATGGCAGGCTTAGGCTATTAAAGCTTCCTCTTCACCAGCCCAAAGAGGGGCATTCAAAAGATCTACATGACTGATGCTATTATCCAAATGCTCATGAATCTATCAGAGTTCTGCAAAAAACACACCAACTGCCAGACAAATGAGTGTTGTTGATTGTTCCACTCTGGACTAATGTGATCTTTAGAAATAATAACTTTTATTCTCAATAAATAAAACACTTAGCACACTCTCATATCACGCGAAACATCTCAAAAACACAAGAAAAAAGTATAATATTATTATAAATAAAATATTATTAAAACCAAAAGCCTCTCGTTCTATATTAAATTATTTTGTTCGGGTACACATATTTAGAAAGACCCTCTTAATTATTCTGTGTGAGGGAACAGGGTAGAGAACAGTTAAATCCGAGGTGCCAACTGACAAGGTGATATAATTTAGGGTATCCCCTAATATGTTTTCTTTAAGCCATTTAGCTACATGTAAAAATAAGGCACTCATACACTAGGCGCATTACTGAGAAAAGGGAGAAAGCTGATCCTCATCTGAATTGATTTTTTCTCTCACAAAGATGCACCCAACATTCGTTTCGCCCAGTAGAGCTGGCTGTTCGAGTACAATAGGATCACATACTGTTTGGAAAATATGAGAGGAGGTGGTTGCCATTCTTGCAGCAGGACGAGTATCTAAGCTCCCCTGCCAAGACCCCCTTCCCCGCTGACACACGGTTCTCCCAAAATCCATAAGTATCCAAAATTTGGAACGCTCGCATTCCAAATAACGTGTGTTTAACCTGTATAATTTTTTTCTCGTGTTTTGAGACGTTTTCTGTGATATTAGGATGAGCTATTTGATTTTATAATTGAGAATACAAGTTACATTTTATCAAGAACATATTAGTCCAGAGTGGAGCTATCAATACCACTCCTACAAGTTGCTTTTGGTGAGTTCAGAGCTGGTGTAGGCGGAGATCATCCGCTGACTGGAGTAGTCTAGTTGGGATGTGCTTGCTGAGTAACAAAGACATGTAGGGAGGAGTGGAGTTATTGAGCGATTTGAACGTGAGCGTCAGTAATTTAAACTGTATCCTGAAACATACAGGAAGCCAATGGAGGGTCCAGCAGAGGGGAGAGGTACGCGAGCTGCACCTGGTGAGGAAAATAAGCCTGGCAACTGCATTCATTACTGCAAAGCGGCAATACGAGAGTTGGAGAGGCCAATAAGGAGCGAGTTGCAGTAATCAAGTACTTAAACCAGCACCTTTGCGTTGTCTTGTGTCAGAAAAGGGCGGATGCGGGTAATTCTTGATTTGATAGTAACAGGATTTGGTCACTGTCTGGATTTGGGGAGAGAATGTTAAATCAGAATCGAAAGTGACACCAAGGCAGCGAGCTTGAGGCGTCGGACTAATGAGCGTTCCATTTACTCGTAGAAAGATAGGTAGCATTGGGGTTTTTCTTGGAGGGAGGAACAACGAGGATTTCAGTTTTGGCAAGATTGAGTTTAAGGAAGCTGGAACACATTCAATTCGAGACGACAGAGAGTCATTCAGTGAAACCTTTGACTGACATTGCAGGGATATTGAGGATTAGTAATACTGGACAGAGGTTTCTATAAGGAATATATTGGAAACAAATTGCTTATCTGCTCAAAACATTGAATTTATCCCTGGATGGCTGATATGGGACGGTAATTAGGGATGAGCCGAACGCCCCCGTGTTCGGTTCGACTTCAAACTAGAGCAATTTCAGAAGTTCGAGTTTGAACTTGAACACGATCCGAACTCAATGTAAGTCAATGGGACCCAAACGTTCGATTTTTAGAGTGCCCTCCAAGAGGGCATATATGTTAGAAATTTGCCATAAAAGGTGTATGGGGGTCCGGGTAGTGCCCTGGGGGAAAGGAAACAAGGACAAAAAATTTTTAGAAAAAGTTTTTAAAGGAACAGTGAGTTTTCCATGAAATAAAGGTTAAGAATAAAAATGAAAAATTCCTTCAAATATCGTGCCTAGGAGGTCCCCATAACCTGTCCGTGAAGTGGCGGATTTGTAGGATGTATAGAAACATTTAAAAACAAAAAAAATGACATTTCAAATGACGGTAAATGGTTTTCCTTTAATCTATTCATAAACAACTGCTTGGGGCAGCAGCCTGTTTGAAAAGAGGAGACGTTTTAGGACGCGCAGAACAAGTTTAGTGATTTTTTGGGCTAAATTATGGTGAAACTTATGCAGGTTTTGGATGAAAGTAACAATAGGTGCTTTAAAATTGGGCCTTTAGTGTCGGCAACAGTGCTGTCACACCGTAACCCCTCTGTGGTATTGTGGAAGAGTGCAGGGTTGGACCTGCGGTCAAATATTGAAATGATATGAATCTGGTACACGCGTCAGTGCACCCAAATATTTTGCCTTTGGTGGCAGCAAGTGTCTTCACACCGTAAGTAACCCCTCTGTGGTATTGTGGAAGAGTGCAGTGGTGGACCCTGCGCTCCAATATTAAAATGAAATAAATCTGGTATAGGCGTCAGTGGCAATGTACAGAAAATTGTGCCTTTGGTGGCAGCAAGTGCTTTTACACCGTAAGTAACCCCTCTGGGGTATTGTGTAAGAGTGCAGTGGTGGACCCTGCGCTCCAATATTAAAATGATATGAATCTGGTATGGCGTCAGTGGCAGTGCACCCAAATATTGTACCTTTGGTGGCAACAAGTGCCTTCACACCATAAGTAACCCTCTGTGGTATTGTGGAAGAGTGCAGGGTTGGACCCTGTGGTCAAATATTAAAATGATATGAATCTGGTATAGGCGTCAGTGGCAGTGCACCCAAATATTGTACCTTTGGTGGCAACAAGTGCCTTCACACCATAAGTAACCCCTCTGTGGTATTGTGGAAGAGTGCAGTGGTGAACCCTATGGTCCAATATTAAAATGATATGAATTTGGTACAGGCGTCAGTGCACCCAAATATTTTGCCTTTGGTGGCAGCAAGTGCCTTCACACCGTATCCCCTCTGTGGTATTGTGGAAGAGTGCAGTGGTGGAGGTTTTGTGAATGCAGAAGACATCCCCGATCTATTCCGTTACGTCAGCATCAGGGGATTGATAGCTGCTGATCCAGGACTGATTCATTTTTATAAATGTCAGCCGGTCTACAGAGTCGGTGGACAGACGCACTCTTTTGTCTGTGACAAAACCTCCAGCGGCACTGAGCGTCCTTTCAGAAAGCACACTGGATGAAGGGCAACCTAGTAGCGGCATAGCATATTGGCTAAGTTCTGGCCAGTGATCCAATCTCAACACCCAGTAAGCCAGTGGATCATCTGCTGTAAAGGTATCCAGGTCTGCCCTTGCCCCTAGGTAGTTCTGCACCATACGGTGAAGACGCTGGCAATGATTGCCTACATTTGACGTCCCTGAGCGTCATGGACGAAATTTTTTTAAAAAGGCATCAGTCAAATGGCCCTGGCCTTCACAGCTCTTCCTCTGATCATCCGCAGCCTCAGAAACACCTGTGTCATCACTTGGTAACCTACCAGTGCCTGGAAAGGTGTTACACAAGTGTCGCTTTAGAGCGTCCTCAAGTTATTTCTTCCTGTCCTCCCTCTGTGCGGGCAGGACGAGCTCTGCAACTTTACCCTTGTATCGTGGAACAAGAAGGGTTGCCAACCAGTAATGATCACTCTCCTTGATAGCACGAATCCTGGGGTCCTTTAGCAGGCTTTGCAGGATAAGGGAGCCCATGCAGCATAGGTTGGAGGTGGCATTAGCTTCCGAGTCTTCCTGGTCAATGAGGATGACCCCATCGTGCACTTCCTCCTCCCAGCCACGTACTAGTCCTTGTGTTTCTGGGGACACAAAACCCTCCCTTGAGGAATCCCTACCTACAATGCCCCCACTACTTAAATATTATTCCTCCTCCTCCTCATCCTCCTCCTGTCTGATCTGAAGACCCACAGGAATGCTGTCTGCGGAAAGACTGGGGCCTTGAGAGCTAGGGAAGGCAACCTCTTCCTCCCGCTGCTCTGCCTCTAGAGCCACATCTATAATTCCCCGCAGAGTGCACTCCAGCAGAAACACTAAAGGAATTGTGTCACTGATGCATGCACTGTCCCTGCTCACCATCCTCGTTGCCTCCTCAAATGGTGACAGTACAGTGCATGCATCCTTGATCATCAGCCACTGCGGGGGAAAAAAAAAACAAGTTGACCTGAACCTGTCCTTGTGCCATACTCACACAAGTACTCATTGATGGCCCTCTGCTGCTTGTGCAGACGCTGCAGCAATGCCAATGTCGAGTTCCACCTGGTGGGCATGCCTGGATGAGAAGCTCTGGCAGCCCTGGGTACTTGGTTAGGAAACGCTGTACCACCAGATTTAGGACGTGTGCTAGGCATGGTACATGCATCAATTTACCCTTGAGTAGGGTGGAGAGAAGGTTGCTGCCATTATCACAGATGACCATTCCCAGCTGAAGCTGGCATGGTGTTAACCATCTCTGCACCTGCCCCTGCAGAGCTGACAGAATTTCTGGCCCGGTGTGGCTCCTGTCCCCTAAACAAACCAGCTCAAGCACAGTATGGCATCTCTTTGCTTGAGCCATTGTGTAGCCCCTGCCACGCGTCGGTTTAACTGCCACTTCGCCAGAGACATTGAAGGAGGAGGAGGAAGAAGAAGAGGTGGTAGAGCAGACAGACCTCATATAAGCAGCTTTCTGGAGGCGTGGTTGATGAGCAAGCTCCAGCACAGAGTCCTGTCCTGGATCCCTCCCAGCTGCAAGCAGAGTTACCCAGTGTGCCATGAAGGAAATGTAACGGCCCTGTCCATGCTTGCTGGACCACTAAAGTAATGTGCACCTTGCTCCTGACTGCCTTTCCCAATGACTCCATAACATTGTGTTCCATGTGCTAGTATAGTGCTGGAATGGTCTTCCGTGAAAAGAAATGGCGTTTTCGAACCTGCCACTGTGGTACAGCACATTCAGCAAATTTGCGGAAGGAAGCAGAATCCACCAGCTGGAAAGGCAGCAGCTGTAATGCGAGTAATTTTGCTAAGCTGGCATTTAGACGCTGTGCTTGGGGATGGTTGGGACTATATTTTTTCTTACGCTGCAGCAGCAGGGGCAACATAATATGACTGCGTAAATCTTCAGCTGAAGGGATGCTGTCACATTCTGAGGAAGGACCTGGTACACCCGTCAGTGGAGGTTGTAGGCAATGACATGGCAGGACATATAGTGGGGGTAGAGACAGATGAGGAGGAGGAGGACCTATGCAAAGTGTTGTGCCAATGGGATGCATGGCAGGTGGTCATATGTTGCCTCATGCACGTGGTACCCAAGTGTGGGATGTCTTTCATATCCTCTTCTGACATAGATTACAAATAGCAACGGTGCGGTCTGCTGCACATTTCTTAAAGAACTCCCAGACAGCAGACTTCCTGTACATGTGCTTTGAGACAACAGCGCTCTGCAGCTGAGCAGCTGTGACTTCTGATGCCTTGGACTGGCTACGGTTGCTCATATAGGACGTTGTGCCTCATGTTTGTTGTGCCTCCTCCTCCTCCTCACTTGACTCCTCTGTTCGATCAGGCACCCAGGTGGAGTCAGTGACCTCATCATCGTCATCACCCCCTATCTCCTCGTCACTGGAGCCAACTTGGCAGTATGCTGCAGCTGCTGGGGCAACATGAGTGCCAGTTATTTGTGTGTCACTGGCACCCCCTCCCTCTAGGTTGATTATACTCCCTTCCTCAACCTCAGAGTTTGAATTAGAGCACTGTAGTTGCTGCGCATCCTCAAGCAGCAGGTCACTGTCATTGTAGTCAAACAATTCAGCTGACTCCTCTGTGTATGTTGGTGAGGCTACGGCAGGAGTAGCTCTGGACATGGAGGCTGCATTAGATGCTTTGGCAGCTGAGGTGGACTGTAAACCACTACAAGTCTGGCTGGCAGAGGACTCGGAGGATGAGGATGGCCTGGTTAGCCAGTCCTGCAAATACTCTGTATGTTGCTGCAGCATAAGACGGCCAGCACCAGTTAGAAAGGACAAGCGTGCCCCTGCAGAGGATGCACCAAATCGACTCCACGACTACCAGGGGCACTGCCTTCCGACACAGAGGCTGCTTGCCCTCGTATCTGTGTCTGGGAGCTTCTGCCTGTCCCTTTTGGTCTTTCTGACATGGTGAGCAGTGGCGTCACTAGGGTTGGTGTCACCCGGTGCGGTATCTTATGGTGTCACCCCCCCCCCGTGTTTTACGGATTTTTTTTTAACTACTCCTACTACTAAAATCAGTACTCCCATATAACACTGAATGCTCATACACAAAGCGCACATTACTGTGAGGTTTATTGCTGTGGAGCTCTCTCATATGCTCACACAAATGTTTTCCAACTGCCAGCAAGTACGGTGCCTGTTCGAAGGCAGTGAAAGCACACATGGATATATATTGCCCCCAGCAGCTCTGGATATATTGCCCCCAGCAGCTCACCCATGGATATATATTGCCCCCAGCTCACATATGGATATATTGCCCCAGTTCACAGTTATATATTGCCCCCAGCAGTTCACCCATGGATATATATTGCCCCAGCTCACATATTGATATATTGCGTCTCAGCTCACATATGGATATATTGCGCCTCAGCTCACACATGGATATATTGCGCCTCAGCTCACACATGGATATATTGCACCTCAGCTCACACATGGATATATTGCCCCAGACCAGCTGACACATGGATATATTGCCCCAGACCAGCTCACACATGGATATTGCCCCAGCTCATGGATAATTCCCCAGCTCATGGATAATGCCCCAGCTCATGGATATGCCCCAGCTCATGGATATGCCCCAGCTCATGGATACTGCCCCAGCTCATGGATATACTGCCCCAGCTCATGGATATACTGCCCCAGCTCATGGATAATGGCCCCAGCTCATGGATATACTGCCCCAGCTCATGGATATACTGCCCCAGCAGCTCATGGATATTGCCCCTGCTCATGGATACTGCCCCAGCT
Source organism: Leptobrachium leishanense (assembly GCA_009667805.1). Lineage (NCBI taxonomy): Eukaryota > Metazoa > Chordata > Amphibia > Anura > Megophryidae > Leptobrachium > Leptobrachium leishanense. Next base: position 152,149,111 of record CM019070.1, on the reverse strand, counting down.
CATGGATATGCCCCAGCACATGGATACTGCCCCAGCTCATGGATAATGCCCCAAGCTCATGGATAATGCCCCAGCTCATGGATATGCCCCAGCACATGAATACTGCCCCAGCTCATGGATATTGCCCCAGCTCATGGATATACTGCCCCAGCTCATGGATATACTGCCCCAGCTCATGGATACTGCCCCAGCACATGGATATACTGCCCCAGCTCATGGATATACTGCCCCAGCAGCTCATGGATATTGCCCCTGCTCATGGATATGCCCCAGCTCATGGATATTGCCCCAGCTCATGGATACTGCCCCAGCTCATGGATTTGCCCCAGCTCATGGATACTGCCCCAGCTCATGGATATGCCTCAGCTCATGGATATGCCCCCCAGCTCATGGATATGCCCCAGTTCATGGATATGCCCCAGTTCATGGATATGCCCCAGTTCATGGATATATGCCCCAGCAGATGGATATGCCCCAGCAGCTCATGGATATGCCCCAGCTCACCTCTGCCGCGTGTTCGCTCCCTCTGAGCGTCAGGCGGCATGCAGCTTGGGCGCTCGCCTGGGGGAGCCACGTGACCAGCCGCGATTGGCTGGTGACGTGTTTCCCCCCAGGCGAGCGCCGAAGCTGCACAGCTTCGGACGCTCGCAGGGAGCGAACACGCGGCGGAGGGTGAGACAACCGCTCTTAGGGTGACGGTGTCACCCTAAAGGTGGGTGTCACCTGGTGCGGGCCGCCCACCCGCCCACACGTAGTGACGCCCCTGATGGTTAGTGATATATAGATTAAAGATATACAGAACTCTGATTTAACTCTGGTATAAAGATTGGAGATATATAAAAGTCTGATTCAACTCTGGTATAAAGGATGGAGATATACAGAAGTCTGAACTCTGGTATAAAGATTGGAGATATGCAGAACTCAGATTCAACTCTGGTATATAGATTAAAGATATTCAGAACTCTGATATAAGTCGGCAATTTTACTGATATTTTCCCTGCAAGGCTGCCAATGTCCTCTACTCTCTCTCTCTGATTCACTTCCTCTCCTGCAGCCTGCAACACCCTGATAGCTGGCAACAGCCATATTCAACTCTCAATAGATAAACAGATGAACTCTGATTAAACTGTGTTATTGTATGGTATCTAGAATTAGATCAAAGATATACAGATTTTCCAGAACAATGCTATAAATCAGTGATATACACTGTCCCTGATAGCCTGGCTGTGCCAAGACAGATTCAAATTTGCTGAACTCTGGTATAACTCTCTGATACACACTGATAACAGGCTGTGCCAATACAGATTCTAACTTGCTGAACTGGCAGTGTGTATCAGTGAGTTCTAACACAGTTCAGCAAATTTGAATCTGTCTTGGCACAGCCTGTTATCAGTGTGTATCAGTGAGTTCTACCTGATAGCCTGGCAGTGCCAACACAGATTCTAATTCCCAGAAATCTTCTACAACTTACTGAAACACACTGTCCCTGATAGGCTGGCAGTGCCAACACAGAATCTAATTTCCAGAAATCTCCTACAATTCACTGCCACACACTGTCCCTGATAGCCTTGCAGTGCCAGCACAGATTCTAATTCCCAGAAATCTCCTACAACGTCACTGATACACAATGACAAAACAATCTCCTCTCTGATTTACTCCTGCAAACTCATACTCTGGGGCTGCAGGCAGGGAAGCCTTATATAGTGTGCTGCGGGACTTAGCTCTGTGAGCCCATGATTGGGCAAAATTTGCCCAATCAGGACTCTGAGGCGTGATTGGCATAGTCAGGCACCTGACCTGTGGTAGGCTGTAGCCAATTACAAGCTTCAGGCCAGTGGAAAAGTGCATTGTGGTGCATTGTGGGCGAACATGCGGCGAACACGCGGAAATGTTCGGAGTTCGACGAACAGCCGAACGGGCAATGTTCGAATTGAACTCCGAACTGATCCGAACCGAACGCTCATCCCTAATGGTAATGCCTTTTAACCCATTCCCTTAGGCAAACGCATTGCTACTGTTATGGGACAAACATACCCATGATGCTAGTTTGAACTCCTCAATTCATACACCCTACAGGTGTGGCATTGTTCCCCCTGCCATAAATATATGAACCAGGTACTCTGACTACTCATTATACAATATTTATGTGATTTTATTTGTCTACTTGTCAATTTGTATGTGTTAACAAAGGTGTACAACTGTGTATACACTGGGGACATAGATCCTTTACTTTTGTGAGCACCATTGTGGATGTATAGGTGCTCTATTTTTTATTTTTTTGGTTTGTAACATAGGCGGGTTAGGCCCATTTGGATCTATGCCATTGGCACCATCTAGTGGTTTTAAGAACTTTCTTGATTTAAACCTTTAACTAGGGCCGGCCCGATGATGGGGCAGTGCGGTGCACTTGCTCCAGGCGGCAAAATTTTAAAGCGGCAAATCCGCGGCCGCTGCACTATTTTTTTGTTGCGCTGCGGCAGCATCTTTGCCGCCACTGCACAAGGGCAGCTCCGCCGAGCGGATTTGCTGCTTTAAAATTGCTGCCGCCTGCTTTCCTCTCCCTAGAGGCGAGCGGCCAAGTTGCAGATTTAAATCAACAAACAAAGTTCTTAAAACCACTAGATGGTGCCAATGGCATAGATCCAAATGGGCCTAACCCGCCTATGTTACAAACCAAAAACAAAAATAGAGCACCTATGCATCCACAATGGTGCTCACAAAAGTAAAGGATCTATGTCCCCAGTGTATACACAATTGTACACCTTTATTAACACATACAAATTGATCTTTGCCACCACCGCACAAGGGTAGCGCCGCCTAGCGGATTTGCCGCTGTAAAATTGCTGCCGCCCTAGTTCCTCTCCCTTGAGGCGAGCGGCCGCTGACATGCAGCTTGGCCGCTCGCCAGGGATAGGAACCACCTGACCAACGCGCGATCTCACGAGAACGCGGCTGCGCAGCTGGTCAGGTGGTTCCCAGCGAGTGGCCAAGCTGCATGTCAGTAGCTGCTCGCTTCCTCGGATGCAGAAGAATGCCGGGGCCAGCAGAGGTGAGAGGCGAACTGGGGCAAATATATCCATATGAGCTGGGGCCATATGTACCCATATGAGTTGGGGTCAATATATACCCATATGAGCTGGGGCCATATATACCCATATGAGCTTGGGGTCAATATATACCCATATGGGCTGAGGGTCAATATATCCATATAAGCTGGGGGTCAATATATACCCATATGAGCTGAGGGTCAATATATCCATAGGAGCTGGGGTCAATATATACCCATATGAGCTGGGGTCAATATACCCATATGAGCTGGGGCCATATAGACCCATATGAGTTGGGGCCATATATACCCATATGAGCTGGGGGTCAATATATTCATATGAGCTGGGGGAATACATACCCATATGAGCTGGGGTCAATATATCCATATGAGTTGGGGGTCAATATATACCCTTGAGCTGGGTGCAATATATACCCATATGAGCTGGGGCAATATATATCCATTTGATCTGGGGGTCAATATATCCATATGAGCTGGGGGCAATATATACCCATATGAGCTGGGGGCAATATATACCCATATGAGCTGGGGCAATATATATCCATATGATCTGGGGGTCAATATATCCATATGAGCTGGGGGCAATATATACCCATATGAGCTGGGGGACAATATATACCCATATGAGCTGGAGACAATATATACCCATATTAGCTGGGGAGCAATATATTCATATGAGTTGGGGGCAATATATACCCATATGAGCTGGGGGTCGATATATTCATATGAGCTGGGGGCAATACATACCCATATGAGCTGGGGTCAATATATCCATATGAGCTGGGGCCATATATACCCATATGAGCTGGGGGTCAATATATACCCATGAGCTGGGGGAAATATATACCCATATGAGCTGGGGCAATATATATCCATATGATCTGTGGGTCAATATATACATATGAGCTGGGGGCAATATATACCCATATGAGCTGGGGGACAATATATACCCATATGAGCTGGGGGACAATATATACCCATATGAGCTGGGGGGGCAATATATCCATATGAGTTGGGGGCAATATATACCCATATGAGCTGGTGGCAATATATATACCCATATGAGCTGGTGGCAATATATATACCCATATGAGCTGGGGCCAATATATCCATATGAGCTGGGGCAGGGCTCGAGTCCAGCAGGAATGCGAAAGAACGACATTCCCGCACTTTTCCCACAGCGGGAATGCTGCGGGAACGCAGGTTCCCACTGTGGCCCGAGCCTTGAATCAGCTGGCCGCACATGGCGGGCGGCCGCGTATCTCCCTCCTACAACGAGCGGCAGCTGGTATGAAGTGCAGCCGCTCGCCTGGGATCAACTGCCATCCGCGATCTCGCGAGGTCACGTGGACTCCGCGATCTCGCGAGATCGCGTATGGCTGTTGGATCCCAGGCGAGCGGCCGCACTTCATACCAGCTGCCGCTCGTCGTCGTAGGAGGGAGACAAGCGCCGCCGCCATGTGCGGCCAGCAAAACGGGCCTGGCGAAGGAGAGGTGAGCTGGGCAAATACATCCATATGAGCTGGGGCCTTGGGGCAAATACATCCATATGAGCTGGGGGCAAATACATCCATATGAGCTGGGTCCTGGGGGCAAATACATCCATATGAGCTGGGGGCAAACATATCCATATGAGCTGGGACAAACATATCCATATGAGCTGGGGCAAACATATCCATATGAGCTGGGGCAAATACATCCATATGAGCTGGGACAAACATATCCATATGAGCTGGGGCAAATACATCCATATGAGCTGGGGCATAGAAACATAGAAACATAGAAAAATGTCGGCAGATAAGAACCTTTCGGCCCATCTAGTCTGCCCAATTACATGGATACTTTACCTGGATTTATCTTTTGTTTAGGATAGCCTTATGCCTATCCCATGCTTGCTTAAATTCAATTACTGTTTTGGCCTCTACCACTTCTACTGGAAGACTGTTCCATGTATCCACCACCCGCTCAGTAAAATAATGCTTCCTGATGTTACTTTTTAAACCCTTTGCCCCTCTAATCTAACACTATGTCCTCTTGTTTTGCTATTTTGTTTCCTTTTAAATATACTCCCTTCCTCTACCTTGTGGATTCCCTTTACGTATTTAAATGTTTCTATCATATCTCCTCTGTCTCGTCTTTTTTCCAAGCTGTACATGTTAAGATCATTAAGCCTTTCCTGGTAACTTTTCTCCTTCAAGCCGTACACCATTTTAGTAGCCCTTCTCTGAACTCTCTCCAAGATGTCTATATCCTTCTGGAGATACGGTCAAACATATCCATATGAGTTGGCCTGGGGCAAATACATCCATTTGAGCTGGGGCAATATATCCATCCATGTGCTTGATGCAATATATCCATATGAGCTGGAGGCAGTATATCCATATGAGCTGGGGCAGTACATCCATACGAGCTGGGGCAGTACATCCATACGAGCTGGGGCAGTATATCTATACGAGCTGGGGCAGTATATCCATGTGAGCTGGGAGCAGTATATTATTCTGTGGGTCCAATGCCTGTGTATATAATTCTGGTGGGTCTGTGCATATAATATTGGGGGGTCTGTGCCTGGTTATATATTATATATATATATATATATATGTGATATATATATTATATATAACGTGTTAGTCCAGTTGCCAAAATCACGAGTGTACCTGTACGTAGTGATACCTTTCACTGATCAGTATAGTTTCCAGACCTGAAGAGGAGAGGTTACACTCCCGAAACTTGTCTTTTAAATGTAATGTTAACCCAAAAAAAATGGTATCACCACGTACTGCTATACTCGTGATATAGATATATATAATATATATATATATATATAGAATATAGATATATATATATATATATATATATTATATATATATAAAGCAAACGTCTGTTCCCGCTACTCCTTGTTCACAATCCAATGTTCCAATGATGAAAGCGGTGCAAGCTTTAAAAAACAGAAACTGGAAAAAGTCAACTATGATTATACTACTCATAATAGAGTTTATCGTTGGTTAAGCACAGATCGCCCGAGACCTCAATTTCCTGAGATCCAGACAGCGGATCAATAAACCCACTTACTCGATGTAGACTACACTTCCGGGGAATCTGCCTCAGACACAGAAATTATGGCACACCCACAATATCAGCCCAATACACAGGCTTTTTTGGGCGAGAACCAGACGCACAATACACAACCGACTCCGCCTACACGCGTCCAAACCAGAGACTTCATGGGTCACAAAGAACTCGTAAGAACCAACGAACAAGGAGAGGGCACAGTAAGAAGAGGGACTCGAGGGAGACCTCCTACATACAAGAGATGATCCCGGTCTTTAACCTCTCACATAAACAACTGACCCCTGTACATCTTCGAGTCCTCAATAAAGGTTTAACCTTTGTGCCCACCTCGAATGCCACACCTTTTGAAATTGAAATACAAAATTATAAATTAAATCAATCGCTTGCCATCCAAGAACGCTTTTCAAATACAGCTATTTCATATAAACCTACATTGAAACTTAGAAGTATACAAGATGTAAAAACTAACAATCCATTTATTAACACTTATTCTAAAATCATACATGAAGAATCCAAAGAGTTACTAAAATCTAAGCCTCGCCATGTCTCTAACCTTACTAAAGAGGAGTATGCCATGTTGAAAGAATTATCAATGGATACTAGTATCACTATACGTCAAGCTGATAAAGGAGGAGGGATAGTGTAATGGATTACACGGATTATCTGTGTGAAATACTTCAACAGCTTGCTGATCCAGCAATTTATCGTAAATTAACACATGATCCCACTAAAGATCTATCGGAAAAAATCAATTCAACTGTCACAATAGGACTACAAGCAGGATATATCTCAGAAGCAACGGCTTCATATCTCACGGTCAAACATCCAAAAGTTCCTATATTATACACGATCCCCAAAATTCATAAAAATAGTCAAAAGCTGCGGGCCGACCAATTGTGTCAGCAAGAGGAAGCTTGCTAGAACCCATAGGGAAATACATTGATCGGATTTCAAAAGATACTATGATGCATTTGTCCACTTGTCTTAAAGACACAATGCACCTATTACAGAAATTACATACTTTAACATTACCCGCTACCCCATGGCTTTTAGCATCAATGGACATCAAGAATTTATATACTACAATCCCACATGAGGAGGGAATTCAATTGTTCAAACAACTCTTACAAGAGTCCCTGCATTATACAGGACCACCAATTGAATTTATACTGGAGTTACTGCATATTACGTTATACCATAATTACTTTCGGTTTGAGAAATCTTTTTATATCCAAGTGTCTGGCACGGCAATGGGAGCAGCAATGGCGCCAACCTACGCCAATTTTTATATGTATTGTTTTGAACGCAAATATCTTCTTCAAAAATATACTGAACAGATACTGTTTTATGGACATTTTGTGGATGACATTCTAATAATTTGGCAAGGAGAGGAAGACAATTTTAAACTCATGGTAAAAGAACTTAATCAACTGGACACACCGATCAAACTTACATCATCGTATAGCAGAGAGGAAATAGCCTTCCTAGATGTCTTGCTTTTCCGTACAGCAGACACATTGGGTCATACCTTATACAGAAAAAATACGTATAGGAATACAATACTTTGAGCCAACAGTCACCATCCAAGACATCTCATTAATTCCTTACCAGTATCACAGTTCTTACTAGTTATACGATATAATAGCGATTTGGGAAGACGAGAATCACAAATTAAGGATATGTATCTAAGGTTTTTAGAGAGAGGATATTCCCATTCTTGTTTGGACAAAGCACTGGATAAAGCTATTGAACGTGATACTAGAAGTACTACCCTGAAACAACCGCAAGACCCTCAAATTTTTTTGTCAATGAATTATAACACTCACAGTGATCTTCTTTCAAGACGTATAAAACAACATTGGAAAAACTTCCTATATGACAAAAAATTACCAAGATCTTTCTCCTCACCACCGTTGATCAGCTATACAAGAGGAAAGAGTTTGCGTGATTGGCTAGTGCATACGGACCCAGTGAAAGCGTATGATCTGCGATCCCCTTTCCATAAGAAGGGCTGCTTTAGATGCACAGGTTGTGTCACATGTAACCATATGTATTCAACATCCACCTTTGCACATCCCCACACTGGCCATAAGTATAATATAAAACATCGGATTACATGCCAAACGGAGTACGTGGTCTATTTAATTACATGCCCCTGTGGATTAGCGTATGTGGGCAAGACTGACCTAACCCTCAGAGATCGGATACGTGGTCATCGCTCTTCTATCAACACAGCTTATAGAGAAGGAGTCACGGACAAGCCAGTCGCGAAACATTTTCTCGACCTGCAACATAATTTGCACTCATTGAGATTTGTGGGGATCGACCATGTTACCCACTTACCCCGTGGCGGCAATCGCTCTCAATTGCTCTTACAGCGGGAAACCTTCTGGATAAAGACGTTAGATACAGTTTCACCTAGAGGCTTAAACGAGTATATCTCATACACGTGTTTTCTTTCAGAACGATGAAGTAAAATCAAGCTAAATGATGGTTTATTATAGTTACATGGTGGAATGAAGGAATGTGCTATAAGTATATAAATGTCCTCCATCTAAATATTCATTAGTTGTTATTGTTTTTAAGTTGCCACGGCAACACACTGATCTGAGCGTCCCTGGACGTCACCTATAGTGACGGCCATTGGACAACCCCATGACTCAGTAAGCTCACCTGGAAATACCCAATTGTTTGGGGCGTTTTCCTAGGAAAGCAATGCATCTATGTAGGTATATAAACAGCGTTCATACCTTGCAAGCTACCTTGAAAATGGTTCCTGTGCGAACCAAAACGTCGGTCAGTTTTTAAAAACGCTTTAATAAATTTGTTATTTTTATCAACAATTGTGCGTGTGCAGCCATCCCTAAGACGTTCTATATATATATATATATATTTATTTTTTCTTTTTTTCTTCGGGTAATAGGGGTTCTGGAATTCGGGGGTGAGTTCCCTCACTCTTTTTACCAGGACTTGACCCCTGAGCTGGGGGCAATATATACCCATATGAGGTGGGGGCCAATATATACCCATATGAGTTGGAGGCAAATATAACCACGTGAGTGGGGGGGATATACTCATGTAAGCTGGGGCAAATATATCCATGTGAGCTGGGGGCAAATATACCCATGTGAGCTGGGGGCAAATATATCCATGTGAGCTGGGGCAAATATACTCATGTGAGCTGGGGGCAAATATACCCATGTGAGCTGGGGGCAAATATACTCATGTGAGCTGGGGCAAATATATCCATATATTCAGGGTGTGTGTCTTTTTAGGGGCTCATCCATATATTTAGGGTTTGGGTGTCTTTTAAGGGTCTCCTCCATATATTCAGGGTGTGCAAGTGTTTTTTTAGGGGCTCCTTCATATATTCAGGGCGTGCGGGTGTGTTTTTTAGGGGCTCCTCCATATATTCAGGGTGTGTGGGTGTCTTTCTAGGAGCTCCTCCATATATTCAGGGTGTGTGGGTGTCTTTTTAGGGGTTCCTCCATATATTCAGGGTTTGCAAGTGTTTTTTTAGGGGCTCCTTCGTATATTCAGGGTGTGCGGGTGTGTTTTTTAGGGGCTCCTCCATATATTCAGGGTGTGTGGGTGTCTTTTTAGGGGTTCCTCCATATATTAAGGGTGTGTGGTGTCTTTTTTGGAGCTCCTCCATATATTCAGGGTGTGAGTGTCTTTTAGGGGGTCTCCTCCATATATTCAGGGTGTGTGGGCGTCTTTTTAGGGGCTCCTCTATATATTCAGGGGGGGCAGGTGTCTTTTTAGGAGCCCCTCCATATATTCAGGGTGTGCTGGGTGCCATTTTAAGAGGGGGGGGGAAGCATTTCAGCCTTCGCTCCAGGCAGCACAATGTCTTGGGCCGGCCCTGCCTTTAACTCTGCATGCATAATGCTGAACGTCATGTACCTGTCTTATTATTTGTCCTTTCTCTGGAATCTGACTCTTATGTTCTTCCAAAGCTTTTAGTGGAAGCCGTCATAATCGAGGATATTTCAAACTCTGACACAGGTTCCACCTACATGTAAAACAAGAAATTAATACATATGCGAAGACGAGCCATTATTTGATTATTACTCAAGGTTATATCTCAGAACTGAATTCAAAAGGGGTTTATTCATAGAGAGCCGAATCGGCCATGAAATTGCACAGAATGGTAAATTTTCCCCGTACATCACACAATTTCATGGCCATTCAGCTACTCAAAAGGCTGGCATTTCGATAAATATTGCGAATTGCCATCTGTGATCT